>OY740797.1:46056590-46646590 GCA_963514005.1 Raja brachyura | reverse complement strand
TAACATTTGAAAGACAGAAGCAGATACTACAATTCTAAATTCAAGTTGAGCCATTTTCAGTAGGATGACATTCCGACTTTCCCAGGTAAACGAGACAAAAACATAAGCGGGGAGAAGTGCTTAAGAAGAAATTTGATATGATATGGACCGGTTTCCAACATGAATAATCTTGTTAACTTGAAATAAATCTGCCATTGTTAACGAAGAGACAATGTAAAACTGGAAAAAAAAAAGCACACAAAGGCAAAAATCTAGCATGTCCAAGCATAGTGCAAAGCTGCAATGGACAAAATAACAAAACAAAGCTATGGATCCCAGGAATTAATTGGTTAACATTTGATGAGCGGTCTCTACTCATGGGAGTTTAGAAGAATGAGGGGGGACCTCATTGAAACTTACCAAATAGTGAAAGGCCTGGATAGAGTGGATGTGGAGAGGATGTTTCCACTGGTGGGAGGACCAGAAGTCATACAGTGCCCTCCACAATGTTTGGGACAAAGACCCATCATTTATTTATTTGCCTCTGTACTCCACAATTTGAGATTTGTAATGAGAAAAAAATCACATGCGGTTAAAGTGCACATTGTTAGATTTTATTAAAGGTCATTTTTTTATACACTTTGGTTTCACCATGTAGAAATTACAGCTGTGTTTATACACAGTCCCCCCATTTCAGGGCACCATAATGTTTGGGACACATGGCTTCACAGGTGTTTGTAATTGCTCAGGTGTGTTTAAATGCCTCCTTAATGCAGGTATAAGAGAGCTCTCAGCACCGAGTCTTTCCTCCACCTTTGGAAACTTTTATTGCTGTTTATCAACATGAAGACCAAAGTTGTGCCAATGAAAGTCAAAGAAGCCATTATGAGACTGAGAAACAAGAATTAAACTGAAACATTTTCCGCAAGTAAAAATTGGCCGGCATGGTTCCTTTGAACTCGTAGTGCAGTGGAGTGGGGTCGCTAGGCAGTCCAGGCAGCCGCAGGCAATTTCCTTTGCTGACCGGGCATTTAATTGGCTCATTGGAGTTTTCTGGACCAAGGAAAACTGACCGGTAATGTAAAATGCCCACTCAATTTTATTATAAGTTGTCTGGCTTCTTAAAAATGTCTCCACTCCGTCTCCCCCCCCTTCGCTCCCCCCCGCGCTCTCTAAAGGACTTACCGTACACTGTGCAGCCATCTTTTAACTTCCTGTTCATCGCGGGTGTGAAAATCGAGGGCACTCGCCAGAAAAACCTCGAGCTGGATCGACCGACCACACACACACACACACACAGCGCTCCCCCGCTTTCCCTGGCCCCCGCCTTTGCTGTGTGTGTGTTGGTGTGTGTGTGGATGTGTGTGTGGGTGTGGGCGAGTATATGTGTGGGTGTGTGTGTGTGGGCGAGTATGTGTGTGGGCGAGTATGTGTGTGGGCGAGTGTGTGTGTGTGTGTGTGTGTGTGTGTGTGTGTGTGTGTGTGTGTGTGTGTGTGTGTGTGTGTGTGCGAGTATATATGTGTGTGTGTGTGTGTGTGTGTGTGTGTGTGTGTGTGTGTGTGTGTGTGCGCGCGCGTGGTTGATCCAGCTCGCGGTTTCACCGCTGACGGTCGATCCAGCTCGAGGTTTCTCAGGCGAGTGCCCTCGATTTTGAAGGTCAAAGACAGTAGCTGAAAGGTCGCATCAGTGGGACAGGTCATTTATGGGGAGAAGGCAGGAGAATGGGGTTGAAAGGGAAAGATAGATCAGCCATGATTGAATGGCGGAGTAGGCTTGATGGGTCGAATGGCCTCATTCTGGTCCTGTCACTTATGAACTTATGAAAAAGTAAATGCTACAAGAAGAGCAAATGCCCCAAGTGTAATTTTTCAAAATATCTCAATTCAGGGACAGCTTCTTTCACTTGGAAAATGTTATCGTTCACTCCACCGTTTTAAAATAAGATGAAAATATAGAAAGCACCTGGTCTGAAATAAATCCTCAAGAAATGTTAGTATCTATAAACAAATGTATGTTACTGTTTTCAGATGATCTGAGAGCCAGCATGTATTTGTAAGATCAGCTTTTCTGATCTTGAAACAAATCGAGAAACGTTCTAAATTCTGAAAAGATTAAAGCAGTAGGGAGTCCCGAATGGAGATTTGAGAGTCCATGTATATGGTTGTTTAGATGCCATGGACAAGTACAGAAAATAACCAAAAAGGCTATCAGAATCACAACCTTTACATCAATAGAAGTGGAATACACAGGGTCAGAAGTTATGGCTTATCCAGATATTATATTCCAATGTGGGTAATGAACCTTAAGGGCCTGTCCCACTTTTTTCGGCGATTTTTCTGGTCGCCGCTGGATTTTCACCATTTTGACATTTTTCGGCAACCGGCTGCGACTATTACGGGTGCCGGCAAGTCACCGAAAAAATCACGTAAGTGGGACAGGCCCTTTAATGTTATATTGGTTCTAATGAAAATAGTTTAACAAAGAATTGGAGATGCTGGGGAGATCGAAAGTAGACAAAAATGCTGGAGAAACTCAGCGGGGTGAGGCAGCATCCTTGGATCGAATGAATAGGCAACGTTTCGGATCGCGACCCTTCTTCAGACTGATGTAGGCCCCCCCCCGAAGAAGGGTCTCGACCCGAAACATCGCCTATTCCTTCGCTTCATAGATGCTGCCTCACCCGCTGAGTTTCTCCAGCATTTCTGTCTACCTAATGAGAATAGTGATCAGATTTATTTTAATACGTGGGCTCTCGACATTAAATTAGAAGAGACTGTACAAAATCGTGGCCCTTCCAGCAATTTAGAAAGTTGAAAGTTTTCTGAAGCTTTTAAGATAATATAGGAACTAACAGAACAGCAAGAAAAATGATTGTTGCCGATTGTGAAGACTCCATCTCAGGCTGGACCTGAAGGTTACAGGTAAACATATCAGAAGTGATATCAGGGAAAACTGAAATAAAGTGATGGAAATTGTGATTTTTATTTCTAGGCTCATTGTGCTTCATGCTCAAACATAAATAAACAGAGGAGGCCATTCGGCCCATTCGGGGGGGGGGGTGTATTCAACCAGTCCCATTCTTGCTCAGCAGCCTTGCTCATTGATCTTCACGAGTTAAATAAATTTTCTTTTGGAATCATTGATTCATTCTTCTTCTATCAAGTCAAGAGTGTTTTATTGTCATGTGTCCCAGATAGAACAATGAAATTCTTAGCACAGCAGAATATGTAAACATAATACACTGTAAACAATATGATAAACGAGAGAGAATAACAGTTCAGTGTGTGTATATATACACACAGTACACACACACACATATATATATATGAGTGGGCGGGCGCGACTCACGTTGCAGCGGCCCCTACAGCCTGTCTGTCTTTTTTTTATTTTTTGTCTAGTTAAATGTAGTTGTTCGTGTTTTTTTTGTATTGTTTGTAACTGTGTATATGTGGGGGGGGGGGGGGAAGAGGGGGAAACTTTTAAATCTCTTCCCTGCACGGGAGACCCGACTTTTTCCCTGTCGGGTCTCCGTTGTTGTTGGGGCCTAGCACCGTGGAGCGGCCTCCGACCGAGACGACCTGGGTGCTCCATTCACGGAGCTGCGGACTCACCGTCATGGGGCTGGCTGGCCTCGGAGCGTGGGGAGCGGTGGTGGCTCGCCGCTGCGGCCCGACTCTGGAGCTTCAGCTCCAGCTGCAGACCGGTGGACTATCGGGAGCTCGCGGGTCCGGGTGGGAGACCGCTCTCCGGAGCTCCCGCAACACAACATCTCCAGCTCGTGTCGCGGGGTTGGAGCGACCTGGAGCGGGGCCGTACATCGCCCGGCGCGGCTTTCATGGCCGCGGGACATTCCAGCGCCCGCCGGGGGCTCCAACTGTGACCTTTGGGCCTAGAGCGGGGCCGTACATCGCCCGGCGCTACCTCAAAGGCCGTGGAACTTAACACCGCCCGCCTGCAGCTCGACCTCGGGAGTGAGATGGTGCGGGGGAGAGAGAAGACTTTGCCTTCCATCACAGTGAGGATGAGATTCACTGTGATGGATGTTTGTGTGAATTGAATTGTCTGTGTATTTTTTTATTTATTTATTTATTTTTTTTTTTTTTTAATTTTTATGATTTATGTATGGTATGTAGAAACGGAGTTTCGTTCGAGCCTCTCTGAGGTTCGAATGACAAATAATAAAATCAAATCAAATCAAATCAAATGAGACACATATTTGAGACACATACTCAAAACACAAACAATAATAGTGTAATAATAATTATTATAATAATAGTCTATGTAGTTCGGAGCTTATTTGAGGTTGTAGTATTTAATAGCCTTATAGCTGCAGGGAAGAAGCTGTTCCTGATCCTGGACGTTACAGTTTTCAGGCTCCTGTACCTTCTTCCCGGTGGCAGTGGTGAGATGAGTGTGTGGCCAGGATGGGGTGGGTCTCTCCTTTATGGCATAACCACCACTGCATAAGAATGGTTCTTCCCCATATCCCCATTGGAACCTTTGTCCAAACCCTTAAAAACATATCCTCAAGACCTAATTCCTGAAGCTAAATGGGAACAACCTTTATCTATGTTTACTAAACTTATCGCAATGCTGTGTAGCTTCATCGAATCTCCCTTTTTAAAATCCAAGCTGACAGTAGGGTGAGATTTTGTTAACCTACCTTTTGTATAATACTAGGTCAAATGCCAACCTTAAATTCATAAAGACTATATCCACGGTACACTCTACATCAACTGCCTCTGTTATCTCATCTAAAAATTCAATGAGGTTAATCAAACATATTTTCTTTGGCTAAATCCTTGGTTAATCTAAACATCTTCATCTTAATCTTCATTTTTTCACGACCATTTCTACCAGAATGTTACCCACCACTGATGTTGAAACATTCAGCTTGTTTGTTACATTGGGTATCCTTCCACCCATACTTGAACTAAAGTGTATTTGAGCCTTGCCAATCGTGTGGAACTCCAATACACTTAGTACATACAATCATCTTACCCAACTCCACCTCCAGTTCCCTTTTGCATTGCATCTGTTTTCTGCTGACTGGTCAGCACACAACAAAAGCTTTTCACTGTACCTCGGTACACATGATAATAGACTAAACTAAACCTAGACCAGAAAACTTAACTGCTCTAAGCAGAGTCAGCAAAGCCAGTATATCCTATCTAGCAATAAGTACAGATACGACCATGGTAGGGCTTTCAAAAAGGCCAAAAGGGACTTCTGCTCCAAGCTGGAGGATGAGACAGATGTTCGGCAGCTGTGGCGGGGCTTGAATGTCATCACCTCCTACAAGGCAAAATCAGGAGGCAGCTCAAATTCAGCGAAACATCACTCCCTGACGAGCTCAATGCGTTTTACGCACGCTTTGATAGGGAGAACACTGGGGTGCCGTCCCGAGCCCCCATTCATCATGATGGTATTTCAGTCACAGTCACAGAGGCCGACGTCAGAAGATCCTTCAGAGGGGTGAACCCTCGAAAAGCGCCTGGACCTGATGGCATACCTGGTCGTGTTCTAAAAACCTGTGCGGACCAACTGGCTGGAGTTTTTACGGACATTTTCAACCTCTCACTTCTGAGGTCTGAGGTTCCCACCTGCTTCAAAAGGGCATCAATTATACTGGTGCCCAAGAAGAGCAACATGACGTGCCTCAATGACTATCGACTGTCAGGCTGTTCATTGACTGCAGCTCGGCGTTTAATACCATCATCCACTCCAAGCTGGTTACCAAGCTCTCAGTTTTGGGTCTCTGAGCATCCCTCTGCAATTGGATCCTTGACTTCCTCATCCACAGACCACAGTCTCTGTCCGTATTCGTGTCAGACTCGATAACAATCAGCATGGGAGCACCTCAAGGCTGCGCGCTCAGCCCCCTGCTGTACTCACTCTATACTCGTGAATGTATAGCTGGACATATTGTGAACTCCATCATCAAGTTCGCCGACGACACCACTGTTGTTGGACGAGTCACTGATGGTGATGAGTCAGAATATAGAAGTGAGATCGACCGATTGACCAAATGGTGCCAGCACAACAACCTGGCCCTCAACACCAGCAAAACCAAGGAACCGATTGTGGAAGGGATAGGATAGGGACCCACAATCCTGTGGAAAGGGTCAAAAACTTCAAATTCCTGGGCGTGCATATTTCCGAAGATTTTTCCTGGTCCCAGCACACTGATGCAATTATAAAGAAAGTACATCAGCACCTCTACTTCCTGAGAAGATTACGGAGAATCGGTATGTCAAAGAGGACTCTCTCGAACTTCTACAGGTGCACAGTAGAGAGCATGCTGACTGGTTGCATCGTGGCTTGGTTCGGCAACTTGAGCGCCCAAGAGCGGAAAAGAATGCAGTAAGTTGTGACCACTGCCCAGTTCATCATCGGCTCTGACTTCCCCACCATCAAAGGGATTTATCGCAGTCACTGCCTTAAAAAGGCTGCCAGCATCATCAAGGACCCACACCATCCTGGCCACACACTCATCTCTCCGCTGCCATCAGGTAGAAGGTACAGGAGCCTGAAATCTGGTAAATCCAGGTTCAGGAACAGCTTCTTCCCCACAGCCATCAGACTATTAAACTCGCCAACAAACAGACTCTGAACTATAACAGCCTATTGCACTTTATCTGTTTATTTATGTGTATATATATGGTCTATGCTATATAGACACACTGAACTGTTCTGTATTTATGCTTACAATACTCTGTTGTGCTGCAGCAAGCAGGAATTCCATTGTCCTATCAGGGACACATGACAATAAACTCTCTAGACTTGACTTGGCTTGACAACTTCATCCCATCCACTGCACCTTTCATCTCTACTAATCCCAGTATTCCCTCAGCATCCTATTCCTTGGTGTACAGATTTAAAGTGCTTGTTAAGTATCTGATATTTGCTCAGAGCCTCTCATTTTATATCATCCTGGTCTTGCCCAGGTCAATGTATTACACTGAATTCAGTTATACACAAAGAATAGGGACACAAACTTCCTGTGGATACTAAAATGTGGATACTATGAAAGCCACCAGCAATGACCCTCTCCTTGGATATATCATCTTCTGTGCATGTCTAAGTAAGATGAAGTATGGAATCATGCCATATCCCAGCTCCCGTCACAAACCTAGCCAGGTGCCTAACTCCCAACCCTGACCCCAATCCTGGTTCCCAACTCTGGACACACACCTGGCCTACACCGGGTATACCGAGTGCACCAGTACGGATAAACATTCCCACTCTTGTTCCTCCCTGACAAAGTTGAAGGAGCACTTGAGGCTAATCTGGTGAGCATGCAGATTGATCGACAGTAAGTTAGCAGATAACGAGGACACGGTGTGATTATGTGCCAGTATACCGCTCTCATTTCTTTTTGAAAACCTTTATTTCCTTTTTACTTCCCTTTTTATTGTGTCGAGCCTGGCTTTGCTTCACCTGACATGCATCATACACAATTTGTTTAGAAACATAGAAACATAGAAAAATAGGTGCAGGAGTAGGCCATTCGGCCCTTCGAGCCTGCACCGCCATTCAATGTGATCATGGCTGATCATCCAACTCAGTATCCCGTACCTGCCTTCTCTCCATACCCCCTGATCCCTTTAGCCACAAGGGCCACATCTAACTCCCTCTTAAATATAGCCAATGAACTGGCCTCAACTACCTTCTGTGGCAGAGAATTCCAGAGACTCACCACTCTCTGTGTAAAGAATGTTTTCCTCATCTTGGTCCTAAAGGAATTCCCCCTTATCCTTAGACTGTGACCCCTTGTTCTGGACTCCCCCAACATCGGGAACAATCTTCCAGCATCTAGCTTGTCCAACCCCTTAAGAATTTTGTAAGTAAGTTTATCATATTCTCTATCTCCCTTTGTGTCCAAGGAGACCCAGGTGGACTCTGCTACATTGCTTTCATGCTGAAGATCACTTGGCCTTCACCATAAACATCTCATCCTTGAAACCCTCCCATTGCTCCGTTAATTTCTCTGGTCAATATTCTATTCTATTTTACCCAACCGTTCTAATCCCACAATGAATGAATGAATGGATGAGTGAGTGAGTGAATGAATGAATGAGTGAGTGAATGAATGATACTCTATTGTCACAGTCATATTCTTTGTTTTGCATAGGCAAGGTATGCAAAGAGTCACTATATAAAAGGTGCCGACAAAGTTACGTATCCCATTTTAACACAAACCTTTTTCAACACATCCCATTTGTTTTCCCATTTGTAGTTTTGGAAAATCTGCTTAAGACGGTTCCTTACAGTTTTCCATTACTTATTTAAATCTTATTAAACCAATGTGTGCTCTCAAACGTGAAATAGTTGAAATAACTATTAATAGACATTTCCCAGATCCACTGGTTTTGGAAAGACAGTTATGGCAGTGTTATCATTTTGGAGCTGTTACTTTGATTCCACAGCACAAATTCTGGGATGTTTAAAGTATTTTTCTCAAATCTCTTCAGATTTAAAAAAAAGAACTAGCATTAACAACAGCAGTGTTCTGAACAGGTATATCCTTCCAACACTCCAAGAGTTAATCACAAAAACCATTGATGAATGAGGTTACTTCATTTTTATCTGACAACTAAGTGACTCTGTAATAGCATGTGTGCTCATTCCTCTTTCTCAGCTAAACCTGGGCACGTTAGTACAGGCCCCTAGAGTTAGATCCTGGCTCAGGCAGGTCTTCAGTCAAGCACAACAAAACCAATCTGAAGAGTGAAAGAGACAACATTCGTGAGCAGAATGTATTTAATTTCTTAAACTTCAGACATATTTTAATTACCTTATTTTTACAAGCTTTGGAAGATCCCAAGACCAAAGCAATTCTAGTGCAACTAACAGATTCAGCCTTGCCAGCTCTGCTATTGGTTAATGATCTCATTGAGCAAGTATTTTGATTTATTTTGCCAACTGGCACAGTTTCTTATTGCTGGATTAAAGTTAAAATAGAAACTCTTCAACTAAAACATTTAGCATTGCTTTGCATCCCTATTGACATTGTTATTTAATACAAAGATGGCCATTGCTCCCAGAACAGAACCTGGAAATGATCGTGAGATCAGACGGGATTTGGGGAACGGCCGACAAAGTTAATGCTTCAGGTGAATAACCTATAACGCATCTTTAAAATGACAAAAAGGGATGATGACGAATCTCTTTCAGCGATATCAGCAGGCCAGTATTCCTTTTTGAAACTGATTACCCAACGCAATTTTTTTAATAAAGAAATAGAAAGTGAAATAGAAATAGAAAGACATCCTTGCCATAGAGGGGGTACAGAGAAGATTCACCAGACTGATTCCTGGGATGTCACGACTTTCATATGAGGAAAGATTGGATAGACTCGGCTTGTACTCGATGGAATTTAGAAGATTGAGGGGGGATCTTATAGAAACCTACAAAATTCTTAAGGGGTTGGACAAGCTAGATGCTGGAAGATTGTTCCCGATGTTGGGGGAGTCCAGAACAAGGGGTCACAGTCTAAGGATAAGGGGGAATTCCTTTAGGACCGAAATGAGGAAAACATTCTTTACACAGAGAGTGGTGAGTCTCTGGAATTCTCTGCCACAGAAGGTAGTTGAGGCCAGTTCATTGGCTATATTTAAGAGGGCGTTAGATGTGGCACTTGTGGCTAAAGGGATCAGGGGGTATGGAGAGAAGGCAGGTACGGGATACTGAGTTGGATGATCAGCCATGATCACATTGAATGGCGGTGCAGGCTCGAAGGGCCGAATGGCCTACTCCTGCACCTATTTTCTATGTTTCTATGTTTCTATGAAAGTGCAATCTTAATTTAATAAATAACTATCCTTAAAGAGAGACATCACCATCTTGTTCCTAATTAACCAGAGTCAAGAAAGGACATGTTGGAGCCCTGTCAACTGACCTCAGTCGGACGATCGACAACAGAGACATCATTTCCTGTGCATCATCTTTCAGATTTCGCAACGTTATTGTCACTTGAAGTTCTGAGTTATTTTACTAAATTAAGAGTGCACTTTCCATTTTTCTTTTTTTTTTTTAAATGGCTTCATTTTTAAAAAGGAATATTGGTGAGCTTATATCACTAACAGAGATGCATCGCGATCCCTTATTGTCATTTTCAAGGTGTTAAATCTAAACATTTCACTGTCCTTTGTAAGAAGGAACTGCAGATGCCTGTTTAAACCGAAGATACACAAAGAGCTGGAGTAACTCAGCGGGTCAGACAGCATCTCTGGAGAGAAGGACTCTGAAGAAGGGTCTCACCTATTCCATTTCTCCAGAGATGCTGCCTGACCCGCTGAGTTACTCCCGCTCTTTGTGTCTATCTTCCATTCAACAGTCCTATTGCCTCTCCACGTCCCGTCGTGTACTTCTCCAGATAAAAAAAAATCAACAAAGCAGACGATCTGGGAAGAAAAATGGGGCACAAATGATAAACTCAAGAGATCAGATGAATGGATCTTGATGAAGAACGGGTCAGTTGCTACACTCTGCTTCCTGCGTTGTGTTTACTCAAATGGCACTTTTGTTGGCTTGTGCTCATTGTTAATTTTGATGCACTGGTTAACTAATGTTAGTTTGATCAATGGCTCAAGAATTATCTTTCAATTTAAAATGAATATGTTCCCCAATGACGTGATGCACTGTTAAATTCTAATGTTGTAAATCTTTCTCGATTGACCATAAAAACCAGTTTGTTCATTCATCCATATTATTGGGAATTCTAGTAAAGTATAGTTATTAGTTCAGCATCGGGGCTCATGTTGTCGACCTCCCCGTGGTCAGCCCCGTCAACTGACCTCACTCAGGCGAATGGCAATAAAACAGAGACAGCAGCAGAAATGCAAGTTCAGTCGCCGCAGCTCGCCGCCAACCCGGGGCATGCGCCCTTTTTAGTGCGGGCACCTACGGATGTCGAACCGGATGGCATCACCCTGCTGCAGACTTCTGCTGCCTCAAACGCAAGAAGATGATCAGTTTTACTAAACATTGAACATTTTTCCAGCATTTATTACTTTAAAAACAGATCTAAGCTGCATCGTCAGAGCAATCTACAGCCTCAATCAAAGGACCAATCTGTCACCAGACTGGCCACATCCATGGGGGAGAATTATGCAACTACAGCAGAATAACACAGAGAACACATTTTGCCTTGTTAGATGTACAAATATGGTTTAAACAAATGATGTTTGCTTTGGTTATCAATTCTTCACTGACAGATGCCGAGATGATCAGGAATAGATGTGGGTTGTCGTGGAATGAACAACTATTTACCTTTATTTATTCAAGCGGTCCAAGTACCACTGACTGGCCAGCATTCAGTGTCCATCTTGAATCACATGGAAATCCTTAGAGTCATAGAGTGATACTGTGTGGAAACAGGCCCTTCAGCCCAACTCGCCCAAACCGGCCAACAATGTCCCAGCTACATTAGTCCCACTTGCCTGCGCTTGGTCCATATCCCTCCAAACCTGTCCTATACATGTAACCTGTCTAACTGTTTCTTAAATTATGGGACAGTTCCAGCCTCAACTACCTAATCTGGCAGCTTGTTCCATACACCCACCACCCTTTGTGTGAAAAAGTTACCCCTCGGATTCCTAATAAATCTTATCACCTTGAACCTATGTCCTCTGGTCCTCGATTCCTCCACTCTGGGCAAAAGACTCTGTGCTTCTACGCGATCTATTCCTCCCATGATATTGTACACCTCGGTAAGATCTCCCCCCATCCTCCACAAAACCGGGTGGCAGGTGCACCCACGTTGATATTATGTCAGGCGCTCCCAGCTATTGACCCAGTGGCAATGGAGGAAAGCAGGTTTTCTTCACACCAAACGCGCTTGCTGTCTGGATAGTATAGATGCTGCTGGGGAAGATGTGGCCAGCTGCAGCTCTACATTTTGTAGATGGTACTCACTGCAGCCAAAGGACAATGGTGATGAAGGCAGAGCATGCTCAGGATGGTCCGTGCAGCACCATTCAAGTAGCTGCTGTGTCGGACTGGCGGCAAGCTACTCGTCTGCTGTTCCAACCCCGTACCCCTTCAGTTCAGCTCAGTTTCAGCTTTGTTTACTGTCACATGTACTGGGGTGCAGTGAAAAGCTTTTGTTGTGTGTTAACCAGTCAGCAGAAAGTCTGTACATGATTACAACCCAGCCATTTACAGTATGGATACATGATAAGGGAATAACGTTCAGCACAAGGTAAAGGTAAAGTATTTCTCTCCGAGTATCCTGTCTCTTTCCACTAGCATAAAGGATAAGGGGGAAGTCTTTTAGGACCGAGATGAGAAAATCTTTTTTCACACAGAGAGTGGTGAATCTGTGGAATTTCATTTCGGAGTCACGTGAGGGACTTCGTGAAGAGCCCGCCGGCGCGCATGCTCGACATATCGTCGTACCGCGTTGCTGCGACGGCTGGCGGTGGAGCGCGCTCCTCGCCAGCCCTTCACAAGGGGCCACGGAGGTAAGTATCCTACCTTTAGTTGGTGGTCCTTGTTGTTGGTTATGTCTTGCAGCAAGGACATGGATGGGAGTTCCAAGGGCCGGAGGACGTCAGGACGGGTTCGCCGGTCAACAGTTCCGGGGCCTTTACCATCGGCAGTACCTGCAACGCAGGCCGGGACTCAGGCGAAGATGTGGGTAAGCCCTGTGATTACAGGTCCAGATCCGCCAGCACACCACAGCTCGGAGGAGTTCGACGAGGAGGAGTGTGGTGTGCCGCCAGAGCAGGGGGACCCTGCCATGGCAGTCAGGTCGTCAGCGGGCTCGCTGGCGACCTCGAGCTGGGTGCGTGCGGCTGCACGGCCCGTTCCACTCAGCCCTCCGAGTAGGGGAAGGGCAGCAGTGCAGAAGCCTAACCCTACCAGGGCTAAGGCATTGCCTGACACGGAGGAGCGGTCAGGTTCCAGGGCGAGACCCGGGGCGGCTGTGAGGTCCAGCCGGCACACCCCGACTCTCGACGCCGGGACGGGTCGGTTGAGTCGGGTCTCGTCACGGTCGCCGAGCCCCCCATGGATGGGTGGGCGAGACCATGCGTCGGCAAAGTCCACGATGTGGGCAGCCGGCAAGCCTGCGCGTGCTTCAGGCAGCCATGCTTCGGCTGGTGCCGACACCATGCCGCAAGTGCCCTTAGTGGCAGCGGCTTCAGCTCCCGCTAAACGGAGGCGGTTGAACACGCCCGCGCGGGAATCGTGCAGTTTCGCCTCGGCGGCTGTTAGCGACAACTACCGGCACCGGCTGGGCCTCGATGAGGTGCGGGCCGATGATAGGAGCCCGGTTTTCTTTTCACAGCCGGAGGACTCCGACCACCTGAGTGTTCAGGGTGAAGGGCGTATTGACCGTATGGAGCGGCTGCTGGAGCTCCTGCTTCAACGTCAACTACAGCAGGGCAGCAACAGGCACAGGGCGTCGTCACCAGCCTCTACCATTAGCCTGGAGCAGCAGGAGGAGGAGGTTTTGGTGGATTCCATACCACCTCCGTTGGAGGTGCCAGCGGAGGATCTTCTGGATGTGGCGACCAAATTTGCGGCCCCACATTCATCTGGACTTCCTTTAAACGCAAAGCTGGCAGCCACTGTGGACTTTCTTAACAACCAGCAACTACAAGAAGAAGTCCTCGTTCAGGCAATGAGCCGTCTCAAGGCTCCATCCAATTGCAACTCCCTCAACGTGCCTGTGGTCAATACGCCGATATGGGGCAACATCAGTGCGGCTATCCGTCAACAAGAGGTAAAATTGCAAACCACCGCCGCCGCCGCCGCCCCGTCAACTCTTTGGGGAGGACCTCTCGAAGAGAGTCAAAGAGCTTGACGAACAAGCCAAAACGGTGGGGATCATGCGCTCTCAGAGTGCCCCCACACCGTCAGGCTCAAAAGCTCCATACATTCGCTCACGAGGGTCTGCTAGTACCTCGACGAGGACCCACCCTCAAGCTCCACAACGACAGCAACATCAGACCCAGCACCAGGGGTCTTTTTTAGGACAGGGTCGGCAGAGACCCTGGTGGAAAACGAAGACGCCGCGCCCTCAAGCCAACCCAGCACCTCCACGTCCACCCACACGTGTCAAGGACCGCCGGTAACCACGGGGGTGAGGGGGTCTGGTTCTCTCTTTTCTCTTTGTTTAACTTCACATGTTGGTGGTCGCCTTCGGCTGTTTTTGGGTGCATGGGGTAATTTTACTGGTGACGAGTATGTGTTGCACAATATTCAGGGGCATAAAATTGAGTTTATTAATGGCGACATTCCTCCATCCCAGCACATGCCCGCTCGAACGTTTAAATTATCTGCTGCAGAACAGGCAGCAGGCTACAAGGAAATTTTAAGGCTTGAACAGAAGGGAGTGATTGAGAAAGCGGTGCATGAGCCAGTTGAATTTGTTTCGAATATATTCACCAGACAGAAGGATGGAGGTTGTCGTGTCATTATTGATCTAACCCGTTTGAATACTTTTGTAACATATACTCATTTTAAAATGGATACATTTGAAACAGCCATATCATTGATTTCTCATGGTTGCTTTATGGCATGCATCGATTTGAAAGACGCATACTATTCAGAATCCATCCAGAAATGCGACAGGAGGTTTTTGAAATTCATCTGGATGGGGCAACTCTGGCAGTACAAGGTTTTGCCCAATGGGCTCACCACAGCCCCTAGATTGTTCACTAAATTAGTGAAACCAATTATGGCTTATTTGAGACAGCGACATCATATAGTTATGGCCTATTTAGATGATATCTTAATTGTGGGCCGCACCCTGGAATTGGCTGAACAGGGAGTTGCAGCTGCTGTCAATATATTTCAACAATTAGGGTTTATTGTCCATCCAGAGAAATCAAAGTTCTGCCCTGCCCAGGTGATTAATTACCTAGGGTTCACGGTGAACTCTATGAGCATGAGGGTTACCATACCAATTAACAAGATTGAGGAGGTCACCCAGGTGTGTCAAGGTTTAATCCGCACCAATATACCATCGACTCGGCATACAGCTACAGTAATTGGTACGCTTGTAGCTTTGTTTCCGGCAACGCGATATGGACCTTTGCATTATCAGAGTTTGCAAAGAGCTAAAATTGCTGCGTTAAAACAGGACGCTGGTCATTATGATCGATCAATGCAGCTGCCGTCCGAAGCGATAAATGAGTTGCAATGGTGGGTGTGCCACATTAGCAGCTCATTCAAGCCTATCAGGGAGGCTAATCCGGTGGTATGTTTGCAGACTGATGCAAGCTCCAATGGCTGGGGAGCTACGGATAATTGCTCTAGTTGTGGGGGCAGATGGGACACCCTTGAGTCAACGATGTTGTTGACTCAAGGGATTAACTATTTGAAGTTGCTGGCAGCATTCCACGGACTTCGTGCGTATTGTGCCAAGCTTGTTGGAGCACATGTCCGTCTCCAAATAGTCAACACCACAGCAGTGGCATACTTAAACCATATGGGTGGTACCAGGTCAGTTTCGTGTGACAAATTGGCTAACTCAATTTGGCTCTGGTGTGTTCAAAGAGACATTTGGATTTCAGCTACCTATTTGCCAGGTGAGCTTAATACTGTGGCGGACACCAGGTCACGCATGTTTAATGACAATATTGAATGGATTTGCATCCTGAGATTTTTGCTAAAGTCACAGCCAAATTTGGTAAACCGGACATTGACCTTTTTGCGTCACGGTTGAACCATCAGGTACCAACCTACGTTTCATGGGAACCAGATCTTGGGGCTATAGCGCTAGATGCATTCTCGCTGGACTGGTGGAATTGGTTTTTCTATGCCTTCCCCCCGTTTTGCCTCATCAGTCGGGTATTGCGTAAGATTCAGGCAGATGCTGCCAAGGGCATCCTTATTATACCCGACTGGCCCACACAGCCTTGGTATCCGGTGGTCTTTGACATGCTCAACGAACCTTGGGTCCTTTTGAAGGGTTGCCCACAATTGGTTACTCACCCTGTCTCAGGGGAGCCACATCCCTGCCATGGCTATTTAAATTTGTTGGCTTGCAGGTTCTGAACAGGCCGTTAGTCCAATACGGCCTCTCAGCTCGGACCATGGATACCATCGGGGCGTTGTGTCGAGAGTCAACAAGGCGAAGATACCGCTCGCATATTAAGAAGTGGGAAGCCTACTGCAGCCGCTCTCGCATCACGTACGATGACGTGACAATAACCGACGTCCTGGAATTCCTCGCGGGGTTGCACCATGATGAACACTTAAGTTACAGTGCCATCAACAGCGCCAGAAGTGCGCTCTCATTCTACCTCAATATTGAGGTAGGATCCAACAGGCTAGTGTCCAGACTCATGCGGGGTATATTCAATATGAATCCGCCTAAACCACGCTATAATATCACCTGGGATGTCAGGGACGTATTAAACCTGCTCAGGACCTGGTCTCCCATGGAAGGGCTCCAACTGGACCAACTCACCATGAAGCTGGTGATGTTACTAGCGCTGACTTCAGCTCAGAGGGTACAGACACTACACAAACTTCGTGTCGACAGAATGACATCTACCCCTACAGAAGTAGTCTTTTTCATTGACGAGCTACTAAAGCAGCATAGACCTGGGTGCACAGGGCTGCAGCTGAAGTTCCCGGCATACCCCGCAGATGCTAGGCTATGTTTAGCCTCACATATCCGCCACTATGTCAAGGTGACGGCACGCATCAGAGGAATGGAGAAGATACCTGCTGGTCACTCATAAGAGACCTCATCATCGAGTGACAGTCCAGACGATATCCAGGTGGCTTCGAGTCGTCTTGGGTAAGTCAGGTATCGACACTAATGTGTTCAAGTCTCATTCCACCAGGGCTGCATCGACGTCAGCGGCGAGGATTATGGAGGTGCCTATGGACCAAATTCTCGCCACAGCAGGATGGGCTAATGAAGCTGTGTTCCAGCGTTTTTATAACAAGCCTGTTGCTGCTCCTCTACAGTTCGCAGAAGCCGTGCTGAATGCAGGTCAAGAACGTGGAGATGTCCCCGCATGAGGGGTTTTTGATTTGTTATTCATAAATATGCTCTTGTTTTGCAGTATGAACTATTGAGCAAGTTTGTTCCTCCCATCCATCCCTGGTAGTGGTGTGTCAGCATGGACGTGGTCCAGGGTGTGTAATCACAGAAGCTTTGAAGTCTTCACGAAATCACTCACGTGACTCCGAAATGAAATAGTAAGATTGAACGAGAACTTACCAGTTCGAAGGTTGATCTTTATTTTATGAGGAGTCGAAGTGAGGGATTTCGTGCCCTCCTCGCCCAACCCTCAATCACCTTCATCTGGTAATCTTTGTCACTTCAATCTTACTAAGCAAAGTCATTTCTATTGTTGGTTTCTGTGATTCCACGCCGCTACTTTGAAGTATGTCGAGCATGCGCGCCGGCGGGCTCTTCACGAAATCCCTCACTTCGACTCCTCATAAAATAAAGATCAACCTTCGAACTGGTAAGTTCTCGTTCAATCTTACTATTCTCTTCCACAGAAGGTAGTTGTGGCCAGTTCATTGGCTATATTTAAGAGGGAGTTAGATGTGGCCCTTGCAGCTAAAGGAAAATTTCTTTTATTTCAGGAGTTACAAGATATCTACGGATTGTCATCACATAACTTGTTTAGGTACTTACAAATTAGAGATTATATTAAATCAAATACACAAGATTATAGAAATAAAGAACCAGGATTATTAGATGAATTGTTTAACATGCACCCAAATACAGAAAAATTAATAGCTTATATATATATATAATATTATTCTGGATAGGGAGAACCCAACAACTGAAACATATCGACAAGCTTGGGAAAATGAAATAGGATTATCTATAACAAAAGAAAATTGGGAAGAAAGTTTACAACGAATACATCGGTGTTCGTTAAATGCTAGACATACATTGATACAATTTAAAGTATTATATAGATTACATTATTCGAAAACTAAATTAAATAGAATCTTTCCCAATATTTCCTCTATTTGTGATAAATGTAAGAATTTTGAAGCAAATTTAATACATAGTTTTGTAACATGTCCTAAATTGAATTATTATTGGACAGAAATCTTTAAAGTTATTTCTGAAGTTCTTAGAGTTAAACTGGATCCAGACCCAAAGTTAATAATATTAGGAATTCCAGACTCAAATTTGGTATTAACGGCAAATCAAAGAAATTTCTTTGATTACTGTTTGATAATAGGGAAAAAAATCATACTGAAATTTTGGAAGGGAACACTATCCCCCACAATTAAAATGTGGGCAGCAGAGATGTTGGAGACGTTGCGTTTGGAAAGAATTAGATTTGTCCTAATGGACAAATATAATTCCTTTGAACAGATATGGTCTCCATATATACAGTATTTAGAGAAGTAGCTGTTCTTGGCATCACGACTCGACGGGCACCCTACAGGATTTGATGAAAATAATTCACTTTCAAACTGGGATTTATATGCATGTCTCTATTGATATTATTATTTGTAATAGTTTTATTTACAATATATTCTGTTGTTTTTCATTTATATATACATATATAATATTTTTTCACTTTTTTTTCTGTTTGTGGTTTTTTTTCCTCTTCCCTTTCTTTTGTTTATATATAATCAAAATTATTATTTAATCACAACTTTATTGATTTAAAACTATTCTATTCTCTTTCTTTCTATATTTCTAAAAAATAGAAGATAATAATAATCAATGTGATATTTGTATAAATACCGAATTAAGTTGGTGTTTGTAAATTTGTTTTAAACATTGTAAAATGGTTACTTCTAATAAAAAAATATTTTTTAAAAAAATAAAGGGATCAGGGGGTATGGAGAGAAGGCAGGTACAGGATACTGAGTTGGATGATCAGCCATGATCATATTGAATGGTGGAGCAGGCTCGAATAGCCTACTCCTGCACCTATTTTCTATGTTTCTATAAAGGGCCTGTCCCACTTTCACGACCTAATTCACAACCTTTTTTACTTGTGGACATTTTTCTTCAGGCTAGAAAAAGGCCCGGACCTACTTGATGTCACAACTACCTACGACTAGCATCACGACCTACCTACAACTTCGTGACGACTATGCTGCGAGTATGAGTCAAGGGCAAACTCAGCAGAGGTCGTGAATTAGGTCGTGAAAGTGGGACAGGCCCTCAACACTTTAGTTGCGGTGAGTTTTATCTACATCATGCGTGGCTCTTCCTCTCTGGGCTTATGGAAGCATCTGTGCTACAATCCTGATTTACAGATGGCGGTAAAGAATGAACTGTAGCCAGGAGATGAATTCCTGGCTGTAGCGTATGCAGGCGCTGACCTGCACAATTGGCTGCAATGGCTGATCAAATGGCTGATCTCATTCCATTTTTGGTCAAAGGTGGAAAATTCGCTAATGGAATTGCACGTTCACAAGTTACAAGTTATAGGGGTAGATTTAGGCCATTCAGCCCATCGAGTCTACTCCCCCATTCCATCATGGCTGATCTCTGCCTCCTAATCCCATTTTCCTGGCCTCTCCCCATAACCCCTGACACACATTCTAATCAAGAAGTTGTCTATCTCTGCCATAAAAATATCTACTGACTTGGCCTCCACAGCCCTCTGTGGCAACGTGTTCCACAGATTAACTACCCTCTGACTAAAGAAGTTCCTCCTCACCTCCTTTCTAAAAGAGCACCGTTTCATTCTGAGGTTATGACCTCTGATCCTAGACTCTCCCACCAGTGGAAACATCCTTTCCACATTCACTCTGTCTCTGCCTTTCATTATTCTGTAAGTTTCAATGAGGTTCCCCCCCCCCCCCCCCCCCCCAATGTTCTAAACTCCATCGAGTAGAGGCCCAGTGCTGTCAAGTGCTCATCATATGCTCACCCACTCATTCCTGCAATCATTCTTCCAAACCTCCTCTGGCACGACCTTCCTCAGATATGGGGCTCAATTACTATTGAATGTCAAGGTGAAATGGATAGATGCTGTAGTTTGAGATGATGATTACTTGCCACATGAACAACACAGTGTCCCCTATCCATGTTGGCCCACGCCAGAATGCTCGCCAGGATCTCATGGCGAATGGCAATTCATTTAAGTTTCCCCTCCCATGTACCACAAGTTAGTTTCTCTACAAGTGCAGACAGAAAGGGTGAACTCACATTGCCCCACTCCCTTGTTGCTGGAGTAACTCAGCGAGTCTTGCAGCATCTCCGGAGAAAAGGAATAGGTGACATTTTGGGTCAAGACTCTTCATCAGACTATCTCAGATTAGTTTCACTGTCCCCCTGGTTACATTTCCCTGATGCCTCATTGTCACATTCACCTCAGACACAATCTGCATTTTCCTTGAGCTTCGTCTCCTTTGATCTCTCATTTTCACACCTTACCCTTCCATATCTCCCTCTCCCCTGACTCTCAGTCTGAAGAAGGGTCTCAACCTGAAACATCACCTATTCCTTCTCGCCAGAGATGCTGCCTGGCCCACTGAGTTACTCCAGCATTTTGTGTCTATCTTCGGTGTAAACCAGCATCTGCAGTTTCTTCCTAAACATAATAGCCAAGAGTTTGGGAATCTGAGCAGCCTAATGACAGCCAGGTTACAAAGAAGATGTTTTGCATTGCGTGTGGTGTGTCTCAACTGAGTTCCTGTATGTTTTGGAACAAGTGTTAAATCTGCATTCTTTATTCTGAAATACAATATTATAACTACTCGAAATAAAAAGATTTGATATGGATGGCATTGTTGTTAAATCAACCAAACATAAACTAATTCCTTTTTTAAAATAAGTGTCTGCACCGACCAGTTCACCAGTTGATACACTGATGATAATTGACCGTTCAAAACAATTTGAATTCAAATCAAAATAATTTAAGTACACAAGGAACTTAAAAATGGGTAAACATAGAACACTCTAGCACAGGAACATGAACTTCTGCCCACAATGTCCATGCCAAACAGGATGTCACTTCAAATTAATCTCCTCTGCCTGCATGTGATCCATGTCCATCTATTCCCTGCATACCCATCCCATGCCCGTCTAAAAGACTCTTAAATGCCACTGTAGCATCTGCCTCCAGCACCACCCCCGGCAGCGTGTTCCCAGCCCCCACCACTCTCTTATATTTCCTTTAAATCTTGCCCCGCTCTCCTTGAAACCACCCTCTCGTCTTTGATTTCCTTCACCCTGGAGAAAAAAGGTTCTGACTGTCTACCCTATCTATTTTATATATTTCAATCAGATCTCCCCTCAACGCTCCAGGGAAAACTCAGCAAGTTTGTTCCACCTCTCCTAATAGTTAATACCCTCTAATCAAGACAATGTTCTGGCAAACCTCTTCCCCACCCTGACCAAAGTCTCCACATCCTTCTTTTAATGGGGTGACCAGAACTGCGCACAGGACTCCAAACGCAGCCTAATCAAAGTCTGATAAAGCTGCAATAATGACTTCCTGATTCTTTAAACTCAATGCCTTCTGACCGGTGAAAGAAAGCAAACCATATGCCTTCTGTACCACTCGATCTACATGTGTTGCCACATTCAGGTGGCTGGAACGCCAAGATCCCTCTGGGCATCAATGCTGTTAAGGATCTTGTCGTTATCTGTGTACTTTCCCTTTACATTCGACCTCCCAGATGGCAACACCTCACCCTTGCTTGGATTAATCTCCTTCATAATTTATATTCTTCTTTGCCAATAGTCAATCATAATGTTGCCCTCTCATCTGAATAAACACCTTGGTTCAAAATGCACCGGTATCTTACATCCTGATGATATTTTGTCAAGCAAACAGAAGCTACCAAAGGGGCGTGGAATCCACATGTGCCAGACTTTATTACACACTTTTCTTGTGAAGATGAGTTCCAAGCATTTCACAACTGGCTGAAATTAACATACATTAAAAATAAACAATCATATTAACGATTTAGATGAGGGAATTAAATCTCTAAGTTTGCAGATGACACAAAGCTGGGTGACAGTGTGAGCTGCAAGGAGGATGCTGCGAGGCTGCAGGGTGACTTGGATAGGCTGGGTGAGTGGGCAGATGCATGGCAGATGCAGTATAATGTGGATAAACGTGAGGTTATCCACTTTGGTGGCAAGAACAGGAAGGCAAATTATTACCTTCTGAACCTTTTGAATTTCGTAGTCGGCAGGACAGTACTCTGCATATCAAGCCAATTAACCTACAAACCTGTACGTCTTTGGAGTGTGGAAGGAAACCGAAGATCTCGGAGAAAACTCATGAGGATCACGGGGAGAACGTACAAACTCCATACAGACAGCACCCGTAGTCGGGATCGAACCCGGGTCTCCGGCGCTACATTTTGCTGTAAGGCAGCAACTCTACCGCTGTGCCACCGTGACCATATTATCTGAATGGTGTCAGATTAGGAGAAGGGGAGGTGCAACGAGACCTGGATGTCCTTGTACATTGGTCACTGGAAGTAAGTATGCAGGAACAGCAGGCAGTGAAGAAAGCCAATGGCATGTTGGTCTTCATTGCAAGATTGATTTGAGTTTAGGAGCAAGGAGGTCCTACTGCAGTTGTACAGGGCCCCGGTGAGACTGAACCTGGAGTATTGTGTGCAATTTTGGTCTCCTAATTTGAGGAAGGACATTATTGCTAATGAGGGAGTGCAGCGTAGGTTCACCAGGTTAATTCCCGGGATGGTGAGACTGACATATGATGAAAGAATGGGTCGACTGGGCTTGTATTCGCTGGAATTTAGAAGGATGAGAGGGGATCTTATAGAAACATATACAATTCTTGAAGCATTGGACAGGGTAGATGCAGGATAAATGTTCCTGATATTGGGGGAGTCTAGAACCAGGGGTCACAGTTTAAGAATAAGGGGTGAGCCATTTAGGACTTTGTTGAGGAAAAACGTTTTCACCCAGAGAGTTGTGAATCTGTGGAATTCTCTGCCACAGAAGGCAATGGAGGCCAATTTACTAGATGTTTATAAGAGAGAATTAGATTTAACTCTTAGGGCTAAGGGAATCAAGGGATATGGGGAAAAAGCCAGAAAGGGGTTCTGATTTTGGATGGTTACACAAAAAGCTGGAGAAACTCAGCCGGTGCAGCAGCATCTAAGGAGCGAAGGAGATAGGCAACGTTTTGGGTCGAGACCCTTCTTCTATGATCATATTGAATGGCAGTGCTGGCTCAAAGGGCCAAATGCACCTATTTTCTATGTTTCTATGTTAAAGTCATACTTTTTATTCTCATATGTCAAATGCAAATTGGAGGAACAGCACCACATATTTCGTTTGGCAGCTTACACCCCAGCATTATGGGTAGCCTCAAGTAACCATTGAATCCCCACTCTCCACACTAGCTTCAGTCATCTTGCTTAATCTCATTGACTAACTCATTTTCACCTAGCCCACAGCTAACAATTGCCTGTTTCCTTCATCATCATTACTTTATTTGCATATCTTTCATTAATTTGCTCTATATCACCATCTATATCTCTCGTTTGCTTTTCCCCAGACTCTCAGCATGAAGAAGGGTATTGGCCCGAAACGTCACCTATTCCTTCTATCCAGAGATGCTGCCTGTCCCGCTGAGTTACTCCAGCAGTTTGTGTCTAACTTCGGTGTAAACCAGCATCTGCAGTTCCTTCCTATACATACTCTTTATAAGGTTACACGGTAGGCAGAAAGTTCAAACAGGTAACAGGCTTCATCATACATGGTTCCATCTTCCCACTCATGTGTAGCAGGAATCCAAATCCTTAACTGGAGGCTTCCTACAATAAAAGTTTGTACACATGGAAGCATTAAACATACATTGGTTGGACTGAGTATTTATTCTCGCCTTTAATATTTCCAAGACAGACTTTCCTCCTCCTCCTCATCAATCTACTTGCTCACTTTGCCATGACGGACAAGAATGTGAATTGGGCAACGTAAATGCCAGCATTCTTCGCTCCTCTGCCCCACCCCCACCCCCACTGCTCCAAATCAACCCAGGAGACGAGACACCAAGGGAACAGACTAATAGGCAGTCTATTTGAAAACCCACAGCGAGGGGAAGCCGATTCCTCTCACAGCAGCCTGACGAAGGTGGAAGGGGAAGGTACAAAACACAAGATATTGTCTTTTCATTCAGTTTTATAATAAGATTGAAGAATGGGATAAACAAAAAAAGTTTAAAAAAACTCGGAGGTGTGGAGCAGCAAAGACATTTCTGGAACCTCTGGTGCAGAAAAGCAAAGGTGACTCACAACACAGCAGAGCACGGTCAAAAGTAGTACACTCGTGCATTTAGTTTGCAGTCTTTCGAAATGTCACAATAGCAAGAGGCGAGCTAATTAGCCAAGGGTAAACTCTTAAAAAAAATCACACACTTTTTAAATCACTATGTTAGTATACAAGTACCTCTCAACAATTGCTCCCAAATGAAATGGCAGTTTTTATCCCAAATTCTTGATTTGAATGTAATTACATGTTTTATTAGCATTAGGTAAGCCAGTACCCTTAACTGACGTATATGCATGATTCATCCACATTAGTCAAGCTTCATGATGTGCGTTTAGCTCACAATAATGCTGCTATTGTAATTTCAAAAATAATTAAAAATCACTTGGTATAGCAGTCAAAACTTCTCACTGTTTAAATACCTCCCACGATGCGGAAGCATTTTTAAACAATTTACAATACAAAATTAGTGTCTCAATAACTGTTAGGAAAATCAATAAAGCATCCACAGCAATGGAAATATTCATGCACGTATCTTTAAAGACTGAATGAAATGGCAACAATACAAAACAAGGTTTTGAGATTGAAGAAAAACAATAGCGCTAACAATGCTCACCATTACCACGTGGCATAAACCAAGGGACAGTAGCTGACGATTACAAATGCCAGAAGTCAGGAATAGAAAAAGAAAATGCTTCCCAAACTCTGGACTTCAGCAAATATACAGGAGAAATGAAACAGGACTGACATTTCTGGTTGATTGAACAGAGTCAGAGCCATAGGGTGATACTGTGTGTGGAAACAGGCCCTTCGGCCCAACTTGCCCACACTGGCCAAGTCCCAGCTACACTAGTCCCACCTGCCAGCATTTGGTCCATATCCCTCCAAACCTGCCCTATCCGTGTACCTGTCTAACTGCTTCTTAAATGTTGGGATAGTCCCTGCCTCAACTAACTCCTCTGGCAGCTTGTTCCATACACCCACCACCATTTGTGTGGAAAAGGTTACCCCTCACATCTGATGCTCCCTGTTGGATTGCAACCTTGTCGTGGTCGGGGAGCTTGTGTGTCTCAGTGACCCCTAGAGCTATGCCAGCGGGAGGTTCGTCTCCTGTTCGGGTCTCCCATGCTGGACAGGTCGAAGGGTAGAGGCGAGACAAAGAGCACAGGGCTAACAACTCTGTCCCGTAAAACAAATATGTTACGGAAACAGCATCTGAAGGAATGAACACTACTGAGCGGAGGACCTTCGTTGGTTGCTGCCCTACATGCCAGGAGGCACAATAGGCAGTCAGTAAAGGGCCTGTCCTACCAGCATGCAACTCTATGCGATTAGCGCAACCTAACGTGGTCGCTTGAGCCGTCCGGCATCGCGGGGCCGGTCCCACTTCGATCGCCGGAGCCGTGCAGAATTGTACGGAGTTCGTCCCGACATCGCGCGGGGCTCCGAAAAACTGACTATGTTCAAAAATTCCGCGCGGCAACGGCTTGTTGGCTCGCAGTCGCCTCGACGCATTACGCACCGCCCCGACATCGTGCCTCTGTGAACCTATCTGTAGGTGCCTCCGTGAACCTCTCTGTGTGTGGCTCCGTGGCCCTCTGTGTGTGTGTGTGCCTCTGTGCCCCTCTCTGTGTGCCCCTCTCTGTCCTGGCGAACTTACCTTAGACTTCGCTCCAAGTTCGCCTCACTTTGCACCGTGTTGCGCCACACACCCGACCTCCGCGCTGCCGGTTTGGTCGCGCTTGCCGCATGCAGGGGCATGCTGGTGGGAACGGCCCTGTACAGGGGATCACCCGACCTCCGCGCGGCCCCCGCTTCTAGTTTGATCGCGTTCATCGCATAGAGTTGCATGCTTGTAGGACAGGCCCTTAAGTAAGTAAGTCACATCTGATCTAGATATTGCGCGGCAACCAAACCTCACAAAAAATTGCCATCTTAAGTCAATCTCTTTTTTTTTAAGTAGTAGAGGTGAAATTACTGTGCAAAATTGAATAATTTAGTTATCAGTTCAAAATGGGTCTGAATATAATCTAGCATCAGTTTTAAGATGGGAATTAGGAGAAAGAAGTCTCTCAGAAATTTTTAAAAAAGGATGGATTTACTTTATTTTAATAAAGGCTTCATTATTCAAGTGATTTTTACAATTAAAATTGTTCATTTACTTTTACCGATACCAGCATTATTAAACAGATATTGAATTTGAATTATTTAGTTGCAACCAAAAGCATTTTGCCCAAATTGATGGAAAAAGTATCTGTCTGACTATCAGCCACTGTACACCTTTGCATCCTGTTTTCATGGAAAATGACTGCAGTAAAAATGAATTGCCACCCAGCCTGATGTAATTCTCCCTGGCATATGTCTAAAACAATATTTTAGCAATCAATATTTCCTGCCGGAATAGCAGGAATTTGTATCCACCCTTTTTGGATGAAGTGGTCAAAGAAAATCCATCCAATTTTGGTAATTTCTATTGCCATTTGTAATATTTACCCGAGTGGTAGTTTCATTAGTAAGTGAGGCACATTCTACAGAGGCCCTGCCTTCACAACTGCATATATCAAATGGATAGTTTGGGTTTACTGTCAAGCCTGCACATATCACCATTTTTGCTTTCTATTTGGAAGGGCAGCTTACTGCTCTATCAAAAACCCACTCTCTTCACAGAATGCCCCAACCCCAACTTAGCTAAATGTGAAGGAAACCAAGTCAGTGCCTCTCACTCTGGCAAATAACTAGTAATTTCAATCCTCATGCTGTGATCCCTGGTAGCAGGAGAATTAAAAAGTCCTATTTTTTTGTTCATTATCCAGCAAATGATTCAAATTCTGTCAATGTGAATGCAATCTCCAGAGATCACTGATCTCCCAATAGTGTAAACATGCCACAGTGATAGGACATATCCATTGCAGTAGCCCCATAGGTGTCAAACAGTGTCAGACTGGTACCAAATAAATAAGCATCCCAGATTAAGGACACAAAGTGCTGGAGTAACTCAATGGGTCAGACAGCATCTCTAGCGAACATGGATAGGTGACGTTTCGGGTCAGGATCTGTTTTCAGTCTGAAATCCAAGTTCTTCAGAGATACTGCCTGACCGCTGAGTTTCTCCAGCACTTAGACAATAAACAACAGACAATAGATGCAATAGGCCATTCAGTCCTTTGAGCCAGCACCACCAATCAATGTGATCATGGCTGATCATCCCCAATTAATACACCGTTTCTGCCTTCTCCCCATATCCCCTGACTCCGCTATCTTTAAGAGCCCTATCTAGCTCTCTCTTGAAAATATCCAGAGAACCAGCCTCCACCCCCTCTGAGGCAGAGAATTCCACAGACTCACCACTCTCTGTGAGTAAAAGTGTTTCCTCATCTCCATTCTAAATGGTTAACCCCTTATTCTTAAAATGTGGCCCCTGGTTCTGGACCCCCCCCCCCCCGACATCGGGAACATGTTTCCTGTCTCTAGCGTGTCCAAACCCTTAACAATCTTATATGTTTCAATAAGATTCCCTCTCATCCTTCTAAACTCCAGAGTGTACAAGCCCAGCTGCTCCATTCTCTCAGCATATGACAGTCCCGCCATCCCGGGAATTAACCTTGTAAACCTACGCTGCACTCCCTCAATAGCAAGAATGTTCTTCCTCAAATTAGGGGACCAAAACTGCACACAATACTCCAGGTGTGGTCTCACTGGGGCTCTGTACAACTGCAGAAGGACCTCTTTGCTCCTATATTCGATTTCTCTTGTTATAAAGGGCAACATGCCATTCGCTTTCTTCACTGCCTGCTGTACCTGCATGCTTACTTTCATAGACTGATGAACAAGGACCCCCAGATCCCGTTGTACTTCCCCTTTTCCCAACTTGACGCCATTTAGATAGTAATCTGCCTTCCTGTTTTGATACCAAAGTGGATAACCTCACATTTATCCACATTAAACTTCATCTGCCATGCATCTGCCCACTCCCCCAACCTGTCCAAGTCACCCTGCATTCTCATAGCATCCTCCTCACAGTTCACACTGCCACCAAGTTTTGTGTCATCTGCAAATTTGCTAATGTTACTCTGAATCCTTTCATCCAAATCATTCATGTATATTGTAAATAGCTGCGGTCCCAGCACCGAGCCTTGCGGTACCCCACCTGCTATTCTGAAAGGGACCCGTTAATCCCTACTCTTTGTTTCGTGTCTGCCAACCAATTTTCTATCCATGTCAGCACTCCACCCCCAATACCATGTCCCTTAATTTTGCCCACTAATCTCCTATGTGGGACCTTATCAAATGCTTTCTGAAAGTATAGGTACACTACATCCACTGACTCTCCAGAAATTCCAGAAGATTAGTCAAGCATGATTTCCCCTTCGTAAATCCATGCTGACTCAGACCGATCCTGTTACTGCTATCCAAATGTGTGACTATTTCATCTTTTATAATTGACTCCAGCATCTTCCCCACCACCGATGTCAGGCAAACTGGTCTATAATTTCCTGTTTTCTTTCTCCTGCATTTCTTAAAAAGTGGGATAACATTAGCTACCCTCCAATCCACAGGAACTGATCCCGAGTCAATAGAACATTGGAAAATGATCACCAATGCATCCACAATTTCTAGAGCCACTTCCTTAAGTACCCTGGGATGCAGACCATCAGGCCCTGGGGGTTTATCAGCCTTCAGTCTCATCAGTCTACCCAACACCATTTCCTGGCTAATGTGGATTTCCTTCAGTTCCTCCGTCACCCCAGATCCTCCGGCCACTACTATATCAGGAAGATTGTTTGTCCTCCTTAGTGAAGACAGACCCTTAGTGAAGACTTTGCATCCTTTATTGTAAACCTGCAGTTCCTTGTTTCTACATGCCATAATAATAGTAAGATTAAATGAGAACTTACCAGTTTGAAGTTTGATCTTTATGTTATGAGGAGTTACGATGAGCCCGCGTCAATCTTCAAAGCAGCGGTGTGAAATCACAGAAAACAACAATTGAAGTATTACAGTAAGATTATAACCCTGGAACTACCAGAAGAGCTTTGTGATATGAGGGTTGGGAACGGTGGGCACGCAATCGCTCATCGTAACTCCTCATGAAATAAAGATCAAACTTCAAACTGGTAAATTCTCATTTAATCTCACTATTCTACTTCGGAGTCACGTGAGTGATTCCGTGAAGATTTTAAAGGTCTGTGATTTCACGCCGATCCTATACCAGGCGTTTCACACTGCAAGCAGTTGACTCATGAGGAGTGAATTAGTAACAACATTGAATCATGATACTGATTAACATGTTAATGCTTTAATTCACAAATAACAAAAAGTATACAATAGCGACTCCTCCCTCCCAGGGAGACGCTATGAAGCAAAGGTTAACACAAAGTGGGCGAACACCCCGGATTCAACAAGCGGCTTGTTGTAGAACCTCTGAAAAGTTGATTCATTTGACCATCCTGCGGCCGCAAGGATATGGTCTAGAGGGACGTCCATTGCCCTTGCCGCTGACGTTGATGCTGCCCTGGTGGAGTGAGATTTAAAATTTTCAGTATTAACTCCTGCACACCCCAGGACTTGCTTCAGCCATCATGAGATGGTCTGAGATGTCACTTGCATATGTGGCTTTTTGTGGCTTATAAATAGTGCTACCTTGGAGCCTCTGAGGCTCTTCGTGACGTCAATGTAACGCTTCAAGTGCGCCATGACTCACAGCCGTGAATCAGTGGGATAAGCTGACAATACAAGCTTGCATCCGGACACCTCTGGTCTGCTCTGTTTGAGTAAGTCATAGCTGTGAAATGTAACGTTATTCTGTGATGACACCATCCTGACCAGACGCAGTTTGTGGAGAGTCTGAACCCTTTGCGCTGATGTAAGTGCCATGCGCATAACACACTTGAGGGTGATCTTTGGTAAGGACAAAGATGTGGCTGTTCCCCACTGACGGAGCACCGTGAGTACCATGCCCACATCACAGATTTCAGAGTACCTAGTCCTAGGAGGATTAGAATTAAACACACCCTTCATGAATCTTGAGATTAATGGGTGAGATCCTAGCGGCTGGTGTCCTGACCCCTGGCATAGGTACGATGACAGGGCACTCCTGGCACTGTTGACGGCACTATAACTCAACCCTGCATTAAAATGTAAGTGGGATAGGAATTCTAGCACATCTGGGATGGAGGCTGTGTGGTAAGTGATGTTCCCATGGAAGCAAAATTCCTCCCATTTCCTGATATGGGAGATGTACTGCATTTTTGTACTATCCCTCCAGGATGACGTGATGATATCCACAGTCTGATCGGACAGTCCCAGACCCAGGTACGGCCTTCTTAAAATCAGCAAATCAACAAATTTACTCGATCATTCAATGGGTGTGGATCCCCAGTGACAGGGTGCACCAATACATTTTTGTGTTTTGGAACCCCTATAAGAGGGTGCATTATTATGTCCGAAATGAGCGGGAACCATGGCTGTGTAAGCCAGTCGGGTACCACCAAAACCCCTGTAGCGGAGTCCTGCTTGATCTTAGTCAGGCACCGACTGATGAGGCAGAAGGGGGGAAAAGCATATAAAAACATTCCGCCCCAGTGCAGTGAGAACGCATTCACCGCCACTGCCCCTGGGTCTGGTTCCCATGAAACATACTTCGGTACCTGGTGATTAAGTCTGGATGCAAACAAATCGATATCTGGCATCCCATACCAAGGACAATTTCTTTAAATACATCCTGATTCAACATCCACTCGGTGTTGTCGTTGAATTTACGTGACCTGGTGTCTGCCACCATATTGAGTCTGCCTGGCAAGTAGACAGCTGAAATCCAAATGTTCTTTTTAATGCACCAGTGCCAAATAATGTTGGTCAATCCGTCACAAGATTTCGACTTGATTCCACCCATGTGATTGACATACGCCACTGCTGTGGTGTTGCCAATCTGCAGCTGAACACGGAAGTGATGCTTAATGGTGCAATAAGCTTTGAGCCCATAAAATGCTCCTAAAAGTTCTAAATAATCTATTCCATGTGATTGGAGAATCTGTGCCTCATGCACATCCCATCTGCCTCCACAGCTAGACCTGGTATCAATAGCACCCCAACTTAGGGCACTAACATCAGTCTGTAAAATAAGTGAAGGTGCTTCGGTCAAAATTGTGCCATAACAATTAAAATATTTCTAATCCACCACTGTACTTCTGCAATGGCTTCAGATGGTAAGTGCATGGGCCGATTGTAATGACGTGCATGTATTCTCAGTGCCTGTACCTTTGCCCTCTGTAAATGTTGGTAGTGCAAAGGTCCATATTGGGCTGCTGGAAAGGCAGCTACCAATTTACCAATTAAGCTGGTGACCTGTTTAATTGAGGGTGATTGCTCCCTCAAGAGCTTGCTACAGCCTTCAATTAAATCTACTCTCTTGACCTGGGGCAGAGTCACAGACATGTGATTGGAATTAACTGTGAATCCCAGATAGTCAATTAGGTTAACCGGCACCAATTTTGATTTAACTGGGTGGACAATGAATCCTAGCCTCTGCATCATGAGTTGAACATCTGAAACTGATAACTCGGCTGCGTCAAAGGTGTTTCCAATGATTAGAATGTCATCCAAATAGGCCATGATAATATGGCCTTGTGACCGTAATAACCCAAGTACTGGTTTTAGCAGCTTTGTAAATAAGCGAGGGGCTGAGGTTAATCCATTAGGTAGAGCCTGAAATTGCTACAATTGTCCCATTCAGCTAAATTTCAAATATTTGCGATAGTCTTTATGGACAGGCACTGAATAATACGCATCTTGGAGATCTATACATGCCATATAACACCACCTGGAAAGCAATTGCTTGGCAGTAGCAAATGTTTCCATGTTAAAATGCTGATACTGCACAAACGGATTAAGTCTCAATCTAGAATAATCCGACACCCACCATCCTGCTTAGGTGTAGGAAACACATTAGACACGAATTGATGAGTTTGATAAATTGTCTTCTCAATTACGCCCTTGAGGCATAGTTTTGCTATTTCAGCTTGGATCATCAAATTCTCTGTTTGTGAGAAGATGAGTGCCCGTTTTGGCTTGTGCTGGGTGGGTGGACACAGGTTGGAAATAAATTCCATTTTAAACCCTTGAATACTCTGCAGTATAAACACATTTGATGTTATTTTATACCATTCATCCAGAAACCTGTGTAGCCTCACCCCAACTGGTAGGTAATTCTCTCTCAATATGTTTTGACAAGAGCCAGACCCACCTACCTCCATGGTTATCGGTAGAGCTCTTTGCCTGGCTCTGGGTGGTAAAGGCATGTTTCCCCGTGCTGCTACTTGAGTGCGCCAGTTGCGCACATTAAACGGTCGGCTTGGTCCTTGCCCAGCCCCGGTTTCAGCGAACCGCTTGTAGGGATACTGCCGTCGAAGGGTTCTGCTGGTCACTGACACCTTGATGAGCTCGTCGGTTTTGGCCTCGTCGTCCAGCTCCTTCACTCTTTCAGCCAGGTCTTCCCCAAATAATAAGTTCAGCGGCTGGATGTTGCCAGGCTTGCATAGAGCAGCAAACCTGGGGTTAAGGGTGGGGCGGATGGCGCTCTTTCGGAGGCAGTTAATCTCAAAGTGCACATTGCAAATGAGAGCCAGGGCATCCTGCTGAACTTCAGTCAGGATCCCACCATCCACCGACCTACCAAAAGCCGTTATTCTTGACGCCAGCAGCTTCAGCACCCGTTGCAGTTTAATCTCCTGCGCTCGGATGCCTACCTCCATATGGCCCCAAATGGCATGGTGACTGTCGGCACTTTCAACAGGATACAATTTTCTGGGGTATCATTTTTGGCCGTTGTGTCCATGGTCAACTCCTGAAGCTGGTGCGAGGCCAGGTAATTGATGCTGGCAGCCAGCTCTTCTCCAAGCGGCTCACCAGAGTCAGTAGGGACCGGCAATTCTGGCCGCCAGGAATGGGGCCTCTTGCGCTTGCACCTCGTCCCATGGGGCAGCCTCCAGCGCTAAGCCCTCTGAATCGGCGTGAGATTCACTCTGACCCGGTATACTCTCCTCGTCCAGGAGGGAGATACTAGGCAGCCCTGTAGGCGCTGCTGGCGCGGGCTCTTGGAGAGGCCGGCGCTCTCGATGGAGCATCCTCTCCAACAGGAGCTCCATCCTGGACACCCATTCCACGGTAGCCATTCTTAAGGGCGAACCCTCTCGACCGGACTCGTCCGAGTCTATCGGCCGGACAGACGTTCGGGTGGCCTTACGCACCTCCGGCGTAGGCACGGTGTCCTCAGACACCAAGTCTGTGGTCGCTGGTTTTACAACTGGCGACTCCGTGGATGAGCTAGGCGGCAACAAGAATTGCCAAACGCAGAGACCTCCAACAAGTTTAACACTTACCTGAGGATTTTTAAACTTCCCGCTGGAGAAGCGCTGCCCCTACCAGCCGGTCGCTGCGCCATGCGTCAGACGTAATGACGCGCATGCCGACTGGCGGGGTTCTTCTTCACGGAATCACTCACGTGACGCCAAAGCAAAATGGAACTCTGCTGTAACTCTCCATTGTCTCTTCCCCTTAATGTCACTTAACTACAAGATTATTACGCTGTGCTTCCTCACTGCCGCTTAAATAGCCTGGAATCTCATTGGACCTTAACCTCACCAATCTAGAAAACTCTTTCTTACACAATCTGTCCTTTGTCCTTCATATTGTTACTGCTAATTTAGATTGTCCAGTCAAAATATGGATTATAATTATAAAATGCTGCGGTTGTTGTGCAAATCTTCAAATTCCTAACGTGGACAAAAAATTCTGGAGAAACTCAGCGGGTGAGGCAGCATCTATGGAGAAAAGGAGTAGGCGACGTTTCGGGTCGAGACCCTTCTTCAGACTGATGTCGGGGGGGGGGGGGGGCGGGAAGAAGAAAGGAAGAGGCGGAGACACTAGGCTGTGGGAGAGCTGGGAAGGGGAGGGAGAGGAGGGAGAAAGCAAGGCCACCGAAATATGAGGTGTTGTTCCTCCAATTTACGCTGGGCCTCACTCTGGCAATGGAGGAGGCCAAGGACAGGGAGGTCAGATTCAGAATGGGAGGAATGCTGGGCAACTGGGAGATCAGGTTGGTTAGTACGAACTGAGCTGAGGTGTTGGGCGAAGCGGTCGCCGAGCCTGCGCTTGGTCTCGCCGATGTAAAGACGGTGACACCTACGACAGCGGATGCAGTAGATGAGGATGGAGGAGGAGCAGGTGAACCTCTGCCTCACCTGGAAAGACTGTTTGGGTCCTTGGATGGAGTCGGGGGTGGGGGGGGAGGTAAAACGACATGTGTAGCATTTCCTGCGGTTGCACGGGAAAGTACCGGGGAGGGGGTGGTCTGGGTGGGAAGGGACAAATTGACCAGGGAGTTACAGAGGGAACGGTCTCTACAGAAAGCAGAAAGTGGAGGAGATGGGAAGATGTGGCCAGTGGTGGGATCTCGCTGGAGGTGGCGAAAATGTCGGTGGTCCAAATTCCTGACTTTTGCCCTACAGTACTCGTTTGGGAGACCACAAACAACTCCCACCAACCTTCCCCTTAGCTATTTCTTATTACCATCCAAAATGATTCCTTTACAACATAGAACAATACACCATAAGAATAGGCCCTTGTGGCAACAATCCTGGACCAAACATGATGCCACGATCAACCCTTATCTGCCTACAAATAATCCATGTCTCCCAGCATCTCCCAGAACCTTACATGGACAGTGAACACCATCACTCTCGTAAAGAAGTCACAGCAGCGGCTATATTTCCTGAGGACTCTGCGGAGAGCAAACGTCTCACAGCAGCTGCTGCTGTCCTTCTACCGGTGCGCCGTGGAAAGCATCCTCTCCTATGGCATCCTGGTGTGGTTTGCTAGCTGCACTGTGGCTGGAAGGAAGGCACTACAGAGAGTTATTAAAACAGCACAGAGCATCACAAACGCTCAACTACCCTCCCTGGAAGACATTTACAAGGCCCGATGTTTACGCCGGGTGACAAACATCACACAGGACTCATTCCACCCTGCCAACCACCTTTTCACTCTGCTGCCCTCTGGGAGGCGATACGGGTCTTTGAAGGCCCGCACTTGCAGACTAACTAACAGTTTCTACCCACGTGCCATTAGAGAACTTAACTCAAACAGATAACTCTACGGGCAACACTACACAATTCGGGGTGCAAATAAAAATTTGTCTGCTAGAATGTGCAATATAATGTGCATTTTGTATTATCTATTACTTATTTTACGCATTGATCTTGTAGTAAATGTAAATGTAAGACTAAATGGTTGTTTGTGTTATTGTGTTTTCGTTCTTTTTTTAAACTTTTTATCCCGTGTCTTTTAATGTTTACCATTGAAGGGGATGCACATGAAATTTCGTTGTACAGTTGATGTGCAATGACAAATAAACGTATTTGATTTGATTTGATATCCCTCCATTCCATGCAGATTCAATCGGTCATCCAAAAGTCTCTGAAATACCGCTATCGTATCTCTCCACTACTACCACCCTTGGCAGCGCATTACAGGCACTCGCCACCCTCTATATAAAATGTACCCCGCACATCTCCTTTAAACTTTTCCCCTCTCATCTTAACGCTACACCATCTAATATTTGATATTTCCATCCTGAAAAATAATTCTGACTGTCTACCCTATCTGTGCCACTCTTAATTTTATAAACTTCTATCAAGTCTCCCTACAACCTCCGCCATTCCAGAGAAAACAATCCATGCCTGTCCAACCTCTCCCTGTGGTTTCTACCCTCTAATGCAGACACCGTTCTGGTAAACCTCCTCTGCACTCTTTCCAAAGCGTTCACATCCTTGCTGCAATCGAGCAAGCAATACTCCAAATGTAGTGGAACCAAAGCCCTATAAAGCAGTGACATCTCTTCCTCATTTTTATACTCAAGGCCCCAATCTATGAAGGCAATTATATGCCTTCTTATCAGTTACTGAGCGGTTAATGTTTTACATCTGCAATGCTCAATCTTTTCCATCATGACTCTCTTCTAAAAGTCAAATATGCTGCAAAGTTTAATTGCCAACCTTGGTCTTCCTGCATCCATAATGGATATTAGTTTATAGCCATCTATTTAATTTTTATTTGTATAATTAATTCCTTCACTTTGTCAAGAATGCCACATGCATTCATATTTTTAAAAACCTTCATATATGTATTTGCACTAATTTACCCTGCGCTGATCATAAATAGATCCATCAACCGTCTCATATTACTTGTGTCCTCTTGCTTTAGTTGGATTATCATTGCACATTGCACTATTGGTCTAACCTGCTAGATTACCCAACACCCACCTCTATTCTTCCGCTACCAACTAGTGCTACAGGAAGTTACGTTTCCAGATGATATTGCTCTTATGTTTTTGTTTTCTAGACAGCAACACAGACACAAATGTGTAACCCTTCAATCTACACGCTTTCACAAAGTGATATGCTTTGTGGTAAGATGCTGCCTACACAACTTCCTTTGACACCGGAGTTGCATCACAACTGGCAGGACAGGAAGAGCATCCTCCCACAGGAAGCCAACACTTCAGCTGATCAATCTGTTACAGAAACACTGAAGCAGTCATTCAAGAAAGTTTCATCCAGAGGATATAGACCCAGCCCGGGGAAAAGCACAGACATTAACAGTAAAACAACTTCAGATTTCAGAACTGATAATTAGATCTTCTAAATTATTACTTCAATAAAAACTTCAATTATTACTTCAATCTGAAGAAGTGTCTCGACCCAAAACGTCACCTATTCCTCGTCTCCAGAGATACTGTCTGACCCGCTGAGTTACTCCAGCTTTTTGTGTCTATCTTCAGTTTAAACCACCATCTGCAGTTCCTTCCTACACATCAACTTCCTAAACATATTTATAACCTTTTCTCATTATTGTTCTGTCACAATTCACAGAAGATTCCAATCCGATTTAACACTTTGACTTGGAGATATAGGAGACTGCAGATGCTGGAATTGTGAGCAAAATACAAAGTGCTGGAGGAACTCAGCAGGTCAGGCAGCATCTGTGGGGGAATGTCCTTTAATGTTGAGAGGCAGCATTGAATTATGCTCGTTAGAAATATACTTCAATGCTGGAACGAAGAGGAAGGTATCTGGGAGGGCTGAGAGAAAAAGGTGGCCATCTTGCTTTCTTACAGAAACTTATTAGAGGCACAAGATTATTGACATATGAGAGATTATCAACAAATGCTGAGGTAATGCATGGATTAAAAAAGAAAATTCCTGAAAATAGGTTGGTCCGGCATCGGTAAAGAAACAGATTATATTTCAGTGATGACCTTCCAATCAATTTGTTAACTGTTTCTCTCTCCATAAATGCTGACTGATCTGCTGCACCGTCTCCCGTTTATTTCAGATCTCCAGCATTTGCAGAATGTTGTTTTCCTGCTAAAAACCTCAGCACTGATGGAGTTCAAAATGCACATCAGCATTTGGTCACTCGGAGTAAGAATGGGTTTTATGGATAGAAACAAAGTTGATATGAAGAGTGACACAAAAAGCCGGAGTAACTCAGCGGGTCAGGCAGCATCACTGGAGAGAAGGAATAGGTGCATTACTCCAGCTTTTTGTGTCTACCTTCAGTTTAAACCAGCATCTGCAGATCCTTCCTTCCTACACATTTGATATGATGAGTATTCTTTAGCTCCCAGAAAGAGGAGACCAATCCTGAATTTCCTGACAAAATTGACGAGTCTTTTACACCCACCTTTGTCCTTAGTTTGTTGAATACATTTAATTCAGATATTTATTCAATTGCTTTCATTTAAGCAAGATAACTGTGCAATTATAATTCTCTTCTGCCAAAGTTATATTCTTGACTCACTTGAAAAGGTCAAGCAAACCTTTCCAAACTGCAGCACAGATTTGGCATCAATCCATCGTCATGAAAATAGAAGGACATCAGATATCGTAGAACAAAATTAAGTGATTCTGTGCAGAGGCCTCGCCAAATTAGTGGACCCTTGGCTTTGGATAATTAAGAGAACAAATTATATGATCTGAAGAAGGGTCTCGACCCATAACGTCACCCATTCCTTCTCTCCAGAGATGCTGTCTGACCCGTTGAGTTACTCCAGCATTTTGTGTCTATCGTCAATTTAAACCAGCATCTGCAGTTCCTTCCTACACCACCTACACATCATATAGGACATTGTTTACCACAGTATAGAATGATGATGGCACACATCCAATTCTTCCATAAAAAAACTTAAGTCTAATTCGTCCATAAGAAAACTTCAAGAAATTAGAGTGCAAAGCGACAAGCGTCGGGTTGTCCAGTCCCTGTGCTTTTCCTCTGCAAAGCTATGCGCAGTTTGACAGGCATTGCCTCTGAACAGTGTTACCCCCCCCCCCCCCCCCCCCACCCCCACACCTCCCCAGCAAAGCAATCGCCAACAATTATGGAATTTCAACAAGTCGGAAGGATAAACTTGGGAAAGATTTACTCAGCAGGCTAGGCCTTTCACTCTCTTATCTTTCCAGCCACATGCAGCAGAGAATGAAACCAAAGACCCTGTATTCAACAAAATGTGCAAACAAACGCCAATCACACACATACCCTCCATTTGCCAGACGCTGATGAGCCAAGCAGAATAAACAAAGGAAAGCATCCATTTAATCTGAGAAATATACAGGTCTAAGGGTTTAAAATGAAATAACCAGTTTAGTCCTTTTATATTATTGCGACCTAACAAATTATAAAGCCTTACAATTTATTTTTCTCATGCGATGAGCAATCAAAAATGATGCTGCGTATCAGTTTGCCTTAACTAAGCAACAATGGACTAGAATGGTTTCTGTGTCTGGAAAGATATATTAAAAGTATAGACCAAAAAACTAGAGTAATGGGCCTGTACTACTTAGGCGATTTCTTTAAGCGATTTTCAGGTGACTGCCGAACATTTTTCAGCATGTTGAACTTTTTTCGGCGACAGTGGCGATAATTTAGGCTGTCGTAGGTTGTCGCCGGTGTTGACTTCAGTGAATTCCATTGCCCTAGTCCCTGGCAGTCGCCTTAAAAAAAAAACGCCTAAAGGGCCTGTCCCACTTAGGCGATTTTTCAGGCGACTGTCGGCAACTGTCAAGTAGTCACTGAAAAACTGGCGATTGGAACGGCAACTGTCAGAGTGGAGCACACACACACATTGCTTCCTTCACCAGCCAGTTATGAAGGCGGGGGACAGGGCAAGCGGGGGAGCGCTGTCTTAGTGAAATTCACACTGTGCAAAGCCAATGTGATACAGACACACACCACGATGAACAGGAAGGTTGGCGCTGTAATTTAGACGGTGAAAGCACAGTGTACTGGAAGGGTCACATAGGTCCTTTAAAAGAGGGGGGGAGAGGGCGTGGAGATGGGGGGAGAAGGAGTGATTACATCTTTTAAGAAGCCAGAGATACACGGCTGTGAAGCTCGGCGGACATTTAACATTACCGGTCGGTTATCCTTGGTTCTGAAAACAACTGCTTACATTTTTTTACCCAATGGGCCAATGAAATTCACCGGTCAGCGCCGACAACAACCTACGAGAACCTATGATAACCTTCGACCTCCTGGCGACCCACTACCACTGCACCTACGGCACGAGAATTCTCGCTACTCTCCATGGCGGCTTCATTCTGGTTGTCGCTCATTTTTCAACATGTTGGCAGGCGACCAGAATTAAGCCGAGACTAGTTCTGAGAATGCGGGAACAGCTCACGAACATGAAGGCGACTACCGAAAAACTATCCGCAAACATGTGGTGCCCGCACAGTCCCCTGTAGTCGCCTAAAAAGTCGCCTAAGTGGGACAGGCCCATAAATCAGCGGGACAGGCAGCATCTCTGGAGAGAAGGAATGGGTGACGTTTTGGGTTGTGACTCTTCTTCAGTGTCTATCTTTGGTTTAAAGCAGCAACCTCAGTTCCTTCATACATATTAAAAGTGTATGCAGGTTGAGGAGATGAGAACCTCATGCGAGGGATGATAAGGATGGGGAAAAATTGGATTGTTAGTCAATGAGGAAATCAGATACTCACTGCATTGGAGAGGACAGAGGAGACTGCATGAGCATCAGTGAAGAAACCACTACTGGTATCACTCTGGCTATGACTGGACTGATTAAAGAACAGAGACCGTGGCTCCAGCCAAATACAGGACTATTATTAATTTATGAAGCGCAATGGCTGTAAATGGGACGATCAGTCTGACTAAGGGTCCCGACCCAAAATGTCGCTTGTCCATGTTCTCCAGAGTTGCTGCCTGACCCGCTGAGTTACTCCAGCACTTTGTGTCCTTTTGATTAAATCACTCAAAGATTCAAAATGTATTCTGCTGGTGACTTGTGCTGGTGTTAGCACTTCACTAGAGCCATCTAGACAAACCTGTTTCACAGCTTTTTAAATATTATTTTTTAAATAATTTATCCAATCCAACACTTCTAAATTATAGACCCAAAAAGCTGGAGTAGCCAAGCGGGTCAGGCAGCATCTCTGGAAAAAGGAATGGGTGATGTTTCGGACGGAGACATTTCCTCAGACTGTCTGAAGAAGGTCTTGACACGAAACGTAACCCGTTCCTTTTCTCCAGAGATGCTGCCTGACCCGTTGAGTTGCTCCAGCTATTTGTGTCTATTTTTGGTTTAAACCAGCATCTGCAGTTCCTTCCTACGTTTCTAAATTATATTCTACTATTCTTTTGCAATTATCACTGCTCTCTGCAGTAACCTCCAACAGAAAACTCACTCTTGAGCTTCTACTAAAGAGCCTTTCATAAGCCTGTTATCAGTAAACTGCATCTGTACTTATTAAAATAACCAGGGATGTTCTGTCAACAGCAGACCAGACACTGAAAATTCCACTTACGATAAAACTGAACCATGTCTTAACGTGCCCTGTCAATTTTACACATCTCAAACAAATAAACAGGTCCACAGCAGACACCATCGCCCTGGCCTAAGCGCATCTCCGAAACGCCTGGACAACAAGGACTTCTGTGTGAGACTCCTATATAATTGACTCTCGTTTAGACTTCAACATGACGGGCCACAATGCCCAAGTCGGCAGACAACGAGGGTAAAAGCGTGCCCAATGTCGCCCTCACCCTGATGGCCACCTCTGTGTGTGGCTGCATCAGGCGGAGTGTAGAGCCGAGGCACGTGGGCATCAGTGTCACGACCTGCTGAGGTTCTACCTGTCCCCGGTGTTGCGAAGGATGGGCCTGGCGCAGATGCCACGCAAGGTGCCAGTCAGCTGGACACTGCCGCCCCATCTGTCGTTGGTGGAAAGGTTCTTCTGGACCAACACCTTTGACCACAAGTCCATCGGGCCTTGGTCAGCATGGAACGTCCTGCAGGCACTGCAGGGAAAGGACTCGATGGACCCGGTGGCGTGGTTCCCTGAGCAGACTGCCCAGCTTGTCTGGCAAAATGCCTCATCGGCAGAACTCACCAACAAGCACCAAGTCCTGGCTTGGCTGGCGGTGAGGGGAACCCTCCCAGTCAGATCCTTCCTGCACCGTCGGAACCTCACTGCCAGCGCACGCTGCCCTCGGGACGGCTGCTATGGAGAGGAGACCTGTTTGCCTTGCCCACCTGTTCGCAGAGTGTGAATTTACAAAGAGAGTCTGGAGAGGTCTGCAAGGGTCCTTGTCATGGTTTATTCCGAACAGCTCCGTCACAGAGGATTCTGTGATTTATGGACTGTTCCCAGGGACGCATTCAGAGAATGACAGTGAGTGCTGCTGGAAGGTCATCAACTTGGTGAAAGACGCTCTTTGGTCTGCCCGAGCTTTGTTGACCTCCCAATAGAGTGGGATGTCCATCGGAAATGTTGCCAACCGGCCCTCTGTGGACTGCAGGAGTACGTGCTGAGGGACGCACTGAAGCTCGGTGCAGCCAACGCCAAGGCTCAGTGGGGGAGGACTACAGTCAAGGGTCCTTCCGCTGCTGGACATGGGGGGAAGAGTGTGGTGGAGACACCCCTCAAAGTGGGCCACATGGGTTGGGGGTTAATTTGTGCAAACAGTATTGAATGTATAGCCTCCGGGAATGTCGGATGGAGTCTTGTAAGGATCATGTATTGGATATATTTATTTCATGAATAAAGTATATTTTGAAATAAAATATAATAATAATCTCATGCAAACTCACCTCCAAACTCCTGGACTAAGAAGTCAGGTCTGGCAGCTGAAAACGACAGCACTGTGGCGGGCTGAATCATGAACAAAGACACGGTGGAGGACAGGAAGGAGAGAGAGAACTTAGTGACTTGGTTCAGGACAATAACCTCTTGTACAATGTCAGCAAGAAGATGGACCTAGGCATGGCGTTGAGGAAGCCTGGTGGAGTATGTGCCCCAATCACCATCAATGGTGCAGACGTGGAAATGGTCGAGAACTTCAAGTTCCTTGGCATTCATATTATCAATGATCTGTTGCGAACCAACTGCATGGATACAATAGCCAGGGCAGCGCACTAACGTGAGGGGAATGAGGGAATCCAGCATGTTTCCAGCGACTCTTACAAACTTCTACAGATACGCCAAAGAACGCATCACAGCTTGAGAACAGTTCTACCCAAGTCCGCAAGAAATTGCAGCGTTGTAGATGTGGCCCAGTCCATCACACAGACCAGGCTTCCCAACTGATCCACTTCTCACTGCCTGGGTAAAGTAGCCAACTCAATCAAGAACCTGCCCAACCCCGACCTTTCCTTCTTCTCCCTGCTCCCATCTGACAGAAGGCACAGAAGCTTGAAAGCGCGTAACGCCAGACTCAGGAACAACCTCTTCCCCTCTGTTATCAGGCTTCTGAAAGGTCCTTCCATAAGTTGGGGAACTGTCAGATTCAGCTCTACCCCATTGCGGACACTGGACTTTGCACAAGGAACTGATGCACTACAATGCTAGGGCACAATGTCACTTGGCACGCAACCTTAGGATTTCATCTAAGTTTCACTTCAATGATCAATGAGAACACTTTGTAGTAGAAAGTCGTAGTTTGAAGATTTCTGTTAAAACACAGTGATAAATCTTTTATTGGTCTCTAACGTGGCCACATGTATTACCAAAGATATACACAAAATGCTGGAGTAACTCGGGCAGTCTCCCTGGCAGTGAGAAGTGGAAATTAAGTCCGAAGTTTGTAAGAGCCACTGGAAACTGGAGTTTAAAATTAAATGGGGCAAAGGTTTAAGATCAGAGGGGAGGAATGTAACAGAGATCTGAGGGGCATGTTTTCCCTCTTAGAGGGTGATGGGTACATGGAACAAGCAACGATTGAAGGTTGTAGATGCAGAAGCAATGTCAACGATTAAAAAGGTATTCGGCCAGGTTCCTGTCTAGAAAAGAAGTTGAGGGAGTGTAATGCAGGTAACTGGGATTTGCCTGGGGAGGCATCAAGGTCAGCATAGACAAGTTGGACTAAAGGGCCAGTTTATGTGCTCTGCAGCTCTATGAATCCAGAACTCCATTTAATCATTTGGCAAACCAGGTAAGGATGGGAAGGAAGATGGAAGACCAATTGGAAACAAGCCACAATCAGCAGAGCACTTGAATAACTTCTTACTGACAATGCAATTGCAGAGGTCCCACAAAAACACATACACAAATGGCCTGTGCAAACACCCTTGTTTACTATCTATTAAAGTGTAAATCGGATAAAGGGTAAAAGTACCAGATTTGACTCAAACTGGATCTTGTTTGTACCGGGCAGATTAAAATGACGCCCTTGGTGTGGCTCTTAAATATGGGTACTAACAACATGCAAAATTATACAAACCTTTGAGAGAGTCCCGCAGGATTGAGGATTACTTGTCTTCACGCAGTACGAGGCGAAATGCAAACTGTACCTTTCCAAAGAAGGAAGAGGAGGAGGAGATGGTTGATGGAATGGGTGGGCAATAGCTTGTGAGGTGGGGCTTACGCAGGGCTTCTGCATGTTCCCAAAACATGGGTTTGAGACATTCATTGCACCTTTTCCCAAAAGCTCCTCTACTTGAATTAGTTACTGGCCAGGAGTTCACAAACGCTGGCAAGGATGTTGCAAATTTCCCCCAGAATCTTTGACAACATTAATGACTATTTTCCTCCATTTCCCTGATAATCATTCACTGTGACAGAGCTGAAAATAGAAGATCTGTTCTGGGAGTCTGGCAAACTATGTGGCCTGCCCACAGGAGACAACCAAATATAATTAGAACCTCAACTGCAGGAATATTGGCTGGGAGAAGACACGAACACATTGGTTTACTTATCCTTCCAGTGCAGTTGGAGGATTCTGCAAGAAGATCATTGTTTATATATTTCCATTACCTTGAGCTAATTCAGGAAAGCAGTGATGACTGCTGCCTCTTAATCCATGGTTTTTTTTTGCCAGATTTGAGATCTTCATTTTCAAACATCCTTTTAATGTTAGAATCATATGTTAGAATCAGAGGCCCTTTGCCCTGAAGCAATTGCCAAACAGAAGACCAAATCCTCAACTTCCTCAGAAGACCCAGAAGGTTCAACACGACTCCAAACACTCATCCCAATTCTCCCAGCCTTCCCCCATTCCCTTCCAATCAACTCCATGTACACTTCACACTGCCTTGGGAAAACCACCAACATAATGAAAAACCATTTTCGCCCTGATCATTTGCCCTACCTCCCAATCCTGTTGAGCCTAAGATACGAATGTTTGAAAACACATTTCACCAGACTCAGTCCCTCCACCCTCCCCCATTGTTATCAGACTGCTGGTCTGTCCTCCCATAAGCGCAGGTGCAGTTCCGATCTTCCAACCAACCTCAATGAAGAGCTGGTATGTTTTCTCTGCAAGTGTCACACTACAAGGTTAAAACGCTATATTCTGGATCTTGGTGCTTTGCATTTAGCGCCACCTGTAGCACCGCATGCATGCACTTTGTTGCACTTGTGTGTAGTATAATTTGGTTCGATAACACACAAACTAAAATTGCATCTTGTTACATGTGACAATAATAAACCAATAACAATATCTTAGCCCAACTCATCCATGCCAGATGTTTTGTGCAGAAAGCATTCTGTCTGGACGCACCACAGTTTGGTTGGTAACTGCTCTTACAAAAGGCAGAAAATGAATAATTTACGTGTGAAAAAAACTCTTCCTCAAATCCCCTCAATCTCCCACCCCCAACCTTAAACCTCTGCCCTTTAGTTATAGACACCTGCTAAAGGTGCTGAGATTCCCCCATACTGCTGTGCTGGAGAACCAGTCTAGATCTGTGTGTTCTGGTTATTGAAGACTAACTTGTACTCAAAGTCTTTTGATTCAAAGGAAAATTGTAACCACTTAACCATGAATTACTGCATGATATAACTTGTGAAAAGCTTTTTTTTTTAAGTAAGTAAGTTTATCGGCCAAGTATTCACATACAAGGAATTTGCCTTGGTGCTCTGCCCACAAGTAACAACATGACATACAGTGACAGTTATGAATGACTCAGAAAACACTAAACATTAATAATAATAAAACATTAATGATAAAACACCATTGATCGAGCATGGGAACCAACAAAATATGCAAGAGCAAATAATTCTGAATACCAATAATAACCAAACCAGTTGGTTTTATGTTTAAGATTTTGAGTTATATCTGTGTTATAAAAGGTCTGCTGAAACTGCTCACATATTACCCAACAAAAGCAAGAATGGAGTGATTTAAACATGTTAATCGAGTGCATTTGTTTCTGATGACAGGGTCTTCCAGTTTCAACCACCTCCAAGCACACTTCACGTATTTCTCATAAACTGCAGTTAATTTATTCCTTCTCATATGAAGAATATCATTTTAACTTGACAGTTTTATTATATTTTGCATTCACCAGAGATACTAATGTAACACAGATACAAAATCCATAATAAGAGTGTTTGATATTCTTTTTTTTAAGGAAATGCTGACAAACTCATTTGAACCAATGGTTCCATGAGCCCAAAATGAGTGAATTAGATTCAAAAATTCCTGGATGATTCAGCGACACACAGGCCGGTTAATTCAACATCTTAACCCAGCCATAAGGTTCAGTCACCGTTTCCACCACGAAAAAAACAAATGACTTAAGCATGTAGGGGAAATTTGGGAAATACATGGAACAAATAAAGAACGGGTGCTAGTGGCTTAGATTATTGTCTTCTGCAGCAGTCACGTCAAATGCTGTCTGGCCGCGATGCCTGATTAACATGGGACATAAACTCCGACCGTCTATGGAAGTTACAGTGTAGCACAATATCAGAAAGCATGCCTCTGCTCCGAGACGGCAAGGACAAATATGACAGCAGGATTAAAATAGGAAGCTTTCCCATTCAAAATGTATAACCACAGGTGGCCGCTGGAGTGAAGGCTCTTCATGCAACCATAGATGAAATATTACTGTAGACCTCAGACTAAAACCGGTGCTCCATACTTTCACAATGCTCCTCTGTCAATGTCTGAACATACTGTATCACAGCCGAACTTTACATAAAACGGTGCAGAACAATTCTACCCTGGTTGAGCCTGGTTGAGAGGGTATTGGTCCCACTATAGCATTGTGACATCTCATACTACCCTCCTACTTGCACGTACCCAAATATGCCAACTGGAATGACTGCATTAGGAGTAAGAAGAGTCTGCAGATGCCGGTTTAAACCGAATAGACACAAAAAGCTGGGAGTAACTCAGCGGGACAGGCAGCATCTCTAGGAGAAGGAATGGGTGGCATTTCGGGTCGAGACCCTTCTTCAGACTGGTTAGGGATAGGGGAAACGAGAGATATAGATGGAGATGTGGAGAGATAAAAAGATACATTCAAATAAAAATATACTGCACATTAAAGGGGGGGGGGGGGTGTAAGGGAATAGTGCGATTCAAGCACCCTTGTGGTAAAGTTGGAGAGGGGAGAGTATTTCAGGGACCATAGCTCACCTTAAATTCACAGAACACAAGGATTAAACTCCTGCTTTCTATTAGACCGACAACATACCCATAAACTTTTAGAAACATAGAAAATAGGTGCAGGAGGAGGCCATTCGGCCCCTCGGGCCAGCACCGCCATTCATTGTGATCATGGCCTGTTACAGTGAAAAGACACAGTGAAAAGTTTTTGTTGCGCGCTGACCAGGCAACAGAAGGACTATATAATGATTACACGTGTGTGCCGAGTGTGTTTTGTGAAATGAATCAGAGAGTTTAGCTGACTGCTTGCTTGTCCGTGACGGGGGGTGCGGGGGGTTAAGGGGAAAGAAGCTGAAAATGTGCGTTTTTTAAAAGAAACGATTCTTGGCATTCCCGAGAGGGGAGCACTGATGTGGTGACATCAGTGGAAAAAGTGAGTTGGTGCGCGGACAAGTTTGCTGCAGATGCAGCGGGACGCTGGGCACTACTCACTCAGTCAGTCAGTCAGTCAGTCACTCACCCGCCAGCAGGGAGAGCGGCAGCAGCAGCCAGTAGCACAGGCAGCACAGCACCTGCACGTCCATCCCGCCCCGACTGTCCACCTCGCAGCAGTCAGCCAGCCAGTCAGCCAGGAGCCCGCTCTGAGAGCAGCGCGCCTCTCACTCGGCTCTCATCGCCCAGAGCGCCGGGCAGCGCCCACACGTGTGGCGGCCCCGCTTCATCCACGCACGCTGCTCGCATCCATCCCACCGGCACCGCGGCTTACACGTCCGGCAACGGGCCGCTCCCGCTCTCCGCATCTCCCATCGCGGGGGACGAAGTGAGGAGCATTTGACAAACTTTCTGTGGCTGGCTCTGGAGGGGAGAGGAGAGGAGAGCCCAGCCCAGCCCAGCCCAGCCCAGCCCAGCCCAGCCCCGCCCAGCCCCGCCCTGGCTCGTCCAGCGCCGGGAGGCGGGTCTGCCGAGCCGGCTCACCTCGCCCCCTGCTCGCTCGGTCCAAACCTCTCTCCGCCTGCCTTCTTCTTCCCGGGGATTGCCAACAAAGTCCGGCAAGCCAACTCACTCGCATTTACTGTTCAACAACTTGCTCGGCTGGTCCCATGTGTTCAGCCAGAATTTGGCGCTTCTAAATGCTGCAGAAATGGGCAACTTCCCTGAAACACAGTAACGCCACTTACGTCAAACTTAGCCGCTGCCTCATTTATGACTCCCTTGACAGGAAAGCCTGACAGATGTTAGATGGGTTTCCACTTTGAAATGATATCGCCACCTACTGAGAGAACGACTTGTTTCTTTCAAATACATCTCAGGCCAAAGGACTGAAGTAGGCACAACTTCCCCCAGTCTTCCCTTATAGTTGCGAATAAGAGCACGCCAACCCTCTGCCTCATCCTAGTGTGTATGTACCTCAGTACAGTTGACAATAAACTAAACTACACTCCAGTAACTGGAGATCCTACGAGGCCCTATTGGACTTAGCCACCACGCACATCCTACAATGTGTAAGATGCTGGTTTCAACCGAAGATGGACACAACAAGCTGGAGTAACTCAGTGGGTCAGGCAGCATCTCTGGAGAGAAGGAATGGGTGACCCTTCTTCGGACTTCCAACAATTCTCCTAATCGCAGTCTGTCTAAACAAGGTCACATCCAAAGGGTTTCGACCCGAAATGTTGCCTATTTCCTTCGCTCCATAGATGCTGCCTCACCCGCTGAGTTTCTCCAGCATTTTTGTCTACCTTCGAAGGTCTGGGCTCATGATGTCTGCTGATATCATGACGTTTCCAGCATCTGCAGTTCCATCTGAAACACCACATCCAAATCCGTTGGCTTCGTCCTTATTCCAAATCACATCATCCTCAGTATTCGCTGTGCAGTGGCTTCCCCTACAGCAATGCCTAACAGTTACAATTCCCTGCTTGTAATTGCCATTGTTTTCTATTATATCTCATTTAAAGATCCCATCTTTATTTTCAAATCACTCTACAGCTTTGCCCCCCCCCCCCCCCTGCTGATCGCACCTTGTGCGGCCCTGCCCAAAATCTAGACATTTCTCCAAAGTCAGCTTCTCAAATATTCCCAGTGTTCTGCAACCCATGGCTATGCAAATCGCAAAAACTGCCTCCAGCTGCCGAGGCACAAGGAGCGGGAGCCCCCTCCATGACCATGGCCAACTCTGTGAGCTGCCCCTTCAATTCTTCTAGTGTCACCCCCCCTGTGTGATCGCATTAAAGATGCTACATAAATTAAAACATGTTTTTTTATGCCGTGCTAGGCCCTAACCCATCCTCTTCAGGAAGGTTCCACAGTGCCTTCATTGATTCGGCACTGCATTCCACAATACACCATTGTATCGCCGTAGAGTTGCAGCCACAGCAGTTGCAGCGCCACAGACCCGGGTTCGGTCCCGACTACAGGTGCTGGCTGTACGGAGTTTTTAACGTTCTCCCCGTGTCCGGGGTTTCCTCCTACACTCCAAAGGCGTACAGGTTTGTAGGTTAATTGGATTGGTAGAAATGTAAATTGTCCCCAGTGTGGGACAAGTTACATGTGTAACTTAGTCAGCAACTAAGTTACAGAGAAAGGTTGAACAAGTTAGGTCTTTATTCTTTGGAGTGCAGAAGGTTAAAGGGGGGGACTTGATTGAGGTCTTTAAAATGATGAAAGGGATAGACAGAGTTGACGTGGATAAGCTTTTCCCATTGAGGGTAGGGAAGATTCAAACAAGAGGGCATGACATGAGAATTAAGGGACAGAAGTTTAGGGGTAACATGAGGGGAACTTCTTTACTCAGAGAGTGGCGGCTGTGTGGAATGATCTTCCAGCAGAAGTGGTGGAGGCAGGATCGATTTTAACATTTAAAAGTAAAGAGGATAGGTATATGGACGGGAAGGGAATGGAGGGGTATGATCTGAGTGCAAGTAGATGGGACTAGGGGAAAATAAATGGTCGGCACGGACTGGAAGGGCCGAGAAGGCCAATTTCCGTGCTGTAATTGTTATATGGTTATATGTGTGTAGATAGTGTTAATGTGCTGGTCGGCACAGATCCAGTGGGCCGAAGGTCCTGTTTCCGCGCTGTATCTCTAAATTAAACTGTATCGTACATCACGCACTGGCTGTCGGTCCTGGACAAGACAACCATCTCATGATTTAACTACTGAAAGTATTTTTCAGTTGCTTTATTAAACGTGCAGATTATTCCTTTATTTTAGACTTGGGCATATAGAATATGTAATTTCAATTGATGGAATTATAATACTTTAGTATCAAAGCCAGGTCCATTTAAAAATGGGCGAGATTTCATTATGCTGGAAGGTGCTGCATTAGACTGGTCAGTGGTGGGCCAGGAGAGGTGTATTCCTCACACACACACACAATAGATCTGTTCAATGTATCCCTTTTCCTGTTTGGCTTGCACTCTTTTGCTGGTCTGGGGACACTCGGACTTTTCATTAAAAAAAACGAATCTTCTGCCATTTCAGAACCTCAGGTTGTTCATTTGTAGTCAGTTATGGGCTTATAGATAGGGGTAGACATTGTTGCAATGGGGAACATGCCATTCATTGTCAAAGGTTGAACTCATCTATGGACAGTGATTCAGTGCTGTATCTCTGCCTATGTTCCTTTGCCTGGTCAGTGCATCTGTGACATGCTCTTGTACATTAAATGGGGAAGGCAGAGAATTGATGACTACGGGTATCATGGGTTAGAAGGCAGGAAAAAGGGGTGAGGAGGGAGAGATACATTGAATGGCGGAGTAGACCTGATGGGCCGAATGGCCTAATTCTGCTCCTATCACTTATAACCATATGACAAGTTGGAAGGTAGATATCATGAGCCCAGACCTTCGATTTTCCAGCATCTGCAGTTCCTTCTTAAACACATGAGCCCAGACACATTGACTGCCTTAGTTTTGTTGGAGAACATGGAGAGGCTACGTGTCGGGTCAGTACCCGTAACATCACCTACCCATGCTCTCCACAGATAATGCCTGACCCGTTAAGTTACTCCAGCACTTTGTGTCTTTTGCTTTAAACCAGCATCTGCAGTTCCTTGTTTTCTGCCAGCAATGGATAACACACGTAGCATAATTTGAATGGAGTCACCCTGTTTCAGTAGACATGCATCCATTGTCTATTGTAAAACAATCAAAGGGGAACTTTGTGTCCTTATTTTTCAGATGTCCAACATTTCCAAAACCAATCCTCAACTCCTTTGTTTAATTCCTTTAGCTGGAGTAAGACAATTTTACATCAATAGTCAAATGATCCCATTGATATGGCCCCCAAAGGATGATTAGTCAGCAATTTGTTCTTATTCCCTCTTTGTGATGTTGAAAATTGTCTGACAGATCATAAAGAAATCACAAATGCAAATTGTAGATATCTAACTTATCTAAACCCTGGGTAAAATTCAAACAACTAACAAACAAAATAAGTACCATATTATTGTCAGGATGGTGTAGAATTTTCTTCCCAGTTGAATCACTCAATTACAAGGAACGTGCTTTAATTACTCCCACAATTGAATCCAAAATCTTACAATTAGGATAGAAAATGGCAGTAAAATAAGAGACTTTTTGGCTGGGCAGCGGAACACCATGTAAGAATTCTGGGGGAACAACATGTAATGGATAATTTATAATCAGTTGGACTAACGGGAGGTTATCAACAGGAAGATGAAGCACGCCTCCAAGTGGTGAAGTCAGACAAGGTTATCAGCTGCCCATGGAAATGAGCCTGTAGTTGTGGCTTCTGTAGAAGAGGCTGTGTGAAGGCAGGATAGGAGGGCATCATTTACTGAATAATATTAATCATGAGGAAAGATGTTAGGGAGGACTCAAAGAAAATAAGCGGCACATGAATGCCATAATTGAAGTGGTAATGAACGTTGATCCTGGAAAAGAAGATAAGAGATATTAAAAATACATATTTCCAACCTATGGTGCATAAGAAAATAAATACGTTTTTTCATACTGGTTCAATGGATATTTATTGTCACATATTCAATTCAACGTTATGGTGAAATTCATTTTGCATATGATGTGAGTGGCGCCATATTTGGTGTGAAATATACATCTTCTAGTTGCGCTGGGACGCATCCTCAGTGATGTGACCTGGGGTCATCGGGAGTTTCGGGTCTCGCAACTTTCAGACACCCTCACCCAGACGACCCAGCCGGGGTTGATCAGGCCCCGACTTGCGTCCCAGCAGCAACCGCCCACGGATCAGCCATCTTAATAACTACTCTGCAGGGGTTGGGAGACTCTAGTGCGTGGAGGGACTGGGCTCTGTGGGGCGAGTCCAGGCCGGGCTCCTCCTGCGTCTCACCGGGTGCATTTCATCGTTCAAAGTCCCAGCCTGGCCAGTGTAGCCATGGTGACCTCCGCCTCTGCAGGCCATATCCGTTCCAGGCGCTCAGCCTCTTGGATCGGGGCCCGGTCCAGCCGAGCCCCAGGCTGCTGCAGGACCTCCAGCATCCACCGTCGAGGCACTGAACTGCACTGCCTCCCACAGCCGGTGTGCTTACCGGCCCTCTGTCAGACTCTTTCCACTCTGGGCGGGCGAGGAATGGATGACAGATTGAGGAATCTAACTGCCAGGTCAATGAAGATAAATTACTGATCATATTCAATGATACTTTAGTGATAAATGTGATGTAATTTATAACCCTGAACAGAGCAACAAAAATTGCGGGAAAGTTGTTACCAATGAATCATATTTGGGGATGTAAATAGCTGAGGAAAGCAGCATAATGGAATGTAGAAGAGCTTGATTGATAATTACCGCTCATTCATGTAGAGAGCTGGAGATTCTCTTTTAGTAAAATGCACAGCTGAGATTTGCTGATAGCATGGAGGGAACGAATAATTAAGTTACAAAAGGGCTGATGGTCCCAGATAAGAGGGTGACAATGGTCAAAATAAGAAACAAATGGTGAATTTAAAGGAGGTGCAAATAGGTTAAGCAGAAGAGCATAGGAAGCGGGAACAATCTGACAGAGAGCTTTCTTGACCCATAAATGTGGGAGAAAAATATTAGATATTTGACAAGATGAGGAAGTATCATTCAAAGGAACAGCCCACACCTCCACCATTCCATGTAACTAATGGAACAATCTTCCCGAGCCTGCTGACCAGGAAAATGGTTCAAGTGGCTGACGTAAACAAACATAGAAACAGTAGTGTTTAAGAAAGAACTGCAGATGCTGGAAAAATCGAAGGTAGACGAAAATGCTGGAGAAACTCAGCGGGTGAGGCAGCATCTATGGAGAGAAGGAATAGGCGACGTTTCGGGTCGAGACCCTTCTTCAAACTCAAGACTTCAGAAATAGTAGGCCATTTGGCCAAAGACTTCAGACTTCAGAAAAAGTAGGCCATTTGGCCAAAGTCTTCAGAAATAGTAGGTCATTTGACCAAAGGCTTCAGACTTCAGAAAAAGTAGGCCATTTGGCCCATTGAACTTGTTCCACTATTCATCAAGATTGTGCCTCATCTTCTACCTTAATTACATTTTCGTTCATTATCTATATTGCTCTTTATTCCGTTAATATTCTGAACTTTATTCATTTGTCCTGCATGAATTCAATAACCGAGCCGCCACAGCAGGTAGATAATTTCAAAGTTTCACCACTCCTTTTTCTCCTCATCTCTCGAACCCCCTTTTTTTAAAGACTGAGATCCCCTAACATTGGACAACAAGGGGAAACATCCTCCCTTTATGTGGCCTGTTGTTCTGAAAAAATGTCCAAGTTTAAATCAAGTCTCTTCTCACCATTTAGAAAATATATCCAGCCTTTGTGTTTTGTTCACCTAGGTAGATGGCCTCGTATCTTTCCAAAATACAGAGTGCTGGTGTCGCTCAGCAGGTCAGGCAGCTACTCTGGAGAACATGGATAGGTAACATTTCAGGTTGGGACACTTGTTCAACTGAAAGGTGGAAGAGAGGAGGGCCAGGACAAAGGCCAGCAGTGAGTAGTCTGACACGGGTGAGGAGGGTTATTTGATAGGTAAATGGTTAGACAAAGCCCACAATGGGGTTAAAGGGTTTGTGAATTGTGAAGCTAGAGGAAGGAATGTTGGTGGAAGGAGAAGGGAAGAAATAGATGCGAGTCCAGGTGGGGCGCAGGGGAGGGGTTGGGAGTAGAAGGGGGAGGGGGGGCTTACGTAGTTACCTAAAATGTCAGAATTCAATGTTCATACCTTTGGGTTGTAAGCTATTCTAGAGGAATATTAGTTGTTGGTAAAGGGACGAAGAGTTTAAATGGTTGGCAAGCAGGAGATCCTGAAGGCCTTGGTGGACCATGCGTGAGCATTTGGCAAAACAGTCGCCAAGTCTATGCTTGGTCTCGCCGACACGCGGGAGGCCACATTGGCAACACCGGATGCAGTAGATGAGGTGCACATGAGCTTCTGTCTCACCCTGAATGATTGTTGGAGGTGAGGGAGGAGGTATAGGAACAGGTGTACATCTCCTGCGGTTGCAGGGGAAAGTATCTGGGGAGGGGTGATTTGGGTGGGAAGGGATGAGTGAACCAAGGAGTTGCTGAGGGAGGAGTCTCTGGGGAAGGCAGAAACGGGTGGCGATGGGAAGATGTGACTGGTGATGAGATCACTTTGGAGACAATGGAAATGTCGGAGGATGACGTGTTGAATGCGGATGCTGGTGGGTTGAAAAGTGAGAACCTGGGGAACTGTATCTTTGTTCCATCCGGGTGGGAGTGAGAGAAGAACTGCAAAACACAGAGGAGATATGGGTGAGGGATCGATCTATGACAGCAGCGGGGAAATCATTTACTACAGAACAAGGACATCTTGAATACCCTAGAATGAATAGCTTCTTCTTGGAAACAGATGCAGCGAAGACGGAGAAATTGAAAGTACGGTGTAGCGTCTTTGCAAGAGGCAGGGAGGGAGGAAGTGTAGTCCATCCAGATAACTGTTGTGGTGGGTATCATCCAATAGTCTGTCCCTTGTGGAAACAAAGAGACCAAGAAAAAGAAGAGAGGTGTCAGAGATAGTTCGGGTGAATGTGTGGGCAGGGAGGCAGTTAGTGGTAAAGTTAATGAAGTCAACGTTTGGGTGCAGGAGGCAGCCCCGATGCAGTCGTCAATATAGCAGAGAAAGAGTTGGTGGTGGTGCCAGTGCATGTGAGGTCCGTTCAACGTAACCGACTAAACGGCAGCATAGCTGGAGCCCGTGCAAGTGCCCATGGTTACAACTTTAATTTAGAGAAAGTGAGAGGAGGGGTCGTTGAGGGCGAGCAAAACTTCCACCAAGCAGAGAATGAGTAGAGGGAAATGGATTGGGTCTCTGCTCAAGGAAGAACCGGTGGGTCTTGGCATCTTCCTGGAGGGGGATGGAGATGGCCGTGCGGGGCTGGGGAACAATGAGGTTGGAGGTTGAGAAGGGGAGATCGTCAAAGGTGAAGAGAATCGAGGTGGACACAAAATGCTGGAGTAACTCAGCGGATGAGGCAGCAACTCTGGAGAGAAGGAATGGGTGACGTTTCGGGTCGAGACCCTTCCTCAGACAGAAGAGATTGGAAACAGTCTGTGAGATGCTGGCCTGCTGTTCAACTGTCAGGTCATGGTCAAGCAGTCAGTCAGCATGAAGAGGTATCCAACAGCTGGCACCTGGTCTCAGCATAGGGACCAAGCGTAGACCCAGCAACCATTTTGTCTAACGCCAATGCTCGGTCTGCCAAGGCCTGCAGGATCTCTTGATTGCTATCCATTTAACTCCCATTCTCATTCCCATACTGACCTGTCTGTCGTGGGCCTCCTTCATTGCTAGTGTGAGGCCTTACGCAAACTGGAGGAACGTTATTTCATATCCCACGAATCACTTAAATGAACATTGAATTCTGAAAATGTAGGTCACTGCATAACCCTTCCCCCTTCTCCCACATATCTCATCCCGACCAAATCTCACCTGCCCATCTCTGGCCCATTTCCTTCGAAACATTTACTTTCCATTCACGTGTCCAAATGTATTTTAAATGTTATTTTAGTACCTGCCTCAACTAACTCCTCTGGCAGAGCATGCCATATACCCACCACCCTCAGAGTAAAGAAGTTTCCCCTCAGGTCAGGCACGTGCCGTCAGGGTAGGCAAGGTAGGCACTGCCTACCCTGACTAAAATTATGAAATGCCAATTATTTAATATAAATAGTAAAGGCATGGGAGAATTATGCCTGTCTAAGAGATCGATCTCTTAGGTAGGCATAATTCTCCGTGCCTTTCACCCGCAGCGCTTGTAACACGGGGAAGCTCTGTGCAGCCCCCGTGCCGTCAGCGCTGCCTGAAGCCATCAATTTCAATGGAAGCTGAAGGCAGCAGAAATTCTGCCTTTGCTGTTCTGCGCATGCGCAGCGCGAGTTTCTTGGCGGGATTGTCAAATATGGATTGCCATTATTTTAATAGTATCTTAGCAAACAAAGAGTGAAGAATGGACTTAATGTACCAATAATGTGGTAAGTGCATTTCTTGGTGCTTTATGTTTTTAAATACTGTATTTCCCGGGGTGGGGGGAGAGCTCCGTTCACAGTGTTTGGGGAGTCTGGCGTTGTGAAGGAGGGGATTGGGGTCAGTAACCCATTTGCCACTCTCCGGTCTGAGTGCAGGTGAGATGGGACTAGGTGAGAGTAAGTGTTCGGCATGGACTAAAAGGGCCGAGATGGCCTGTTCCCGTGCTGTATTGCCATATGGTTTTATTGTGGCCGGGGAGTGGATTAGCTGGGGTGGCTGCCGCAGCACTCCAGGCACGGACAGCAGAACTGGCCGCCACTTCCGAGGAAGGAAGCAGCTCGGGTGATTGCGAGTGGCCGCCGGGACCCTGCCACTTCAGCCCCTTCTGCTGGTCCCCACTGACCTCTGGCAGTGCTCTCCGTCTGAACATCTCTCACCTGCCGCTCGCCGGCCGGCTTCCCGCAAATCTTTAAATTCCGACAGCGCGTTCACGGGACCAGTTGAGGTTACTTGGCTGTGGGAATTTAAGGATTTGCGGGACGCGGTTGACATGAGCGAAGCCGGCGAACGGCAGGTGAGAGATGTTCAGACGAAGAGCACTGCCAGAGGTGATCAGAAGGCGCTGAAGAACAGCCGGTTCTGGTGTTGGGTCCCGGCGGCCGCTCGCACCCGAGCTGCTTCTATCCCCGGAAGTGGTGGCCAGTTCTGCTGTCCGTGCCCAGAGCGCTGCGGCAGCGGTGAGTGAGTTTGATATGATCTCTGTCCCCCTCCTTCTCAACACTTCTGCCTTCTTGCATATTTAACCCCTGCCGCAGGCTCCCCACATGCTGTGAAAGGAACTCCCCCTCCAATTGGACCCTTGAATTAGTATTGTCATTCCATAAGATGACAACTGATTCAACGTCCCGGTGTGCTCCCGTTTTTCCCACCATCTCTCCACCTGCCTTCATCCTCCGTCCCCCACCCATTCAGTAATTAAAAAATGAAGGAGATTTAGAACCCTTGGGAAAATTGAATTGTTACTTTTTTTTTTTACGAAGAGAACAATCTGCGCATGCGCGGTTTTAAGATTTTTTTTGAAAGCCGGATGACTGCCTACCCTGAGTAATTACTCACGGCACGTGCCTGCCTCAGGTTCATATGAAATATTTTCCCCCTTACTGCAACCTATGTCCACTGGTTTTGATTCCCCTACTCTGGGTAAATGACTACATTCACCCAATCTATTTCCTTCATGATTTTACACACTTCTATAAAATCACTGCTCAGCCTCCTACACTCCAAGGAATAATGTACTGACCTGCCCAACTTTTCACTATAGCTCAGGCCCTCAAGTCCAGGCAGCATTCTCATAAATCTTCCCTGCACTCTTAGCAGCTTAACAACAACCTTCCTCCTGGGTGACTTGAACACAATACTCCGAATGCAGCCTCAATATCTTGTACAATTGTAAAACAACATCCAAATTTCTATACCATGTCCGATGCAGACCGTTGTACCAAAAGCCTCTTTGACAACCGTACCTATGTGTGACGCCACTCTTAAGGAACTATGCATCTGCAATCCTGGACCCCTCTGCTCTACAACACCCCCCAGGGCTCTGCCGTTCATTGTGAAGGTCCCACCCTGGATTGATTTCCCAAAATGTACAAAATGTACAAAATTGCACATATCTGCATTTAACTCCATTAACCACAGCACACCTGCCCAGCTGATCAAGAATCTACTGTAATTTTTGATAACCATCTTCACTATATACAATATCACACACTTTAGTGCCATCTGCAAACTCACTAAACATGCTTTCTACATTCTGATCCAAATCATTGACATAGCCCACAAAGATCAATGGGCCCAGCACTGTTCCATGAAGCACACCACTAGCCACTGGCCTCCAGTCCGATAGACATTCTTGCACCATCACCTTCTGCTTCCTTCAATGAATACAGTACTATATCCAGTCAATAAACACAAAATGCTGGAGTAACGCAGCAGGACAGGCAGCTCCAGACAGACATCTCTGGAGAGAAGGGATGGGTGACGTTTCGAGTCGAGACCCTTCTTCCTTTGACGCTCTTACAAAACATGAACCTATCAATCTCCACTTTTAAAACATCCAAAGACAGACTCCAAAGCTGTCTGTGGCAATGAATTTCACAGATTCGCCACCCTCTGACTAAAGAAATTCTTCCTCGTCTCCATTCTAAAGGTATGTCTTTTCCCGTCGATAGAGAGGTTGGTGGGTCCTCATCCTTCCTCTTCCAATATTCTTATATATTCTACGAGTCACATCCTCAAAGAACTCAGTAGATTAGTCAAACATGATTCATCTTTCATAAATTCATGCCGACTTTGCTCAATTCCATTATTCTTTGCAAAGTAATTTGTATTAAACCATTCAAGATTAGATCCTGTATTACATCTTTCAAGATTAGATCCTGCCAGTTTCTCTAAAAGCAACATTAGACTAACAAGATGGTAGCTCCATGATTACCCTCCTTTTTATAGTGAAGTAACATTTGCAACATTTCCGTAATCTGGTATTAATCACAAAATGAAGGTTAATATGCATGGATGAAAAATGTGATTCAATATGACATTGTGTACCATTGGTATGGAAAGTGACAATCTAAGTTCAGAATTGAAATGGGATGGCGAATTGAATATCAAATTAACAGTATCTCGGCACAGACTAATGTAAACATCAACTTTGGATGAAAGAATATCAGCTCCAGAAAGAAACCCAGCAATCTGACCATAAAAGTGCTAGTCTTCTAGGTGAAGGTGGTGAAGACAAGAGGCTGTTGTCCAACAGCACTCCACAGGGATTTACGAATGTAACCGAGGAAAAAAACATTATACAAGACTGCCCTCCCTAGTTTACATTTGCACAGTATATCGGTACTTCTCTTCCTTCAATCCGGGACATTGCGTGCAAACGTTGTTTGTCCAAGGCCAACAGCATTATAAAAGACCCCACACATCTCCATCATGGACTGTTCACTCTGCTGCCCTCGGGCAAAAGGTATCGCAGTATAGGGACCAGAACGGCCAGGTTTTGCAACAGCTTCTTCCCCCGAGCCATCAGACTCTTGAATTCCATATAAAGTGCTGCCGCTATTATCTATTTTAACTTTTAATCTATTTTATCTTTTAATCTACTTTATCCTTGTTATTTTATGTTGCACGGTGAGCCAGATGCAACAAAATTCTGTTTAGACTTGCATTTGGTGGTGTATTTTTGAATGGCAATAAAGTCTTTGATTAATTAAAGGTTAAGTGATTAATTAAATTAAAGATTATATTTTCAAGTGGCCTTTTTGTATTTCTGCATGTCTAGTGAACTGAGCATTTATATTATTTTAGGAAATAAAATAATATTTTTTAAAAAGTGTGTATGTTTATACTCTGTTTCTTTAACAGACCTAACAAGAATGTGTAATTGGAAGAAAAAACATTCATGCATATAGATGCAGCGCTGAAACAGGCCCTTCGGCCCACTGGGTCCGCGCCGACCAGCGATCCCCGCACATTAACACTACCCGACACACACTAGGGACATGTTTTACATTTACACCAAGCCAATTAACCTGCAAATCTGCTCCAGATGCCAGCTGATCTACATCGGTGAGACCAAGCGGAGGCTGGGCAATCGTTTCGCCGAACACCTCCGCTCGGTCCGCAATAACCAACCCGACCTCCCGGTGGCTCAGCACTTCAACTCCCCCTCCCATTCCATATCCGACCTCTCGGTACTGGGCCTCCTCCACGGCCAGAGTGAGCAACACCGCAAGTTGGAGGAACAGCACCTCATATTCCGCTTGGGGAGTCTGCATCCTCTGGGCTTAAACATTGAATTTTCTCAATTCTGTTAACCCTAGCTGCCTCCTCCCCTTCCCACCTCTCCCTCAGGCCCTGGCATTCCTTCTCTCTCTATCTCTCCCCCACCCAAGTCGCACTAGCTTCTCATTTTCGCACTACAAACAGCTTACAATGGCCTGTTTCCTTTAACATTGATACTTTTTTGCATATCTTTCATTCATTGTTCTTTATCTCTCCACATCACCGTCTATATCTCTCGTTTCCCTGATCCCTGACCAGTCTGAAGAAGGGTCTCGACCCGAAACGTCGCCTATCTCCTTCGCTCCTTAGATGCTGCTGCACCCGCCGAGTTTCTCCAGCCTTTTGTGTAACCCTCGATTCTCCAGCATCTGCAGTTCCTTCTTTAACACAACCCTACGTCTTTGGAGCGCTTAACGAGATTTTAACACATTATTGCAGTGAGGGGAACTTTACTTATAAGAATAGGAAGGGGTATTGAGATCAATTTATTTTTGAAATAAACAACAGATCTGGAGATATAATCAACAAAAACAAAACACAAGATTACCACAATCCTTCCACCTCACAGACATGAAGAAACAACTCTCTGGAAACGTTTCGCGTCAGAGGAAGACTGTACCATTGCCAGCGTGGTGAAAGAATTAAAGCAGGATCTGATTCCGAGTAACAAATTGACAAAAGAGGTTGCGATATTTTAAAACCTGGGACATGTTTCCTGTTCAAACTCTGCTTCCTTTGCGTGCTTCAACGTCTGGTGGTGTTTGTTTTTAATGCCTTTGCATGCAAGTGCACGGGGTTTTATTTTAAATGTAGTCGGCGCCAACACTGCAGTAAAATGGAGCGATCCACGGAACACGTGTTAGTTTGGCGCGAAAGTTCGGAGTTGTTTGCGGGAAAAAGAAAAAAAATATACATATATATATATCTGCCGTGTTGCGGGCCAGCGCCGGGCGGCCGAGGCTGCAGATGGAACGTTGCCCGGGAGAGAGGAAAGTAGCAAAGGGGGGAATCGAACGCTGAGCTCCCAAAGTTCCATTCGCTGCAGCCCGGCCCCGGCCACGGTCACGGTCACCAGCCGAGGTGTAGCTGCTGCTCATTGAAGTTTCCAGTTCAGTGCAGTTTGTTGCTGCTCCGTCTCCAATCTGGTGCCATGGCGCAGGCCAGACTAACAGACTATTTCCCCCAGACTAAGAAAACGAAGAGGGAGACGCTGCCTGTGAAACTGCGGAAGGTGGAGACTGCGGGAAACCATGCCGGTAGCATTGCTGGGTCTCTTGCAAGGGGACAACGGCGGCAGCAGCAGCAGCAGCAGGAGCAGCAGCAGCCGCGGAGGAAGGTGGCCGATAAAGCTGCGACAGCAACACTAACTCGGATATCGAGCAGGGAAAGCCCTCTCCCAGCGCCCGTCGTTGGGGACGCTTTGAAACCGGGGCCGACAGAGTGGGAGGGAGTTTGTACCACCCCGGAGCAGGAGGCCGAGGAGGGAGGCTCCGCGTTTGCGTGTCTTGTGACCCCGGCCAAAGATGACCAGACAGCCGCCGAGTCTGGTGTGGGACCGGCCGGGCCTGGTGCAGGTACAGGTACCGCCGGGAGAGATGGACAGCGGACCCGCACGGCCACGGCCAAGAAACGTGGCCGCTCCGAGTCGGCCGAGGAAACTGGGGTGGTAGCGGATCCGGGCCCGCAGCGAGCTCCATCTGCCCGGAGATGTCTGGTGCTGCAGCCGCAAGCGGCAACAGACCGGCAAACTGTAGCACTGCCACGGCCAGAGGCTCCCGAGCCCACGGTAAGCCTGTGTGTGAACTGGTTGCAGTTTATGCAATGGAGAATGAAACGAGTCTCTTGCACTTTGAGTTCTTGCACTTCTAATAACACAGAATGGAGACATTCGGCCCATCGGGTACATGTTGGCACCCGGCGGGAAAACCCGAGTTCCCATCTGCTTCCCTGAATCCTTACAATCTATTTTCCCTCGTTGCCAGGAGAAGTGGTGGAGATATGATAGTGGCATTTTTCCAGGCTTGCAGATAACCAATATGTAATTTTTAAAAAAGGGAACCGCAGATACTGGTTTATACCAAGGATGGACAGAAAATGCTGGAGTAACACAGCGGGTCAGGCAGCATCTCTGGGGAAAATGGATAGCTGACGTTTCGGGTCGAGACCCTACTTCAGACCGTGTAGATATCTTGAGAATGGGCATGTGGACGTGCCGGGAACGGAGAGATACGGATCACGTGTCGGCAGAGGAGATTAGTTTAACTTGATATAATGTTCGTCACTGATATAGTGGGTCAAGAGGCAAGATAGTTTTATTGTCATGTGTCCCAGATAGGACAATGACATTCTTGCTTGCTGCAGCACAACAGAATGTGTAAACATAGTATAGAACAGGAGATACAAGTTCAGTGTGTTTATATACCATGGATCATATATATACACAATAAATAAACAGATAAAGTGAAACAGTGATAATATACTGTTATTGTTCAGAGCTTGTTGTGGGGAAGAAGCTGTTCCTGAACCTGGATGTTCCAGATTTCAAGCTCCTGTACCTTCTTCCCAATGGCAACGGAGAGATGAGTGTGTGGCCAGGATGTGTGGGTCTTTGGTGATGTTGGCAGCCTTTTTAGAGGCAGGGACAGCAATAGATCCATTCGATGTTGGGGAGGTCAGAACCAGTGATGGACTGGGCAGTGGTCACAGCATTCTGCATTTTGTTCCGCTCCTGGATGTTCAAGTTGCCGAACCAGGCCACGATGCAACCGGTCGGCATGCTCTCTACCGTGCACCTGTAGAAGTTCGAGAGAGTCCTCCTTGACATACGGACTCTCCGTAATCTTCTCAGGAAGTAGAGGCACTGATGTGCCTTCTTTATAACTGCATCGGTGTGCTGGGACCAGGAAAGATCTTCGGAAATATGCACGCCCAGGAATTTGAAGTTCTTGACCCTTTCCACCATCGTTGATTAAAACGGGATTGTGGGTCCCTATCCGACCCCTTCCAAAGTTCACAATCAGTTCCTTGGTTTTGCTGGTGTTGAGAGCCAGGTTGTTGTGCTGGCACCATTTGGTCAATCGGTCAATCTCACTTCTATAACTCTGACTCATCACCATCAGTGATACGTCCCACTACAGCGGTGTCGGACTCTATACAAGTTCTGGTGCTGTATGATGTAAATGCCCATAAGCTCCCCATGGGATTCTTCTGCCACTTCATTACAGAAGCCAATTCACTGGACACCACATCTATTAGGAAAAGCATAGAGCGGATGAGGAAAGGATGTTTTCGCTGGTGGGAGTCTAGGGCCAGAGGTCATGGCCTCAGAATTAAAGGGTGCTCTTTTAGAAAGGAGGTGAGGAGGAACTTCTTCAGCAAGAGGGTAATTAATCTGTGGAACCCATCGCCTCAGAGGGCTGTGGAGGCCAAGTCGGTGGATATTTTTAAGGCAGAGAATTCTACTCCTGTAACTTGTGAACTTGTGGCGATGTGGGAGGAAAGTCCTGCAGGTATGGAGAGAGTGTATAAACTGCACGGACAGAACCCAAGGTCAGGGTCTAACCAGGATACCTGCAGCTGCAAGGCAACAACACAACCATTTGCACATTGTGGCCGCTTGAGGGAGTAAAACAAATATTCAAACTAGTATTACTATTTGTCAGGCAATATATTATATTCAGAAAATGCCAGGTGTGCCCAGCAGGTCAGGTCCATGGCATTGACAAATTACCATGGTGGAATTTGAGGGTGAGAAACGTGGTCTGAATTTAGTTTTGAAGTTAAGGCAACTGCAGTGGTGTGAGGGTATTTGGCTAAAATAAGCTGGGAACATGAATAAAGGATCAGAAGGTAAATGGGCAAAGGTGGACATTTCATCAATTTCAGGAAAGGTATGTTGTGTTGTATAAAGAGAAAATGTATTTTGATAAGGAAGCCCCATCATGACTAACTGAGGAAGTCCAGCTGAAAGAAAATGCAAATGTAGAAACAAAATGCTGTTGTAACTCAGCATCTCTGGATAGAAGGAATGAGTGATGTTGTGGGTTGAGGCCATTTTTTCAGACAGAGTCAGGGGAGAGGGAGGCACAGAGATAAGGAAGGGTAAGGTGTGAAAACAAGACATCAAAGGGGATGTCGATCAAGGACAATTTAGAATCCTTCCTACAGAAAATGTGAAGGTTTGTAGTAGAAACAAATAACTGCAGATGCTGCTTAATACACAAGAGGGCCCAAAGTGCTGGAGTAACTCAGCAGGTCAGGCAGCATCTCTGAAGAACGTGGATAGGTGACGTTTCAAGTCTAGATTCTTTTTCAGACACCTTTCCAAGTTTGTTGTTGTCCAGAAGCGTCGAGATACTTTATGTAAAGCTGTGAATAGCTCCATCCAAGACAGCACGAAATTGCAGAGAGTTGCAGACATAGCTAAGACCATCACGCAACCCACCTCCAGTTCCATTAACTCAAGGGCCTGTCCCACTTGGTGAATTTTATTCGGCGACTGCCGGCATCATTGATTGACGTATCAGGTCACCGTAAAAGTCGCAGCGTGATGACGTATTGTGTCTCCTTGGATGTCGCAACTTTTTGTGTCGCCACTGGATTTTGAAATGTTCAAAATCTTTCGACGACCCTGATACGACAGTCAATGACGCCGGCAGTCGACAAAATAATCAACACGTGGGACGGGCCCTTAAATCTACACGTCACAATGCCTCAGCAAGGCCACCAGCATAATTAAGGACAGGTCACATCCTCTTCTCCCCTCTCCCATCTGGCAAGACGTACAGAGGAGTGTGAAGTCCCATACCTCCAGATTTAGGGGCCGGTTCTGTTATCAGCACTTTGTGTCTTTTGTAGTAATAAGTAGTCAATCTCTTCATAAAGCCAGGAATTTCCCAACATAATTCACACTGTAAGCACCCCGAGTGTTTACTTCCGTTAAAAACAGGATCAAAGGTGATCGATCATTCAGCCACGATCTTATTGAGTGTGGAGTTCTCTGCTTATTTCTGCTCCTATCTCTTGTGTTCTTGCGAATGGTATGTTGGCATTCATAGGAAAAGGATTTGAGTATAGGAGCAGGGAGGTTCTACTGCAGTTGTACAGGGTCTTGGTGAGACCACACCTGGAGTATTGCGTACAGTTTTGGTCTCCTAATCTGGGGATAGACATTCTTGCCATAGAGGGAGTACAGAGAAGATTCACCAATATGATTCCTGGGATGTCAGGACTTTCATATGATGAAAGACTGGATAGACTCGGCTTGAACTCGCTAGAATGTAGAAGATTGAGGGGCGATCTTATAGAAACTTACAAAATTCTTAAGGAGTTGGACAGGAAGATTGTTTCCGATGTTGGGGAAGTCCAGGACAAGGGGTCACAGCTTAAGGATAAGGCGGAAATCTTTTAGGACCGAGATGAGAAAAACATTTTTTCACACAGAGAGTGGTGAATCTGTGGAATTCTCTGCCACAGAAGGTAGTTGAGGCCAGTTCATTGGCCATATTTAAGATGGAGTTAGATGTGGCCCTTGTGGCAAAAGGGAACAAGGGGTATGGAGAGAAGGCAGGTACAGGATACTGAGTTGGATGATCAGCCATGATCATATTGAATGGCGGTGCAGGCTCGAAGGGCCGAATGGCCTACTCCTGCACCTATTTTCTATGTTCTATAAACAGTTAACATTTCAGTTTGGGGCTGAAACACTTCCATTAGAGCTCTGGTTAGTTGAGTATTACTGAAAATATATACATCTCTTCTTTTCACATTATGTGTGCATGGCATAGTTACACCTTTCCTATCCACAATGGCTTTTTAAATGTTGTTATGACCGGCTTTGTCCACTTTCTCTGGCAGCTCATTCCATATACCCACTACCCTAATAATGAAAATCTTTCCTCTCATGACCTGTTTAAATCTTCCCCGCTTCACCTTATTCCTATCTGCTAACTTTTGATTCTCTTCCTGTGATAAAGACTGCATTCACCTCTGCCCCGCGCGGTTTCACACACCTCAGTTTGGTGATACTAATGCGTCTTGGTGCCACTTTTAGGATGCATCTGCTCAAGGGGCAGCAATTTCACGGAAACGGATTTCCAAATCTCCTGGATTGCAAGATTCGAGCAAGAGAAGCCAACAGGTAAGAAATTGAACCACACAACCTTAAGTTTGGGCACCTGAAGCAACGTCACTGCTGTTTGATGAATAATGAACAGTTGTGGAAAAGCCACTAATTTAAAGATTCTAAAGATTACTAATTTAGTGCCATATTTTCAAAAACTAAGTATGAAAGGAATTTATGATGTAAAAACTCATCTGCAACTTGTTTGTTCTATAGACGGAGACGGCAGCTGGAAAGGAGAGTCTTTGTTCTTTAAAAAGCCGGTTACAAAGAATTCAGAAGCTCAGCCAAGCAGCTACTTTACTTGCTCCTGCTGAGTTGGGCACTGACGCCAAGAGTCGCCTAAAACGCGTTCGAGAACTGGGATTGAAAGTACAAGAAGATAAAGAGTGTAAAAGAACAGCTGGGCAGGAGGAGGAATCGAGCGTGGGTGAGAGGTGAGGAATAAAACAGTAAAATCCTCAATTGAACAGCATAAAAATGCAATATTAACGGTCCTTGGTTGCTGGATAGTTGAACGCAGCAGTCTTCATTATTCATTTCCTTTCAGGGCGAAGGCACCAGCCTACCAGCGCTTCCATAACCTAGCGCAGGATGTCCCACCGGGCTTGACCTTGCCTTTCAAGTACAAGGTGCTGGCAGAGATGTTCCGTAGTATGGACACTATTGTGAGCATGCTGTTCAACCGCTCCGAGACCGTTACCTTTGCTAAAGTGAAACAGGGTGTTCAGGACCTGATGCGGAAGTGAGTATGTGCCGAAATTAGCAGGCGGTGCGCATTCAAGAGATTTGTCTGCCCCGGTACCTTAGCCATCACAAGCTAATCATTGAAAAGTAGTTGCTCTCGGAACTGCTGCAGTGTTTCTTTACAGTAAATACTTTTTAAAAGAAAGCTTTAATTTATTTAACATTGCAAATTGAGAATCACTTTGTAAAAATGACAATTTGGAAGCTTTGTGGTTACTAAGTTGATACTTGGCAACAAGTTGTTGAAAGTGGTTATTTGCATTGAAATGTTGAAATGAACACGTGGAAGCATTGAAATCGTAAGTTCAGATGTAAGCTGTTTAAGATGCTTCGTTCATTATGTCACCTGGATAATTTTGCAGCAATATATCAATGTAGGTGTGCGGCGCGACTCTCGTCGCAGCGGCCTCTGCAGTCCGCCTGTCTTTTTTTAATTTTGTCTCGTTTTGAGTGTAGCTATAGTGGATATTTTTAGCTCTGTGTGTGTGTGGGGGGGGGGGGGGGGAGGCGGAGAGGGGGAAACATTTAAAATCTTTTCCCTGTGCGGAGGACCCGACCTTTCCTCTGTCGGGCCTCCGTTGTTGTTGGGGCCTAGCACCGTGGAGCGGCCTCCAACCGGACCTGGGGCTCCAGTCGCGGAGCTGCGGACTACTCGCCATCGTGGGGCTGGCCGAGTTAGGAACGGGAGGAGCTGTGATGGCGCGCTGCTGCAGCCCGACCCCGGAGATTCGGAGGCTCCAGCTGCAGGCCGGTGGACGGTAACACCGGGAGCTCGCGGGTCCCTGGTGGGAGACCGCTTTTCGGAGTTCCCGCGGCGGCAACTTCTCCTGCCCGAGTTGCGGGGTTGAAAATGACCTGGAGCGGGGCCTTACATCGCCCCGCGCGGCTTTAACGGTTGCGGCACTTGCTAGCGCCCGCCGGGGGCTCTAACATCAAGACCCGGAGTGGGGCCTTACATCGCCCGGCGCAGCCTGAATGGCCGCGGGACTTATTTACCATCGCCCGTCGGGGGCTTTGTCTCTGACATCGGGAGGAGAATGGGGAGTGCAGGGGGGAGAGAAGACTTTGCCTTCCATCACAGTGAGGAGGAGATTCACTGTGATGGATGTTTGTGTAAATTGTGTTGTGTCTTGGTTCTTGTTTGTATGACTGCAGAAACTAAATTTCGTTTTAACCTCAATGAGGTTCAAATGACAAACGGTATTGTAAATGCTTACAAAACGAATAATTAATTATTATATTACCTTACGAGCAAATGTTTATGTTCAAGAGGGAACTGCAGATGCTGGAAAATCGAAGGTAGGCAAAAATGCTGGAGAAACTCAGCTGGTGCGGCAACATCTATGGAGCGAAAGAAATAGGCAACGTTTCGAAACGTTGCCTATCTCCTTCGCTCCATAGATGCTGCCGCACCCGCTGAATTTCTCCAGCATTTTTGTCTACCGAGCAAATGTTTGTTATATTACCCTACGAGCAATTAACCTTGGAATATGTTTTGTAGAAAATTTGAACAGCAAAATATTGGACAAATTAAGACCGTTTACCCATCTGCGTACAAATTCCGGCAGGAAAAGGGAATTCCGACGTGGAGTGACTCTGTGAAGAAATCCATCTACCAGCTCACCATCGATCCTGTTTTTGAAGGAGGTAAATGCTCGTGGTGCTAAGGGTGTGAATTATGTTGGGAACCTTACGGCTTTTATGAAGAGATTGACCACTTAATCGCTGTAACTTCAGTAATATCGTCTTGTTGATTAAAAACAAAATTGAGTCTGCCTTGTCCTGCGTTGTAGACTGCAGGTGAGGTTAGGAAAGAAGCCGGAATCAAAGCAGCAGTTGTATTATTTCTGCTATTTTAGAGACTGCAGTTGCTGGAATGTGTAACACAGAAAGGGCAACAGCTGGAGGAACTCTGGGTCAGGCCGCGTCTATTGAGAGAAATAGACAGTCAATGTTTCCGGTTGAGACCGTTCATCTAGAGTGGAAGAGTAGAGGGCAAGTAGCTGAATGGGATCTTTTAAAGGGCCATTCTTCGGAAAGTGAACCAAAATGTCACACAGGTGGCCAGATGTCATCACATAAAATAATGCATTACAAAAATTAACCATATAACAATTACAGCAGGGAAACGGGTCTTCTCGGCCCTTCCTGTCCGTGCCGACCATTTATTTTATGGTCTAGTCCCATCTACCTGCACTCAGACCATACCCCTCCATTCCCTTCCCGTCCATATACCTATCCACGTTACTTTTAAATATTAAAATCGATCCTGCCTCCACCACTTCTGCTGGAAGATCATTCCACACAGCCACCACTCTCCGAGTAAAGAAATTCCCCCTCATGTTACCCCTAAACTCCTGTCCCTTAATTCTCATGTCATGCTCTCTTGTTTGAATCTTCCCTACCCTCAATGGGAAAAGCTTATCCACGTCAACTCTGTCTATCCCTTTCATCATTTTAAAGACCTCAATCAAGTCCCCCCTTAACCTTCTGCACTCCAAAGAATAAAGACCTAACTTGTTCAACCTTTCTCTGTAACTTAGTTGCTGGAACCCAGGCTACATTCTAGTAAATCTTCTCTGTACTCTCTCTATTTTGTTGACATCCTTCCTATAATTAGGCAACCAAAATTGTACACCATACTCCAGAATTGGTCTTACCAATGCCTTGTACAATTTTAACATTACTTCCCTACTCCTATATTCAATGCTTTGATTTATAAAGGCCAGCACACCAAAAGCTTTCTTTACCACCCTATCTACATGCGATTCCACCTTCAGGGAACTATGCACAGTTATTCCTAGATCCCTCTGTTCCACAGCATTCCTCAATTCCCTACCATTTACCATGTACGTCCTATTTTGATTTGTCCTGCACATTATTGTCGTGCACATTGATTTGTCCTTACAAATTATTGTAAGAGATTAATCTTATTCATTGCTGTTTTCTTACCCACAGAACTATAATGCATATCTGCTAAAGATATGAACATTCTAGCTTTTTTTTAAAAGTCACAAAGTTTGTAAGATAAAACTGTTATGAAATAAATGCTCCGTGTGAGGCGCACTGGTGACCAGTCATATTTGACCTCTGGCCCTAAACAAACATTGTCAGCATAACATAAAAATTTCACTTGATAAAAACTTTGAATAAAATATGAATCGTATACAGTACAAACCATTAGAAATGTATTCACGATTTTTCATATGTTTGGTCACACACGTGACTAAGAATGGGCCTAAAAATTTTTAAATTTTAAATACCATTTTCCTCTCTCTCTCCCATCCAAGAGGATAATTCTGAAGGGCCGACACAACTGACATCCTCTCGCATGCTTCTACGCCGTCGGATTTTCAGCCGAAACCTTACCAACCTGGTAAAGCATCACCACAAGGTAAGCTGTTCTGCCTTGTCTTCAAGTTGACTCTGGCCATTGCATCCGTGTGGATCAATGATCTGTGTTGGCAGCACACTGGCGTTGTTGCCGGTTTCTGCTCGTTGCTCGTTTTTGCCACTTCTGGTCTGCCTAAGGATGGTCTGTGTCAATATTGGAAGCAATAGGAAAGTTTTCGAGGGATATGGGTCAAATGTGGACAAAAGGGACTGGCAGTCCAGCATTCTAGGGGTTTGCTGTTTCAGACATGGGCTCAGCTTAGATGGAGTATGTTGTTCGACAAGGATGAGTTGGGCCACAGGGCCTGTGTTCGTGTTGTATGACCCAATGCTCTGACTCCTGCCGATCTGGGCCTATGGCCAGTGATGGCTGTAAATGAAATTTTGGACTGAAGGTGGTTGAGTAAGTCAGCATTGGATGGCATTTTTAAAAAGTGCAGATTAAGAATTGGCCCAAACACAAGAGTACATTTTTTTGACAAGTTTCATGAAGCAAATGTCGGGTAGATTGTGATATGATTTTTTTTTTTCTTTGATTCGTTTGAATCTAACAATAGAATTTATTTTGTATAATTTTTGTATGTCAAACTTTTCATTTACTTTGGACGCCCATTGACATTTACAAATATAAATCTGAGGAGAATCAGTTTTTAATCTTGTTAACTGCTTGTCACGGAGTGAATGGGGACGCGATGGAAAAGTAAACTGTTGTTGAATGGAGTTTGTTGAATTGGAAATGAGCTGATCGTGTTTGTGCTGCCCAGTGGAGAACTGTGCCAGGATCCCACTGTGTTGCTCTTGGTCTTGCATCATCCCGTTTACTTTTTAAAACGGTGACTTGTATTCTATCTTCACCAGCCTTTTGGGCTGAGAGTGCTGAATGCTTTACCACTGTAACTCTCCTAATCCTCGAATCCATTACTTTACGTCCATAATAATCTAACGCATAACTCTTAACTAACAATCCAATGAAAACGCCACTATTGAACACGTGGTGAACAACAGAACTAACTATTTGGCATGGATTAAAAACCGAATGCTGGAAATACAGAGAATAGAGTTCAGGTTTCAAATGGATGATTTTTCAGTAGAGTTTCTTATACTCTCTTGCTGGAGTTTTCTCAGAGCAGTGTCTCAGTGTGGCAGGTGTCTAACCTACAGTCCAGTAGAACTGCAGGTTTAGACAATAGGTGCAGGTGTAGACCATTTGGCCCTTCAAGACAGCACCGCCAATCAGTACCCCGTTCCTGCCTTCTCCCCATATCCCCTGACTCTGCTATTTTTAAGAGCTCTCTCTTGAAAGCATCCAGAGAATCGGCCTCCACTGCCCTCTGAGGCAGAGAATTCCACAGACTCCCCACTCTCTGTGAGAAAATGTTTCCTTGTCTCCGTTCTAAATGGCTACTCCTTATTCTTAAACTGTAGCCCCTGGTTCTGGACTCCTCCAACATTGGGAACCTGTTTCCTTCCTGTTAAGCGTGTCCAAACCCTTAACAATCTTATGTTTCAATGAGATCCCCTCTCATCCTTCTAAACTCCAGAGTATACAAGCCCAGCTGCTCCATTCTCTCAACATATGACAGTCCCGCCATCCTGGGAATTAACCTTGTAAACCTACGCTGCACTCCCTCAATAGCAAGAATGTCCTTCCTCAAATTAGGGGACCAAAACTGCACACAATACTCCAGGTGTGGTCTCACTACGGCTCTGTACAACTGCAGAAGGACCTCTTTGCTCCTATATTCGATTCCTCTTGTTATAAAGGCCAACATGCCATTCGCTTTCTTCACTGCCTGCTGTACCTGCATCCTTATGTTGTGCCCATATTTAAGAATGGCTGCAAGGATAAGCCTGGGAACTGTGGCCATCAATGGTGGGCAAGTTACTGGAGTGGGTTCTGAGGGATGCTGTTTATGTATTTGAATAGACGGGCCAACTAGGGATAGACAGCATGGTTTTGCACATGGGAGATTACAAATCTGAATTTTTTAAAGAAATAAGCAAAAAGGTCGACAAAGACAAATCCATAGATGTTGTCCACAGGGACTTCAGCAAGGCATTTGATCATGCTCCACATGGTAAACTGCTCTGGAAGGTCAGATTACACCAGGGAGCGAAACAACTGGAAGGAGAATTGGCTTCATGGAAGGAGGTGATGTGGAAGGTTGTTTTTCAGACTAGAGACAGCAACTAGTGAGGTGTCTCAGTGCTGGCCCACTGCTGTTTGCGGTTTATAATTTGGATGAGAATGTAAACGGCATATTAGCAAGTTTGCAGATGACGCTAACATGGGTGCTATCATTAAAATCAAAGATGCTTGTCAAAAAAGCAGGATCTTGTGCTGTTGGGCAAGTGGGCTGAGGAATGTTTAATGGTGTTTAATGCAGGTAAGCGTGAGGTGTTGCATTTCAAGGGGTGCAAAGGTCTTTTATTGTCACGTGTACCAATTAAGGTAGTGAAATGCAAATTTTGCTAAGTCAAACCAGGGCAGTAGCATCACAGTGAATGGCAGGGTTCTGGGGAGTGTTGTAATTCCCTGAAATAACGTCATGCGTTCTGCTCTTATTTTCTCCTAGTGCTCCACGCGTTCTCCTTTACCCTTGCTTGCATGGGCTCAAAAGCAGGAAGGGTGGACAATAATAGCTGGCCGTGTATACCTGTCTGCCTTCCAATTTGCCATGTTTTAAGAATTTCTGCTTTGGTTCATCAGTGAGCAACACTTGCAGAACTTGCTGTACTTTTTTTTTGTACTATTAAGGACCCATCCCACTTGGCCGACATTTGTGCGTCACGCAGATGACACGCAAAGATTTTGTACATCACAAAATCCTGCAACGCCGTGTGTCACTGCCTATGTCATCGCGTGCGGCATGACGCGTAAATGGTGCCGCGTAAATTACGCCAAGTGGGGCACGCCCTTTAGGTTCCCTAAATAGCTTTTAAGTTGAATGTTAACTCTTCTAGTGGGAAAGTGAGTTTAGAGATATAGCGTGGAAACAGGCTCTTCGGCCCACCGAATCCACGCCGACCAGCGATCCCCACACATTTACACGACCCTATACACTATGGACAATTTATAATTGTACCAAGACAATTAACCTACAAACGTCTTTGGAGTGAGGGAGGAAACCAGAGATCCTGGAAAAAAACCAATGCAGGTCACGGGGGGAACGTACAAACGCACAGACAAGCACCTATAGTCAGGATCGAACCAGGGTCTCTGGCACTGTAAGGCAGTAACTCTACCACTGCGCCACCGTGCCACCCTTGGTATTTGCCATCTCCAGCTCATTCCAGTTTCATGTCACAGAGTGCCACAGTTCTTGCTTTTTGAACTCTATGATGTAGAAATTATATTTTCTTAAGTCCAGAGCTGTGAAACTTTGAAAGATTCTTAGATGAAAATGTGAACCTGACAAACTTTAAAAAAAACTTATTGAACAATAACTTTTTGTTTTGTCCCTAAAGACGTTTTTGGCATCTCTTCACCCTCCGATGTACGTTCCAGATAACAAGCTAACACGATGGCACCCACGCTTCAACGTGGATGAGGTTCCAGACATCGATCCTGCCGAACTTCCACAGCCTCCTGATTTTGAAAAGCTGACGACTGCTCAAGAAGTACTGGATAAAGCTCGCAGCATGATGACGCCAAAGGTATTGATACACCGCCATCTAATGGATTTAAAAACTCATCCTTGTGGACTTTAATAGGGCAAGAACGCGTTAGGTCTTTGTGAAACTGGTTTGGGGACTGTAAAGCCTCTGACTGGAAGTCCGTGCAGAGAGTGGTGAGGACAGCGGAAAAAATCATCGGGACCTCTCTCCCCTCAATCGGGGATATTGCCACCAAACGTTGCGTGTCTAAGGCCAGAAATATTATAAAAGACCCCACACCTCTCCATCACGGACTGTTCACTCTGCTGCCCTCGGGCAAAAGATATCGCAGCATAAGGAGCAGAACATCAAGGTTCTGCAACAGCTTCTTCCCACGAGCCATCAGACTCCTGAATGCCATGTAATGGGCTGCCACCGTTGTCTATTTATCCATTTTATCCATGTCTATCCTTCTGTTAATTATCGTGTTGCACAGGGAGCCAAATGCAACGGAATTTCGTTTGGAACTGCATATATCAATGTATTTCTAAATGACAACAAAGTTTGTTTGACTTTGACTTTTGAGTGGGAAAAGCTTCCTAAAGGTTCTTTACTCAAGGTGACCCTTGCGTTACAACCAGTTATATAACGGAAATTTGTGCTTACAGAATTTACAAATCGCGTGCCAAACATTTGGAATACAGAATCAAATTTGCTCTTATTCTAAATAGATTTTTTTTTCAACCCTCATTTCTTGGTGCATTTATTGATGATGCAGCTACACATAATGGAAAATGGTGAGAGGCTGTTTTGGGGATCACGAGTAATGTGGGGTTGCTTGCATGGGTCTGAATTTTGTTCTTGTGACTTCTATTGTTTTCAGATGGAGAAAGCTCTTGCTAACATGGCCCTAAAATCTGTTGAAACGGCCATGGCTGCTACAATGGAACAAAAGCAGCTAAATGTTGTGTGCCCGCGCCCAAGTCCCTCCAGTGCACTGAAAGGGGTTTCACAGAGCCTGCTCGAAAGGGTAAGCTTGTCCAGCAGAGATTTTTGAATTAATTTTGGTTTATGGTCCCATATTTGCATCTGCCCTTCTAATTGGGCAGCACGGTGACACAGTGGTAGAGCTACTGCCTTACAGCGCCAGAGACCTGGCTTCGATCCTGACTACGGGGGCTTGTCTGTACGGAGTTTATATGTTCTCCCCGTGACATGCGTGCGTTTTCTTCGCGATCTTGTCTCCACCCATACTCCGAAGGCATACAGGTTTGGCTTAGTATAAATGTAAAATTGTCCCGTGTGTGTGTGTGTAGGGAAGTGTTAATGTGCGGGGATCGCTGGTTGGTGCAGACTCGGTGGGCCGAAGGGCCTGTTTCCATGCTGTGTCCCTAAACTAATGTAAAAAAACTAAAAATGATTTAGTGCAATGTAGAATCAGAAGCGTGAATATTAATATTCAACTCCTTTTCAGATCCGTACCAAAGAAGCACAAAAAATTCAGGCAACGATGACGAGGAGCCCTGCTCAAGCTGAGCGTCTTCATATGATGAGGAGACTCCCGGAGATAGCAAGAATTTTGCGTAATGTCTTTGTGGCAGAGAAGAAAGCAGCTTTGAATATTACAGTGGCATGCAACAGAATGGTTGACAGCTATCGCTCTTCAATGCCCTTGGGTAAATGCATAAAGAATGGCTTTAAATGTGGATAATTTACTAGACAAAGCTATTTCATACTTGAGTGTTGCAAATTTTGAAATCCAAATCGGTTTACGAGAGTAAGTGCGGGGGTGATGGGTGAATAGACTTTGCTGCAAATTGTGACACCAGTCTCCTGCTCTCTTACATCAGATAAGAACCGTAGGATCAAGTTAGATGGTTGGCATGTTGAAGGCTTGTGCGCTGGGTTGAATTTGAGGGAATGTGGAAACTTGCACGTTCTAAAGAGGACATGTAAAGGTTTGGTCTGAATTGAAGGAAACTGCAAACTCATTTTATGAGAGAGAATGTTATTAGATAAATCTTTGCCAACAAGTGCAGAAACTCATTCCAGAGTCACTCGCGAGAACTGTTTATAATGGAGGAAAGATGTCTTATCTTTGCGATTCAGCGTACTCTCGGCCTCAAGCAGTTTTGCTACACGTGTAAGGCATGCTGTGGTTTCTGGTGCAGTCACATTAGTCAAGTGAATGGCCAGTAATTCTGCCACATTCACTCCCTTTGTCTTCAGGACACGGAGGTGAAGATTTACCTGGGCAAGTAGCGGTAATGGAGACTGGGCCATCATATGGACAGAAGGTTTGGTTGAATGTCACTGTAAATTGCGAGAAGGGTGCAAAGCCAAAAGCATTTGAGAGAAGTAGAATCAAGGAACTGCTGATGCTGGTTTAGAAAAGAGTGCTGGAGTAGCTCAGCATCTCAAGAGAACATGGACTGGTGACATTTCAGACCCAAAACGTCACCTATCCATGTTCTCCTGCCCAGTCTATAACCCACTTTAAAGACTCAGCAGATGTCAGTGAATTACAGGAGAGCTTTCACCATGGACGACACAATGCCGCAGCGCCAGAGACCCAGGTTCGATCCTGACTACGGGCGCTGTCTATATGGAGTTTGTACATTCTCCCGTTAACCATATGGGTTTTCTCCAGGTGCTCCTGTTTCCTCTCGCACTCCAGTCTTGTAGATTAATTGGCTTTGGTAAGTCGTACAATTGTCCCTAGTGTGTGTAGGTTAGTGTAGTGGGAGATGCTAGTGTTGCAGTCTCGGGCCGAATGGCCCGTTTCCACGCTGTATCTCCAAAGGACAGCTGTGAAAGGAAATTGGGAAGCGAAGGAATGGTTTGTTGTGGAAGATGGATATAAACTGAAGGTTGATTTAGGTCATCAAGCAATTTTGCTGCAATAAATAACACGAGTGTCAGGAATAGACAAACGTTTTGGTGGAAGAGGTAAGAAATCTAGGGAAAGAAATGGATACTGGAATGAGACAACATTGAGATACACAACTGTTGCAAAGGGTTGGGCATGCTGAAGTCATTTTTAGAGCTTTTGGAATAATTGTGTATTCAGTAAATATTTGAGTAACATTTCAATCAGCAGGGTCACTTGTCCATTGTACAGTAAGATTGGAGTAAGTGATACACTAAGCAGCTTTTAAAATTTCAGGTGACATGGAGAAACATCTGCGGTTACTGGCCGACACTGTTCCCGACTGGCTAAGTATACATATCATCAGGAAGGATGTGTACCTGAAGCTGAACAAGAACGTGGAGTTGGTCACAGTTGTGGAGAAAATTGAAAAAAAGATCAAGGAAGAGGAAAAGGCATGATTTTTTTTTTTTAGAAAGCTTTTAAGCAAGTTCTGCACCGAACCTGAATGTTAAATGTAAAAATGTGTATCTGTATATTGGATGAGAAACACAGCTGGAAACTTGAATGAGACCGAGTGTAGATTAACTCATCAATATTTTTTCTAGTTAGACAAAAGTGCTGGAGTAACTCAGCGGGTGAGGCAGCATCTATGGAGCAAAGGAAATACGCAATGTTTCATAGATGCTGCCTCACAGCTGAGTTTCTCCAGCACTTGTCTACCTTCAATTTTCCAGCATCTGCAGCTCCTTCTTGAATATTTTTCCTAGTATGTTTGCTTGACAATTAAGCACTTGGAAGGCTTTATTTTGAGAAATTGAATACTTCCTTTTTAATTGGGATTACTAATTATCAACTTGGAGGTGAGGGGAGTGAATTCCTCTTGCTCTGCAGTTTCAACGAATAAAATTAGATCTGTGTAGTATTCAAATAGCCTTCCAGGAGCAGTGGTTTCTTTGGCTTCAAACAGTAACATACAATTGTTCAAAATTTGTACTTTGAATATCTTGAGAACCATTCATGTTAAACTGAAAATCAAATGTGTGTATGGGGAGTGATTTTAAGGAACAATTTGATTTTTATGTTGAATCTATGAAATGGGCAAGAATGTGGAATTTTATAATTTGCATTGCCACTTTGAACAGAAAGCAACAGGTTCTTACAGTTTTTCTTTGCAAACATGCTACTGCTTGTATTTCTGCCATTAATTGTGAAAGTAGTTATTATCCTTGGTCAGCACTGTTTTATTCTTTCATGTTAAAACATTGACAGGTTTTCTAGGATCTTGTCACCAGTTCCTTCAACTGTTCTACAGTTTAACTGTAGTATATACTTGTTGCATGGGAAACAAAATGACAGTGGCATTGGATATTTCTAAATCAGAACTTAATTTGATACCTTAGCCATAACCCCATGTAATCATTATAATTTGTCCTTACTATGCCCACGTAAAGGAAATGCAATGTTATTTTTTAAGTGAATTAAATAAAACAAAAATGCTCCGACTGGCAAGAATAAAACTTGAGCTTGTGCCTAGTTTGAGTAGAGCAGGAGCAGCAAGTACAGCCTATTAAGTGGAAAAGACAAGAATTGTTTTCACTGACTGGAAAGGAGCTTAACATATGTCTAGTAGTTTGGTGGCAAGATCCACCCATTGCAGATGCTGAAATGATATGTAGAGGGAGGGGTCCTGTGATGCAACACCCTCCTCCCAGCGGTTGTAATGCGGGCACAAAGGGAGAAGGAACAATTGCTATTGTGCGATTCAGAATATTGTAACAGACGTTAAAGCTGGAAGAAGACTGGTACGTAATGTAACGATTGGAGGATGTTGGAAATGTGCATGTGAATCATTGTCCAACCTGGAAGGAACATGTAGGTTTCTGGATGGCAGTGATGGGGGATAGAGAACAGTGTAGCCTGGGAAAGTGGCAGTAGTCAGTGATGAGCAGACCAAAGAGAGTGGGGAAACTAGCTGGCTGAAATGAACATTGTATTTCCCAATTTCATTAACCATGCCTTCTGTTTCCTATTCTCCCCCTTCCACTTTTCTTTTCCCTCCCCCACCTGGTTTCATCCACACATTCTCTTCGGTCTGATCTTCACCTCCCCCTTACTGTTTCTCATTGTCATTTGCATCCATCTGCCCTTTATTTCCCTTGACTGCTTCCACCTGTCACCCAGCTGCTGCTGTCTCCTCTGCATTCCTTCACCAGTCTGCTCCACCTGGTTGCCATCTTTTCCCCCTTCCATACTCAGTCCTCGCAGACTCTTAAACAGGAACATTAACAATTCTGCTTTCCCCCCCCCCCCCCCCCCCCCCAAAACCCACAGATGCTGCTCAAGCCACTGAGTCTCTCCAGATTCCAGCAGCATTGGGTTCAACTTTATTGATTTTTTTTTAAAATGCCTGGGTCTTAAAGTGGGCAGTGAGTCCTTGCACAATTAAGGCTTTGGCCATGTATTCAGCATCATCAGTCAATTTGACACCAGATCTCAAAAGCAGGCAACTGAACACCAGAGACAAGGAAGCTGTCCTGGTCTGGAAAAGAAAATCTCAAAGTTTTCCCACACGAAGGGTTTAACCAGGACTTAGCAGAACTTGATTGACCAGCAGTGTCAAGTTCAGGCATGGTGGTTTTCAGTATGTCCATGGTTCATACGCTGCTTCAATTGGTCTGGGTGTTTTGCAAAATGAATCGGTAAAGATCAACCCACATTCTTGACCACTCTGCTCCCGATGATTAGAAGACAAAATTAACTACATTTGATGTAATTTGAGGCCGTTCTGATTCTGGAAGACAGCGGTGCTTAGAACTGCACAAGCGAATAGAAGGGCACGCAATTCAGTTTCTTTATTCCGTTCAGGTCCTTAAGTTCCACTACTACTACGCACTCAACAATCTCAGCTCCCGCTTGTTTCAGCAAGTTGCAGGCAGCTCCCAGTGTACCTGCACCAGAAACACAAATGAATCCGATTCAATCGTTTTGTTTTATCAAGAGCATTAAAACCTACTTGAGAATTTAAAATACAACATTTTACTAAATTATTGTACTGTTCTTTAAACATGACATTTTAGAATTTGCTTACAAAATTAAAGAACGTTAAACTGCACTGATGGAATGATCGGCCGATTTGCAATATTGCCAGCAATGTACTCATGGTCCGCTATGACCCAAACTGGATATGAGTGATGAATTGGGGAACGTTATTTATTATAGATACAGCATGGAAACAGACGTATTATTCCACGCCAACCATTGATCAACCGATCACACCAGTTATTTCATCCACTCCTTACACACTGGGGGCAAGTTAGAGGCTGGTTATGCTACAAACATGCACATCTTTGGTATGTGGGGGGGAAGCCCAGACGAGAACTTGCACACCCCACACAGGCAGCACACAAGGTCTCTGGCGCTGCATGGAAGCAGTTCTACCACCTGATCCACTGTGCCGCCCATACTTGTGATGAATTGGTTATACTGCTATTTCGATTGGGAAATAGAGAACCACTTTGGAAGTTGACAAACAGAAAAACGTTGTCCTGGATACAAGCCTGTTTCTGTGACCCACAGTGATCTCACACCATTGTCTCTCAACAACAGTGCTGTTACTTTAAGTCTGGATGCCCACTGAAGTTGCCAGGCAACAGCTTCTATTGTCACTTGTGCACCAATACTCTATTAAACAATGTAACATCGTCTTCTGAATTTTTTTAGCTTGAAGTCGCAGAAAGATACTTAATGCTATTGAAACTCCTGTGAGGAGAATCCTTTGTTATTACAAATCTAAAACTCTAACCCCTTACACTTTCTCCCCCCCCCCCCCCCCCCCCCCCCCCCCCACACATTGACAATTGCCACTATAACACAACGTTTTTTAGGGATACCACTATTATGTTACAGAACTGCCCATATCCAAGACAAAAACTTAAAAGAGCAGGTTGAAGGCCCAAATGAATGTAACTGCAATATAGAAAGTTAACCATATCTTGTACCTCCAGTAGCAAGTAAATCATCAATGATGACCACTTTCTGCCCTCGTTGCACAGCCTCAGTTTGCAACTCAATTTCAGCCTAGGAAAGAGAAAAGCGCTTTTCAGAATATTAATGCATAAAGACGGTGGTATCATAAAATAAGATATTTCCCCTTTTGTTGAGAAAATGCACAAAGGCTTACCTCTCCATATTCGAGACGGTAGCTCATGGAATAGACTTTACCCGGAAGCTTTCCTTTCTTTCTAATTGGTACAAAGCCAATTCCAAGTCTTTGTGCCAGAGCAGGACCAAATAGAAATCCACGTGCATCCAAACCTGTGGGACCCAAAAGCTGTTAGTACAGAATGGAACTGAGCAATGTGTAATATAGAGCAGGTCCAAGAACATAGAACTACACGAACAGGCACTTGGGACCACACATGAACTCCACTGCCTGTATGTGCTCCATATTCCACCATTTCTAGTATTTTTATGTTCCTATCTAAAAGCCTCTTGAACGCCTCTGTCATATCTAATTCCACCAACACCTCAGTGACAGGGCGTCCCAAGCTCTCTGAAAAAAAAAATACTTGTCCCACACATCTCATTTAAACTTTATCCCTTTGATCTTAAAACATGATCTTTAACATTTCCACCCCTGGTGGAACGCTTGTAATATGTGATTGAAGATCTGCTTTTATGGCTAGCAAGCAAATAGTCGCCAGGGTTAGGCACCATCTTGGAAGCAGTACTTCCCCATCTATTAGCAATGTTACAAAATTTTGAGATTTTAAAAATCAAGTCTGAAATTTATCCCATCAGATAAAGCATAAAAAGAATTCATAGCAAAAGGATTTGAGTATAGGAGCAGGGAGGTTCTACTTTAGTTGTATAGGGTCTTGGTGAGGCCACACCTGGAGTATTGCGTACAGTCCTGGTCTCCAAATCTGAGGAAGGACATTATTGCCATAGAGGGAGTGCAGAGAAGGTTCACCAGACTGATTCCTGGGATGTCAGGACTGTCTTATGAACAAAGACTGCATAGACTCGGTTTATACTCTCTAGAATTTAGGAGATTGAGAGGGGATCTTATAGAAACTTACAAAATTCTTAAGGGGTTGGTTAGGCTAGATGCAGGAAGATTGTTCCCGATGTTGGGGAGGTCCAGGACAAGGGGTCACAGCTTAAGGATAAGGGGGAAATCCTTTAGGACCGAGATGAGAAGGAATTTTTTCACACAGAGAGTGGTGGGTCTCTGGAACTCTGTGCCACAGAGGGTAGTTGAGGCCAGTTCATTGGCTATATTTAAGAGGGAGTTAGATGTGGCCCTTGTGGCTAAGGGGATCAGAGGGTATGGAGAGAAGGCAGGTACGGGATACTGAGTTGGATGATCAGCCATGATCATATTGAATGGCGGTGCAGGCTCGAAGGGCCGAATGGCCTACTCCTGCACCTAATTTCTATGTTTCTAAGAAGTTTAATTTGACACCTAATTCACTTTCATATCTTCAGTATTAAGAAAGTTATGACCATTTTCATACTCGGAAATTAGCATCTTGTTCCCCATTGCCTTTCAATTGACTTAACTCAAAAACTGTGATATAGAACAGTCGAAAGCCCATAACTTTCTTAAAAATTAAGAGAACTCAATGAAAGTTTCAGTTATTATAGATTGAAGCATTCGGAAACAAATATGAAACAATCTTACTTGGATGACCTGAAATTAAAGCATATAATTAGTTAGTTATCTAATTGTAGCTAATTACAAAATTCAATGAGTAGATCTAAACATCTATCCATTTCTTAAGAAAATATAAACTTTTTTTAAATTGCCTAAGTGTCCAAATAACATTCACATAATAATCCACAATATAACATAATTTTAAAATCTCATTTTCATGAATTTCTGGGCCAAATGGAAGGAATTTAGTGTTTAATGCCTGGAAATTAATGGCCATTTAAATCAACTAGCGAGTGGGTTTTAGTGGAATGCGGTGGATTTGAACGTTGCGGTTTGCGGTGAAGTCAGTATGAAAAATACTGTTGGTTCATACATTTTTTTGGACCCCATTTCGCAACATGAAAATATGATTAAAGCCTCCATAAAAACCAACTTTTAATATAAAAATAAACAGTGTACCTTTTTTTCTCCCCTACGCAAAATCCTTCCCGTTGTTGGCGCTCACGGCTTTTGAAGGTGATGTTTAAATTACTCTAGTTAATAAATAATCTAGCCTAATTTAAAAATACCTTCATGAATGAAATGTCGGAGCGATTTTTCTTCCGCAACGAAATCGCCCGACATGGATCGATTTTCCCTGTCTGTTGAAAAACGGCACTTTAAGCCTGCCCCCCTCTGAAAGGCGCCAAAGTCACGCACACGGGGAGCGGCAGAACTGCAGCGCTGCTCAAGGTAAGTTTTGTAACATACCTACATCTATACCTCTCATAATGTTATATACTTCTAAAGTGTCTCCTCTTAGCCTCCGATGCTCAAGAGAACATGATCTAACTTAGTCCAACTTCTGCTTAAAGCTGGAAATACAAGAGACTGCAGATGCTAGTTTACAAAAAAGACACAAAATGTCAGAGTAACTCAGCAGATCAGGCAGCATCTCTGGAGAACAATGAATAGGTGATATTTTGGGCCAGATACTTCTTCAGACTGATTACGGTGGGGTGTGGGGACAGGATAAAGCCTGGCAAGTGATATGTGGATAGAGATGAAAAGACAGACGTGAGAGAAGAATGGAAAAGGTACAAATTGTGAAGCTAGAGGAAGGAGACAAAAAGTGGGAGCAATAAATGGGTGAAAATGTAGGCAGTGACGAGGGGGACAAATGCAGTGAGAGGAAAAGATGGGGGATTGCATGTAGGTTACCTAAAATTGGGGATTTTGATGGCCATACCACCGGAAGCTACCCAAGCGGTATATGAGATGTTGTTCCACCAGTATGGGCGTGGCCTCACTGGCACTGGAGAAAGGTCAGTATGGGAAGAGGAGTTTAAATGGTGAGCTATTCAGATATCCAGTAGCAATGGCAGACTGAGCACGTGTTCAGTGAAGCGGTCACCTAGTCAATGCTGGGTCTCATCAATGTAAAGGAGGCCACATCTGGAACACCAAATGCAGTATATGAGGTTAGAGGAGACGCACGTGAATCTCTATCTCACCTGGAAGGACAGCTGGGAGTGAGGGAGGAAGTATAGCGAGGTCTATATCTCCCGTGAGGAGAGAGTATTTTGATTGGGATGGGATAAGTAACAATGGGTCTGTCAAGCCCTCCTGCTTGTGGATTTTAGGAAAGAGGTAGAAACTGGCAGTGCAGGACTGGGGAACAACAAGGTTGGAGGCTGTGGAGGGGTGTTTGCCAACCAAGTGACAAGATTGGTGAAGGTCTGGGTGATGACAGCATGGTGTTCACCCGTGGGATCGTGGTCAAAGGTAGGGGGTGCCCGGGAGCTGGCCACCACACTCAGCCTGATCAAGGGCCCTCACCTAAAGTGTCACCCATTCATGTGCTCCAGATGATGCCTGGCCCACCACATTACTCCAACACTTCTTATCTCCTTATAGGTGATATTCTCTAATCCTGGACACATCCTGGTAAATAACTTCTGCACTCTCTGCAAAGCTTTTGCATCCTGCTTGTGATGGGGAAACCAGAACTGCAGCTTACCAATTTCTTAAAGCTGCAACATGACTATTATACTCAATACCCTGATCAATGAAGGAAGCATAACAAACGCCTTCTTTCCACTTTATCCATCTATGTTGCTACTTTCCAGAAACTATGGACTAGGATCTCAAGATCCCTATGTACATCAAGGCTGTTAAGGCTCTTACCATTAATTGTATACTTTCCCTTTGACTTCGACCCACACCATCTTGAAGCCGCGGTCTCCGGTAGGGAAGCACCGATTCGGGACTTACCTTGCCTGCACATCTGGCCGCCCACAGCGGCGACTGAGGAGGTTTGTGGTCCCGACCACGGGGAAAATGGAGGAGGACTGACTGAACGTTGTGCCTTCCACCATAGTGATGAATGCTGTGTGGATGTTTGTGTTACATTTTTATTGTGTATTGTGTGTTATTTTTTTATTGTACCGCTGCTGGCAAGTTCATTTCACTTGCACTTTATTGTGTATGTGACGAATAAAACTGACTATTGACCTAAATGCAATGCCCACACTTGCCTGGATTAAACTCCATTGCCATTTCGCCACCCATATCTATAATTGATCTATATCCAGTTGCATCCTTTTGACAGCCGCCATCACTGTCTGCAACGCCACCAATCTTGGAGTTGCCTGTAAACCAACCTGTCTACAGTCCCATCATCATTTATATACATTACAGAGGGCCCAGCACACATCCTCAAAGAACACTTCATCCATCATCTTTGTCACCTCCTCCAAAAAATCAATCAAGTGTGATCAAGCATGACCTGCCCCCAAGAAACCCATTCTCTTCCCAATGCAAATAAATGCCATCCTCTCCCATAGGTTTCCTACCACGGTTATAAGGCTCACTAGCCTATAATTTCCCAGATTCACTATTTCTTTCCTTAAATAAAGTAGCAAAATTGGCTACTCACCAGTGCCCCAGAACCTTGCCTGTGGCTAGAGAGAATACAGAGACCTTTATCATAGGTTGCAGTCTCCTCTTTTGCCTCTACATAACCTGGGAGGGAAATGATCAGGCCCTGTGGATTTATTCACTTTAACAGACAAACAGGACTTTTAAACAAGAACACATGAAAGAGAACACAAAGACCGATTCAATTTTGCAGCTGAAAGCTGTTAGCACCCAGGAGCAACAGTTCCTGGTGCACCTGTAAAAAGGGAGGCCGACACTAGTGGAGTGGCTTGTTGAGGGCCGCTACGTGGAGGTGAAGGGCTTTGTGCTGGGAAAGTGCGAGGCTTTGGCTCGAGAAGCTCGGTGGAGCATTAGTGTGAGGCTGTGACACGAGAGGCTTTGTAGAGGGTGCGTGCGAGGCTTTGGTGAAGAGGGTGATGGTACAATAAGGTACAGAGTTTATTTTCTATCGTCAATCTTCCTGGCTGGTGCAGTGGAGATGGCTGCAAGGACAGTGGCGCGCTCCTCCTGCAGGATGTGGGAAGTCGCTGAGACAACCAGCCGTGAGCGTCAAGCTGCTGCTCCTCACGGACTACGTTATGGAACCCCAGTCTGAGGAGGTCACATAGGAGTCGGTGAGGTGGTCACACATAGGGTACCGGCAGAAAGTATTTTGTTGACCACCAGGAAAGGGAGTAGTTAGAGAGTTTAGTAATCCCCTGTGGGTTCACTCTGCATGTCAGCATGTCTGCTCCTGTAGATACTGTTTGGGGGGGGGGGGGGGAGTGACTACTCCTGGGAGAGCAGCAACATTAATGAGATCAGTAGCGGTGACCTGACTCTGAAGTACAGCGGGGAAAAGTGAAGTCCCAAGAGCAATAGTGAAAGGAGACTTGTTAGTGGGACAGACATCAGGATCTGTGGCAGCAAACAAGACTCCCTGGTAGAAGGAATTAAGATGTAGACCTTTTTTTTTAAAAACTGGGGAGAGTATTCAGAAATTGGAGGAGCAGAGGGACTTGGGAGTGCTGGTGCAGGATTCCCAAAGGGTTAATTGGCAGGTTGCATCGGTAGTAAGGAAGGCAAATGCAATGTTAGCATTCATTTAGAGAGGACGAAAATATAAAATTGTAAGGATGTAATGTTCAGGCATTGTAAGGCGTTGGTCAGGACATGTTTCGAATATTGTGAGTAGTTTTGAAGCTCCATATCTGAGGAAGGATGTGCAGGCGTTGGAGGGGGTCCAGAGGAGCTTCTTGAGAATGACCCCAGGGATGAATGGGTTAATGTATAAGGACAGTTTGATGGCTCTGGACCTAGACTCCCTGGAATTTAGAAGGGTGAGGGGGATCTCATTGAAGCCTGCCAAATAATGAAAGGCCTGGAAAGAGTGAATGTGCGGACTATGTTAAAACTGGCATGTAACACAGGTAATGCCACTGTGGTGATGGGGGATTTCAATATGCAGGTAGACTGGGAAAATCAGGTTGGTTCAGGATCCCAAGAAAGAGAGTTTGTAGAATGCCTCCGAGATGGATTCTTAGAGCAGCTTGTAATGGAGCCGACCAGAGAAAGGGCAATTCTGGATTTAGTTTTGTCCAATGAACCAGATATGATAAGAGAACTCGAGGTAAAGGAACCGCTTGGAGGTAGTGATCATAATATGCAATTATATATTGCATCTGCAATTTGAGAAGGAGAACGTTAAATCGGAAGTGGCAGTGATGCAGTTGAACAAAGGGGACTATGAAGGCATGAGAGGGGAGCTGGACAAAGTAGACTGGAAAGGGATCCTAGCAGGAATGACGGTGGAACAGCAATGGCAGGAATTTCTGGGCATAATCCGGAAGACGCAGGATCATTTCATTCCAAAAAGGAAGAAAGATTCTAAGGGGAGTAGGAGGCAACCGTGGCTGACAAGAGAAGTTAGGGATAGAATAAAACTAAAAGAAAAGATGTATAACAGCAAACAGTAGCCGGAAAGTTATTGGGAAACTTTCATTGGACAACAGAAGGAAACAAAACGGGCAATACGGGCTGAAAAGATGAAGTACGAGGGGAAGCTGGCCAGGAATATAAAGGACAGTAAAAGCTTATTTAGATATGTTAAGGGAAAAAGAGTAGCAAAGTCAAATGTGGGTCCCTTGAAGGCAGACACGGGTGAAATAATTATGGGCAACAAGGAAATGGCAGAAGAGTTGAATAGGTACTTCGGATCTGTCTTCACTAAGGAAGACACAAACAATCTCCCAGATGTACTGGAGGACAGAGGATCTAAGGGGGTAGAGGAACTGAAATATATTTTCATTAGGCGAGAAATAGTATTGGGTAGGCTAATGGGACTGAAGGATGATAAATCCCCTGGGCCTGATAGTCTGCATCCCAGGGTCCTCAGGGAGGTGGCTCTAGAAATAGTGGACGCATTGGTGATCATTTTCCAATGCTCAATAGATTCAGGATCAGTTCCTGTGGATTGGAGGATAGCTAATGTTATCCCACTTTTCAAGAAAGGAGCGAGAGAGAAAACGGGGAATTACAGACCAGTTAGCCTGACTTTGGTGGTGGGAAAGATGCTGGAGTCAATTATTAAAGAGGTAATAATGGTGCATTTAGATAGCAATAAAAGGATTAGTCCAAGTCAACATGGATTTATGAAAGGGAAATCATGCTTGATTAATCTTCTGGAATTCTTTGAGGATGTGGCAAGTAAAACGGATGAAGGGGTGGCAGTGGATGTAGTGCATCTAGACTTTCAGAAAGCCTTTCATAAGGTCCCACACAGGAGACTGGTGATTCAAATTACAGCACATGGTATTGGGGGTAGGGTGTTGACGTGGATAGAAAATTGGTTGGCAGACCGGAAGCAAAGAGTAGGAGTGAACGGGTCCTTTTCAGAATGGCAGGCAGTGGCGAGTGGAGTGCCGCAAGGCTCGGTGTTGGAGCCGCAACTGTTTACCATATATATTAATGATTTGGAAGAGGGAATTAGGAGCAACACTAGCAAGTTTGCGGATGGCACAAAGCTGGGTGGCAGTGTGAACTGAGAAGAGGATGTTGGGAGGTTGCAGGGGGACCTGGACAGGTTGAGTGAGTGGGCAGATGCAGTATAATATAGATAAATGTGAGGTTATCCACTTTGGCGGCATAAACAAGGGGGCAGATTATCTCAATGGGGTTAGGTTAGGTAAGGGGGAGGTACAGCGAGACCTGGGTGTCCTTGTACACCAGTCACTGAAAGTTGGCATGCGGGTATGAGGAAAGATTGAAAAGACTAGGCTTGTATTCACTGGTGTTTAGAAAGATGAGGGGCGATCTTATAGAAAATATACAATTATAAAAGGACAGGACAAGCTAGATGCAGGAAAAATGTTTCCAATGTTGGGTGAGTCCAGAACCAGGGGCCACAGTCTTAGAATAAAGGGGAGGTCATTTAAGACTGAGCTGAGAAAAAACTTTTTTACCCAGAGTTGTGAATTTATGGAATTCCCTGCCACAGAGGGCAGTGGAGGCCAAATCACTGGATGGATTTAAGAGAGAGTTGGATAGAGCTCTAGGGGCTAGTGGTCAAGGGATATGGGAAGAAGGCAGGCGCGGGTTATTGATAGCGGACGATCAGCCATGATCACAATGAATGCTGGCTCGAAGGGCCGAATGGGCTCCTCCTGCACCTATTTTCTATGTTTCCACTAGTGGTAGTCTCGGACCAGAAGGCACAGCCTAAAAATAACAGTACATACCTTTAGAACAGAGGTGAGGAGGATTTTTTTCCCGCCAAAGGCAGGTGAAACTGCGGAATTCCTTTCCACGACGGCAGTGGAGGCCAAGTCATTGGGTATTTTTAAGGCGAGATTGATAGGATCTTGATTAGTACGGGTGTCAAGCATTACACGGAGAAGGCAGGAGAATGGGGTTGAGAGAGAAAGATAGATCAGCCATGATCGAATGGTGGGGCAGACTTGATGGGCCAAATGGTCTAACCTTGCTCCTATGACTTATGGTCTTATCTTCAGGTCACACTCTTGAAGTCCCCAAAGTCACTTCAACAAGCACTCTTTTGAAACAATCTCAGACTTACCCAGAATTAATTCCGTTTGGGTAGACTTCTTTCTCAAACGGTCTTCAAACAGGTCAATAACTGCAGCAAATGCTTTGGGCTCTTTCAAAATGGGAATGATGTCTCTGGAAAAAATAGGTGGGAAGTTAAATGCATAGAAACATAGAAATTAGGTGCAGGAGTAGGCCATTCGGCACTTCGAGCCTGCACCGCCATTCAATATGATCATGGCTGATCATCCAACTCAGTATCCCGTACCTGCCTTCTCTCCATACCCTCTGAAACCCTTAGCCACAAGGGCCACATCTAACAACCTCTTAAATATAGCCAATGAACTGGCCTCAACTACCCTCTGTGGCAGAGAGTTCCAGAGACCCACCACTCTCTGTGTGAAAAAAGTCCTTCTCATCTCGGTCCTAAAGGATTTCCCCCTTATCCTTAAGCTGTGACCCCTTGTCCTGGACCTCCCCAACATCGGGAACAATCTTCCTACATCTAGCCTGTCCAACCCCTTAAGAATTTTGTAAGTTTCTATAAGATTCCCTCTCAATCTCCTAAATTCTAGAGAGTTTAAACCGAGTCTATCCAGTCTTTCTTCATAAGACAGTTCTGACATCCCAGGAATCAGTCTGGTGAACCTTCTCTGCACTTCTTCTATGGCAATAATGTCCTTCCTCAGATTTGGAGACCAAACTGTGCGCAATACTCCAGGTGTGGTCTCACCAAGACCCTATACAACTGAAGTAGAACCTCCCTGCTCCTATACTCAAATCCTTTTGCTATGAAAGCTAACATACCATTCGCTTTCTTCACTGCCTGCTGCACCTGCATGCCTACTTTCAATGACTGGTGTACCATGACACCCAGGTCGCGCTGCATCTCCCCTTTTCCTAATCGGCCACCATTTAGATAATAGTCTGCAACAGCATAAAGTATTGGAAATGCCATCAGTGGAGAGTACAAGAGATCATATTGGTGGTGCAAGTAAGAATTCTGTTCTGCAGACATGAATTTCAGGTTGTGAAAAGGGTCATACCAGCAACCAGGACGGTTGGCTTGCTGGGTATTGTTCTTGTTTCAACACTTTCACCATCTGCAGGTGTACTTTGGCATCAACTACAAACGTGCATTTTAATTAAACTAAGCAATTATTGTACATTTGTAGATTTTGACAACGCACTTCTATTTGATAATATTTGAGAAATTGCAGTGAATTGCAGACTCAGCCCAGACCATCACACAAACCAACCTCCCTCCCATTGACTCCATTTACATCTCACACTGCCTCGGCAAGGCCAGCAGCATAAACAAGGACGGCTCGCACCATTGCCATCCCTCTTCTCCTCTCTCACATCAGGCAAAAGGTATAGAAGAGTGAAAACGCACACCTCCAGTTTCAGGGACAGTTTCTTCCCAGCTGTTATCAGGCAACCGAATCATCCTACCACAACAAGAGAGCAGTCGTGAACTACCATTTACCTCATTGGTGACCCTCGGACTATTCTTGTTCGGACTTTGCTGGGTTTACCTTGCACTAAATGTTATTCCCTTATCCTGTATCTATACATGGTAAATGGCTCAATTATAATCATGTATTGTGTTGCCGCCGACTGGATAGCACACAACTAAAGCTTTTCATTGTAGCTCGGTACACGTGACAATAAACAATGGTTGGAATGGCCATGATCACAGATACATGGATTAAGAATTTAACAATATTACAGGCAGGCAATACAGAGCAAAACAAAAAAAGTCTAATTAGGGATGCAGCTATGAACCTGGTTAATGCATTTCCTTCATCCAAATTATTATGAATATCAAAGATATAAAAACATATATTAAGATGGAGCTGTTTTCACAAAGTCTGGTGGTAGGCCAATTACGTAATTTTACACTTAGCATCTGTGACATTTCAGTAACTTGCAGGAAATGTTCAATATTGCAATATGTTAAAGTTTCACTTAAATTTGCTTTCAGCTGGCAACCAATTATACTTCATATACAAAACAGAAATATTACAGATATAACTGAGGTATTAATGTCAAAGCATTATGCAACTATTTTATTCTAATTATTAATCAAAATCACAAAACTAGACATGACCAGAGAATACTGTGTTCCATACTCAGATGCAATTTAAGATCACTTATTCACCAAAAAGCTTGTTTTGGTTAAGTCTAGTAGTCATCTACATCTGGAGATAGAAACATCTCAACAAGCTGGAGTAACTCAGCGGGACAGGTAGCATCTGTGGAAAGAAGGGATGGGTGATGTTTTGGGTCGAGACCCTTCTCCAATAGGTTTGTATAGTTAGGAAAATAACTATGAGAAGTGCAGTGCCAGGGCAATGGAGTTTGTCTTAGGACTAATGACAATAGCTATGATCAACCAGGTTATCTGATGTCAGGCACCTGTACGATAAAGATAACAGAGAACAATTTGTTGTTTGGGAATGACTACAAACCCACTTATCTCCTGGAGAAGATTGAATGGTTAATGGGAACAAATTTAAAACAAGCACCAGAAATCAATGTGTTTCTTTATCCTTTCTATGAATTTTGAAAAATAATAGGGCGGCACAGTGGCGCAGCAGTAGAGTTGCTGCCTTGCAGCGAATGCAGCGCCAGGGACCCAGGGTCGATCCCAACTATGGGTGCTGCTGTACGGAGTTTGTACATTCTCCCCATGACCTGCGTGGGTTTTCTCCGAGATCTTTGGTTTCCTCCCACACTCCCAAGACGTACAGGTTTGTAGGTTAATTGGCCTGGTAAATGTAAAAATTGTCCCTAGTGGGTGTAGGATAGTGTTAATGTGCTGGGATCGCTGGTCGGCGTGAACCGGTGGGCGAATGGCCTGTATCTCTAAACTAAACTAATTCTAGGCTCACAGGCAGCGGCATTTTCCAGAGGGCGTCGATAAGATGCTCCTTTCCCATGATTTACTTATAGAAATGTAAAATGTACTGCAGTTACTTGTTCAAGCTATTCCAGCAACCAAATGCTCAATTATTATCACAAAGACAAGAGAAGCAGGCACATGGGGAAGTGCAGGTGTTCCTCCCAAGTAACAGTTCATCCCAAATGAATTTTGGCATTTTCATCATCACTGGCATTAAATACTGGAAACGCCACACCTATTTTCAACAAAATGACCACCGCAATTCAAAGCAGTAATTCAACACAAACTTCTCAAGAGCAACTGAAGACTGGCAATCGAAAGCTGTCCTTGCCAGCAACAATGGCATCCTATAAATAAGGAACAGATTCACAAGGATAGCAGCAGCAATGAAAGGTGGACATACAATGTTTACTATCAACCAAGAAAATGGAAGCGCCGAGGGCTAAATCACACTAATAGCTAACTAATGATTTCATGGAGAACCACTAGCAATGTGCAGTGACGGTCTCAGTGCATTCCAGACTTCTGTGCCTGCATAACATAGTGCTGAAGCATGATATGTGTTGCAGATCAGAAGATGGGAACATCTGATCTCATGCTGTGGACCCAAATTCATGGTTGTTCCCGATCTTGCTAAGTTGATGGGTTGAATATACTTTATCTCTGGTCCCTCAACTTCAGACATCACTGCATACGAAAAAGGCAAATAAAGCTAATTGGTTTGTGTCTTTCACTTTATTTTAATTAACTTCAATATTTTTATTAACAACTCTTTTTAAATACATGTTAAATAACTTATTTTTGAAAGTATTTAAATGCATTTTGACTGCTTCCAAGTATTTTTGATCATGAGAAACATTTGGAGACAGTGGGCGAGGCGTTCTGATGGCACCAGCTGAACCAGGGCCTCGGTTGAGCAGAGTAAAGCCTCGTCTCTTCTCACAGTTTGGGTGTCCTGCAGGACAGTCCCAGCAACAAGGTATATTGAGACCTGCATGTTGGGAGAAGCATGTGCACCTCTGTCCATCCTGCAGGAGGTGGAAGAGAGGCGTCTGGCCACATCAAGCCTGATGCAGCCCATTATCCCACTGGGAGAAATTACAATTCAATAGTTTTTGTTCTTTTATGAGTTGACACCAAACAAAAGTATAAAAACTGCCAGAATTGTTCTACAAATGCAATGGTGAAAAGCTCCCATCCCCAAGCTACGCAATAGCTGAAACATCCCCACTGGCGCCCTTGGGAGAATTAAAGTTTAAAATGTCTCAATTCACTGAGGTTTTAGAAATAAATAATATAACTGAATATATCCTCAAATACTACATTTGAAAAAAATTACGCATCATTTTCATGTAAAGTACACGTGAAACCAATTTCAGGCCATCATTGCCTTTGCAAACTAATGGAATATTTGTAAAAGAAACCTAACTGATATGATCCTAATATCTGAAATGAGAAAAACACTTACAAGAAAACAAGTGTGTCTACTTGGAATCAACTCTGCGACTTTGTTAAAACAAGTAAATGAGATTGGTACTACACAGTGAAAACTTCAGTGCTTCAACTTCAATGGCTATTATAGATTATTTTAATTTTTTTTTAATTTAAATCTTTTTATTTAAATTTCACAGTAATTTCCATACAATGATAACAGACAGTGATAGCCAAGACATAATTGTGCAACAGTATGCAAGCGACCCTCAAAGCCCTTACCCTTACCCCCCCCGAATCAGCTCGGAACCAAACGGGGACAAACAACACTCACATACGCACACATCCACACAAATACGATAAGATAAATGAAACAAAACAAAACAAAAAGACAGACAGACAGACAGACAGACAGACAGACAGACAGACAGACAGACAGACAGACAGACAGACAGACAGACAGACAGACAGACAGACAGACAGACAGACAGTTTTTTTTTGGGGGGGGGGGAGGTAGGCGAGGGGAGAGCAGCTGTAATAAGACAGAGCAGTGATAGAAGGCACTCAGTCCTCTTCCGAGTCGGGAAACAAGTTAAGAGAGTTAACAAGTTCCAGGAAAGGGTTCCATGTGTCTAGGAATGTCTTGGTAGAGCCTTTGAGAGAAACCCTAAGTTTTTCAAGCTTTAAATTGTAGCGCACCTCCTTGATCCAGCGGGCGTGTGTCGGGGGACGGGTAAGCCTCCAGTTAAGCAAGATCAGTCCCCGGGCTAACAAGGTTGTAAAAGCCAGGGCCCGCTTCAACACAACAGAGAGGTTGGTGTTGGGAGGAGTACCAAAAATAGCTGACAGTGGGTTTGGAGGAATAGTCTGGCCATAGGCTCTGCTTATCACATCGAAAGCACTCCTCCTAAAGGCTGCCAGCTTAGGGCAAGACCAAAACATATGGCTATGGTTGGCAGGGGATTGATTACATCTGTTGCAGGTGTCCTTGACAGCGGGGTATATTCTAGATAATCTTGCATTTGTGTAGTAGACTTTGTGAAGGACTTTGCATTGGGTTAGGCCATGACGGGCACATATGGAGGAAGAATGAATCAAATCCAAGGCAGTCCCATTGCTGGTCTGTTCCATATTCAGCTCGCCCTCCCATGCAGCTTTTAATGAGGTATGAGGATTCAATATTACCGACCCTAACAAGTTATACAAAAAAGAGATGCATTTCTTCCGGTTGGGATCTAGAGCTAGGATGGAGTCGGTCAGGGTTTCAGGGGGGCGATTTGGAAAGTGAGGGAATGTCTTCTTCACAAAATCCCTAATCTGGAAAAAACGGAAAAGGTGGGAATTTGGGAGGCTGTAGTTGGACGAAAGCTCAGCAAAGGACGAAGAAATGCCATCCTTGTATAGGTTTTTGATACTACTGATACCATTACTATGCCAAGTTTTGAATGCGGAGTCTGTACTTGAAGGTTTAAAGATGTGATTTTTAAGCAGTGGGGTCAAGATGGAAGGGCCTTGTAAACCGAATATTTTTTTTGAATCTCATTAAACAATACCGATTAATGTTTCATTATGGAGATGAACCTTTCACTGAAGACTTCTGTCTTAAATTTCTAATGTTTCATACGATATGAAATAAGTTTATTGATCCCAGGAGGGGTCATCAGTGGGTGGTGAGGACCTATCTGTAGAAAAATGCACTGAGGCGGAAACTTTTTGGGAAAATATTAATGTTTTGTATTTACAAAATAATTTTGAAGAAACCTGATATGATAGAAACGCTCTACGTCATGGCGGACCCGGAACTCGAGGCTGAGGGAAACAAAGTTGAGGCCTCTGTTGAGGACAGACTCAAGGGGGAGGTCAGGAGGGATGATGGAGACACGACAAGGGTGGGGGTTGGGGTCAGAGGAGCGCCAGGGAGTGGACGGAGGCCAAGGTGAGGTTTGGCGGGGGGGGATGGTGGGTGTTCAGAGAAGAGGGGGTTGGGGTGAGGACTATTGTATGGGTGGGTGTGGTCGGGGTAACGTGGTTAAAAGAGGGGGGAAGAAAAGACCCATCATTACTGAGATGCCTAGTACGGGGGGGGGGGGGGGGGGGGGGGGCAGTAAGATCCAGGAGAGTCAAACCGGAATGTTAGTGCCATCGCTCAATAGTGATTGAGGCATGTTACTATGCACTTTGAAATGGTTTAGTAAAGACAAGTAAAGAAGGAATGGCAGATGCTGTAATCTTGAGTAAAACACAGTTTTTGAGTAATTCCGCATGTGGAGGGATTGGAGAGGCGACATTTTGGTCGGGACCCTTCTTTAGTCTGGTTGAGTCAGTTCTTGATAACTTATCAGTCACTGATTTCCCAGTACCGAAGAACATGACCCAAAAAGCAATGACCTACACAAAACTCTTCATGAATTATTTATCAGACATTACATGGTTTGAGACATTATGAAGTTGTGTAAACTAACTTTGACCTGGAGGGTAACCTTTCAACTTACTGTGGCAATGCAGAGATCCATCTTCATTTAAACAATAATGATGTACTTTGCACTGCAAGGCATGCATTTATTTATAAAAGATTCACTGTTCTTACTGTTGCACCAGTACAAGTAAATATTTTTCAATGGCCAAATGCAAATTAATTCATGATGACAGAGAAAAGATTTTGGAAAAGGATCCGGGGAGGAGTGATATCTAACCTCAAAACTGCATAACCTTCATTGGCACTGCAGTGCTTAAAAATTACAATGGCCCATGAAAACAAGTTATACAAATTATACGAGTGGATTTATTGTTGAAAATGACAACAGGATACAAAAATCTAGTTTATATTTCTGCTGCATTTATTTTCAGCGATAGCAACTGTCACTGATGCAGCATTTCTTTTTAAAACCTAGTCACGTATCAAAATGCTCGGCAAGAGTGAAGAAAATTCACCATAGAAACATAGAAAATAGGTGCAGGAGTAGGCCCTTCCATCCAGCACCGCCATTCAACATGATCATGGCTGATCATCCATAATCAGTACCCCATTCAGGCCTTTTCCCCATATCCCTTGATTGCCTGAGCCCGAAGAGCTAAATCTAACTCTCTCTTGATAACGTCCAGTGAATTGGCCTCCACTGCCTCTGTGATTCACAACTCTCTGGTTGTAAACGTTTTTTCCTCATCTCAGCCCTAAATGGCCTACCCCATATTCTTAAACTGTTACCTCTGGTTCTGAACCATGTCTACCGGGTGGTGCCAGCAATGGCTGCCTCGCCAACAGCCTGTCTGTCCTTCCTTCATTGTGTTTTAATAGTATGTGTTAAATGTGTTTTTAGTATTCTTTAGCTTGTTTTATATTTGGTGCGGGGGGCGGGGGGGTTGGGGGAAAGTGTTTCTAATCTCTTACCTCCAGGAAGATGAGATTTAGTTATGTATCGTATCTCCGTCCCCACTGCGGCCTAACATCGAGGAGTTGGTGGCCTTTGCTGGAGACTGACTTTTGAGAGCTCCACCGTGGGGACCATATGGAACTTCAACATCGTGGAGCCCCCGATCCCTTTGCCAGGGATCGAACTCGGGGCTCCAATCATGGGTGCTTGTGGACTGAACATCACGGAGCTCGACTGACTTGGGAACTCCAAGCCACAGGAGCCTCGACCGCCCCGATGCGGGAGATTTGACCGCCCCGACACGGGAACTTTGATCGTCCCGACAGATGGTTCGACTGCCCCGATCGCGGGAGGAAAAAAAAGGGAGAAGTTTGTACTTTTTTGCTTTCCATCACAGTGAGGAATCCGCTGTTAACTTTATGTTAACATTATTAATGTGAACCTTTATGTAGTTGTGTGTCTTGTTGCTTATTTTCCGTATGGCTGTATGGTGATTCACATATCACTGTACCTTAATTGGTACATGTGATAATTGAAAAACCTTTGAACACTTTGGACTACCCCAACATCGGGAACATTTTTCCTGCATCTACCCTGTCCATTCCTCGAACTATTTTATATGCTTTTATAAACTTCCCTCTCATCCTTCTAAATTCCAGCGAATTCAAGCCTAGTCAACCCATTCTTTCATCATATGTCAGTCCAGCCATCCCGGGAATTAACCTGGTGAACCTACGCTGCACTCCCAATTGCAAAAATGTCCTTCCTCAAAATAGGAGACCAAGATTGCACACGATACTCCAGGTGCGGTCTCACCAGGACCCTATACAACTGCAGTAGGACCTCCTTGCTCCCAAATTCAAATCCTCTCGCAATGAAGGCCAACATGCCATTAGCTTTCTTCACTGCCTGCTGTACCTGCATGTTTACTTTCATTGACTGATGTACAAGCACACTGAGGTCTCGCTGCACCTCAATAATGATGTACTTTGTACTGCAAGGCATGCATTTATTTATAAAAGATTCACTGCTCTTACTGTTGCACCAGTACAAGTAAATGCCCTCTGAATTACTCCACCACTGTGTTTTACTCAAGTTTACAGCCTTCTGTCTTTACTAAACCATTTCAAAGAGTTCGGTAACATGCTTCAATGACTATTGAGCGATGGCACTAACATCCCTGTCTGACTCTCCTGGGTCCTACTGCTCCCGCCCTGTACTAGGCATCTCAGTAATGATGGGTCTTTTAACCAGGTTACCCCGAACACACACCCATACAATAGTCCTCACCCCGACCCCCTCTTCTCTGAACACCCACCATCCCCCCCACCAATCCTCACCTTGACCTCCGTCCACTCCCTGGCGCTCCTCTGACCCCAACCCCCACCCTTGTCGTGTCTCCATCATCCCTCCTGACCTCCTCCTTGAGTCTGTCCTCAACAGATGCCTCAACTTTGTTCCCCTCCGCCTCCGCCTCAACGAGTTCCGGGTCTGCCATGACGTGGAGCTTATCTAACATATCATATCAGGTTTCTTCAAAATTATTTTTCAAACGCATAACATTCATTTTTTTTCCAAAAGTTTCCGTCTCTGTGCCTTTTTCAACGGGAAGGTCCTCACTACCCACTGATGACCCTTCCTGAAGTCTTCAGTGATTCTTCAATGCAACACCTCACGCTTACTTGCATTAAACACCATTAAACATTCCTCCGCCCACTTGCCCAACAGCACAAGATCCTGCTTTTTTGACAAGCATCTTTGATTTTAATGATAGCACCCACGTTAGTGTCATCTACAAACTTGCTTATAAGCCGTTTACATTCTTATCCAAATTATAAACCACAAACAGCAGTGGGCCAGCACTGAGACACCTCACTAGTTGCTGCCTCTAGTCTGAAAAACAACCTTCCACATCACCTCCTTCCATGAAGCCAATTCTCTTTCCAGTTGGTTAGCTCCCTCGTGTAATCTGACCTTCCAGAGCAGTTTACCATGTGGAGCATTATCAAATGCCTTGCTGAAGTCCCTGTGGACAACATCTATGGATTTGTCTTTGTCGACCTTTTTGGTTATTTCTTTAAAAAATTCAGATTTGCAGTCTCCCATGTACAAAACCATGCTGTCTATCAAATACATACACAGCATCCCTCAGAACCCACTCCAGTAACTTGCCCACCACTGATGTTAAGCTCATTGGGCCACAGTTCCCAGGCTTATCCTTGCAGCCATTCTTAAATATGGGCACAACATAAGCATGCAGGTACAGCAGGCAGTGAAGAAAGCGAATGGCATGTTGGCCTTTATAACAAGAGGAATCGAATATAGGAGCAAAGAGGTCCTTCTGCAGTTGTACAGAGCCCTAGTGAGACCACACCTGGAGTATTGTGTGCAGTTTTGGTCCCCTAATTTGAGGAAGGACATTCTTGCTATTAAGGGAGTGCAGCGTAGGTTTACAAGGTTAATTCCCGGGATGGCGGGACTGTCATATGCTGAGAGAATGGAGCGGCTGGGGTTGTATACTCTGGAGTTTAGAAGGATGAGAGGGGATCTTATTGAAACATATAAGATTGTTAAGGGTTTAGACACGCTAGACGCAGGAAACATGTACCCGATGTTTGGGGAGTCCAGAACCAGGGGCCACAGTTTAAGAATAAGGGGTAAGCCATTTAGAACAGAGACGAGGAAACACTTTTTGTCACAGAGAGTTGTGAGTCTGTGGAATTTTCTGCCTCAGAGGGCGGTGGAGGCAGGTTCTCTGGATGCTTTCAAGAGAGAGCTAGATAGGGCTCTTAAAGATAGTGGAGTCAGGGGATATGGGGATAAGGCAGGAACGGGGTACTGATTGGGGATGATCTGCCATGATCACATTGAATGGCGGTGCTGGCTCGAAGGGCCGAATGGCCTACTCCTGCACCTATTGTCTATTATCTATTACAATTGGATAGAAATACTAGGGGGCCGAGGATCTAGGGAGGAACTGAAGGGAATCATTAGTCAGAAAATTGTGTTAGGTAAACTGTTGGGACTGAAGGCAGATAAATCCCCAGGGCCTGATGGTCTGCATCCCAGAGTACTCAAGGAGGTGGCCCTAGAAATTGTGCATGCAATGGTGATCATTTTCTAATGTTCTCTCAACTCTGGATTAGTTCCTGTGGACTGGAGGGTAGCCAATGTAACTCCATTTTAAGAAACGAGGGAGAGAGAATACAGGGACCAGTAAAACTTACATCGGTAGTGGGGAAGATGCTGGAGTCAATTATTAAAAATGTTATAGCAGCGCATTTGGAACGCAGTGACAGGATCGGTCAAAGTCAGCATGGATTTATGAAGGGGAAATCATGCTTGACTAATCTTTTGGAATTTTTTTGAGGATGTAACAAGTAGAATGGATAAGGGAGAGCCAGTAGATATGGTGTAGCTGGACTTTCAAAAAGCCTTTGATAAGGTCCCACACACGTGATTGGTGTGCAGAATTAGAGCTCAAGGTATTGGGGGTAGGGTATTGACATGGATAGAGAACTAGTTGGCAGACAGGAAGTAAAGAGTAGGAATTAACAGGTACTTTTTAGAATGGCAGGCTGGTACTTGTGGGTTGCCGCAATGCTCAGTGCTGGGACCCCAGTTGTTTACAATATATATTAACGATTTAAATAAGGGGATTAAATTACGACATCCCCAAGTTTGCGGATGACACAAAGCTGGGTTACAGTGTGGGCTGTGATGAGGACGCTATGAGGCTGCAGGGTGACTTGGATAGGTTGGGTGAGTGGGCAGATGCATGGCAGATGCAGTATAATGTGGATAAATGTGAGGTTATCCACTTTGGTGGCAAGAACAGGACGGCAGATTATTATCTGAATGGTGTCAGAGATGGGGAGGTGGAACGAGACCTCAGTGTGCTTGTACATCAGTCACTGAAAGTAAACATGCAGGTACAGCAGGCAGTGAAGAAAGCTAATGGCATGTTGACCTTCATTGCGAGAGGATTTGAATTTGGGAGCAAGGAGGTCCTACTGCAGTTGTATAGGGTCCTGGTGAGACCGCACCTGGAGTATCGTGTGCAATCTTGGTCTCCTATTTTGAGGAAGGACACTTTTGCAATTGGGAGTGCAGCGTAGGTTCACCAGGTTAATTCCCGGGATGGCTGGACTGACATATGATGAAAGAATGGGTTGACTAGGCTTGAATTAACTGGAATTTAGAAGGATGAGAGGGAAGTTTATAAAAGCATATAAAATAGTTCGAGGAATGGACAGGGTAGATGCAGGAAAAATGTTCCCGATGTCGGGGTAGTCCAAAGGGTTCAAGGTTTTTTTATTGTCACATGTACCAATTAAGGTACAGTGATATGTGAATCACAAAGAAGGAAGGGACAGACAGGCTGTTGGTGAGGCAGCCATCGATGGCGCCACCCAGTAGACATGGTTCAGAACCAGAGGTCGCAGTTTAAGAATAAGGGGTAGGCCATTTAGGGCTGAGATGAGGAAAAACCGTTTACAACCAGAGAGTTGTGAACCACAGAGGCAGTGGAGGCCAATTCACTGGATGTTATCAAGAGAGAGTTAGATTTAGCTCTTCGGGCTCAGGCAATCAAGGGATATGGGGAAAAGGCCTGAATGGGGTACTGATTATGGATGATCAGCCATGATCATGTTGAATGGCGGTGCTGGCACGAAGGGCCTACTCCTGCACCTCTTTTCTATGTTTCTATGGTAAATTTTCTTCACTCTTGCCGAGCATTTTGATGCGTGACTAGGTTTTAAAAAGAAATGCTGCATCAGTGACAGTTGCTATCGCTGAAAATAATGGCAGCACAAATATAAACTAGATTTTTGTATCCTGTAGTTGTCATTTTCAACAATTAATCCACTCGTGTAACTTGTATAACTTATTTTCATGGGCCATTGTAATTTTTAAGCACTGCAGTGCCAATGAAGGTTATGCAGTTTTGAGGTTAGATATCACTCCTCCCCTAATCCTTTTCCAAAATATTTTCTCTGTCATCATGCATTTGTTTGCATTTGGCCATTGAAAAATATTTACTTGTACTGGTGCAACAGTAAGAACAGTGAATCTTTTAAAAATGCATGCCTTGCAGTGCAAAGTACATCATTATTGTTTAAATGAACATGGATCTCTGCATTGCCACAGTAAGTTGAAAGGTTACCCTCCAGGTCGAAGTTAGTTTTCACAACTTCATAATGGCTCAAACCATGTAATGTCTGATAAATAATTCTTGAAGAGTATTGTTTAGGTCATTGCTTTTTAGGTCATGTTCATCGGTACTGGGAAATCAGTGACTGATAAGTTATCAAGATCTGACTCAACCAGACTAAAGAAGGGTCCCGACCAAAATGTCGCCTCTCCAATCCCTCCACATGCGGAATTACTCCACCACTGTGTTATAAACAATAGGTGCAGGAGTAGGCCATTCGGCCCTTCGAGCCAGCACCGCCATTCAATATGATCATGGCTGATCATCCCCAATCAGTAACCCGTTCCTGCCTTCTCCCCATATCCCCTGACTCCACTATTTTTAAGACCCTAATGAGCTCTCTCTTGAAGACATCCAGAGAACCTGCCTCCACTGCCCTCTGAGGTAGAGAATTTCACAGACTCACCACTCTCTGTGAGAATAAGTGTTTCCTCGTCTCCGTTCTAAATGGTTTACTCCTTATTCTTAAACCATGACCCCTGGTTCTGGATTCCCCCAACATCGGGAACATGTTTCCTGCCTCTGATGTGTCCAAACCCTTAACAATCTTATATGTTTCAATAAGATCCCCTCTCATCCTTCTAAACTCCAGAGTGTACAAGCCCAGCTGCTCCATTCTCACAGCATATGACAGTCCCGCGATCCCGGGAATTAACCTTGTAAACCTACGCTGCACTCCCTGCATTCTCATAGCATCCTCCTCACAGTTCACGCTGCTACCCAGCTTTGTGTCATCTGCAAATTTGCTAATGTTACTTTGAATCCCTTCATCCAAATCATTGATGTATATGTGTTTTACTCAAGATTACAGCATCTGTTCCACATTCTGTCTTTACTAACCCATTTCAAAGAGTACGGTAACATGACCTAATGACTATTGAATGATGGCACTAACATCCCTGTCCGATTCTCCTGGGTCCTACTGCCACCCCCCCCCTCCCCCCCTTGTACTAGGCGTCTCACTAATGATGGGTCTTTTTCTATTTTTTAACCAGGTTATCCCAGGTTTTAATACTGTCAGTTAAATGTATGTTTTTAGTATTCTGTAGTTTGTTTTATATGGGTGTGGGGGAGAGGCGGCGGGGTTGGGGAAAACTTTTTCTAATCTCCTACCTCAAGGTAGATGAGATTTTTTTCCGTATGGCTTGGAACTCCAAGCCACAGGAGCTTCGACCATTCCGACACAGGCGTTTCGATCGCCCCGATGCAGGAGCTTTGATCGCCCCGACGCAGGAGCTTCGACCGCCCTGACGCGGGAGCTTCATTCGCCCCTACGCGGGCGTTTCGATCGCCCCGACACGGGAGCTTCGATCGCCCCAACGCGGGCGTTTCGATCGCCCCGACACGGGAGCTTTGATCGCCCCAACGTGAGAGCTTCGTTCGCCCCAACGCGGGCGTTTCGATCGCCCCGACACGGGCGTTTCGATCGCCCCGACACGGGAGCTTCAATCGCCCCAACGAGAGAGCTTCGACCGCCCCGACACGGGAGCTTCGATCGCCCTGACGCCGTAGCTTCGATCGCCCCAACGCAGGAGCTTCGATCGCCCCGACACGGGAGCTTCGATCGCCCTGACGCCGTAGCTTCGATAGCCCCGACACGGGAGCTTCGACTGCCAGCTGCGGGAGCTTTGATCGTCCCGATGGATGGTTCGACTGCCCCGACCGCGAGGAATAAAGAGGAAGAAGTTTGCCATCTCCTTCCTTCGCTCATGTCAGCCGCTTCCCGCAAATCCTTAAATTTCGACAGCGCGCTCAAGGGACCAATTAAGGTTACTCGGCTGTCGGAATTTAAGGATTTGCGGGAAGTGGCTGGCATGAGCGAAGCCGGTGAGCGGCAGGTGAGAGGTGTTCAGACGGAGAACACTGCCAGATGTAAGCGGGCCCGCAGAAGGCGCTGAAGTGGCAGCCGGTTCTGCTATCGGGTCCCAGCGGCCGCTCGCAGTCACCCGAGCTGCCTCATTCCCCAGAAGTGGCAGCCAGTTCTGCTGTCCGTGCCCAGAGCGCTGCGGCAGCGCTGAGTGAGTCTGACATGATCTCCGACCCCCTCCTTCTAAACACTCCTGCCCACCCCGCATCTTTAACCCCTGGCACAAACTCTCCACAAGCTGTGAAAGGAACTCTCCCTCCAATTGGTCCCTTCAATTAGTATTGTCATTCAATAAGATGACAACTGATTCAACGTCCCGGTGTGCTTCCGTTTTTCCCACCATCTCTCCACCTGCCTTCATCCTCCGTCCCCCACCCATTCAGTAATTAGAAAATTGAAATGTTACTTATTTTTATTTTTTACGGAGAGAACAATCTGCGCATGCGCGGTTTAAGATTTTTTTTAAAGCGCACTGACTGCCTACCCTGAGTAATTATTCACGGCACATGCCTGGTAGAGCATCACTCAGCACTGGACAATTTTTACATTTTATCAAGCCAATTAATCTACAAACCTGTACACCTTTGGAGTGTGGGAGGAAACCAAAGATCTCGGAGAAAACCCGCGCAGATCACAGGGATAACATACAAACTCCTATTAGATCTGTTAAAATGGCACCAGCAAAGACTTGAGGGTGCCAAAATAGAGATGTTATTCTGGAATATAATAAATGAATGCATTTTTGAAGTTACAAAAATATAATTTGATCACAAATTTACAATTATCTCTTAAGACATTTTAAAATTGCAATATATCCTTTATCATTCATTACTTTGAAGTATTTTGGGCTGTGCGTTTTAACCATATAACCATATAACAATTACAGCATGGAAACAGGCCATCTCGGCCCTTCAAGTCCATGCCGAACAACTTTTTTCCCTTAGTCCCATATGTTTTGAGCTGTCATTGATAATGTTACAGATAATCAATTTATATTAACACATAATTTAGTTGCAAACATGCAGTCCCAATGATCATTGCCCACTCCATTGCTTCCACTGATCTATCACTGAACAGGTTGCTCTGTGAATGTCTGAAGAAATTACTGGTGCACATGTTTATCTATTGCATCTATCATTTTTATTTCATAGCAAAGTCAATTAAGAAAACAAACTTCCATTTAATTAGCTTACTTTCTGATTTCAGTACATTCCAAATATGTTAACAGCCAATTAATTACATTTAAAAAGCAGTTACCAATGTACAGCTGAATATAAACAGACTATTTATTTCCAATTGACCAGCATTCAATTTTTTCAGGAGGAACTAAATGTATTAGTTGTGAAAGTCAATAGCGGGTTTTGGAAGACTATTATTACTTAACGTAGTACAGTATCTATTGAGATGCATCAAGTAAATGTAAATCATAATCATACTTTATTAACCAAATATGTTTTGCAACATACGAGGCATTTCATTTGCCATACAATCATACTAATAAAATGCAACAGAATGCACAAAATACATTTTAATATAAACATCCACCACAGTGACTCCTCCACATTTCTCACTGTGATGAAAGGCGAAAAAAAGTCAATCTCTTCCCTTCTTTGTCCTCCAGCAGTCGGGGACCTCTAACCTTTCATTGACTGTACGATCTTACCCCCGCAGCTGGCGGCGGGCCCCCTCATCAGGGCGATCAAGCTCCTGCATCGGGGGGGGGAATCTCAGCTACCCCGCGTCGGGCGATCTGAGCCCGGGTCGGGGCTAGTCGAACGTCGTACGGTTTTGGAGCTTCCCGACTCAGTCTCTCCCGACACTGCAAGCTCCTTCATGTTAAAGTCCGCAGGCCATGGTTGGAGCTTCGATCCCAGGCAAGGAATCGGTTCCGATGGTAAGTCCACGCCTCGCGGTTAGGCCGCACAGCGACTGAAGATACGACCCGGAAAACAATCGCATCTCCGGCAAGGTAAGAGATTGAAAAAGGTTTCCTCCAACACCCCCCCCCCCCCACGTAAAGCAAACCAGAGAACATTAACACAAACTTTTTAAGCACAATAAAAATAACAAAAAAAAAGACGAAAAGGACAGACAGACTGTAGGCGAGGCTGCCATCGAAGCGCCACCTGGTGGTAAAGTAAATAAAGATACATGACTGCACAGAAGAAATATCAAAGACCATTCAGGCCAAATGGAACGTCACAGTTTATCTTCCACACATATTCCCTCCTCTCTTTCTCTAAACAACGTGGCAAACTGTTCTAACTTATGCTCCCTCACCTCTCCTCAGCCAATCCTTGATCAATGTTAGCTGGGTAAAGAATTACCTGCTGGATTTATTGGCGATATTCACTATTAGAGTCCTTACAGTGGCACAGCCATTGGTGCTGCTGCTTCACAGGGCCACAGAACCAGGCTCAATCCTGACCTCGGATACTTTCTGTGTGCAGTTCACCTGTGACCATGCTCTATTTTAGCTCAAGTCCCAAAGACATGTTGGGTGGCAGGTTAATTGGCCACTGTTAAGCAAAAAAATCCCCCTAATATAACATAGAACTAGTGTGAACAATTGATCAATGATCAGCATGCACTTGATGGCTGTAGGGCCAGTTTCCATGCTGTAACTCTAAACTAAATAAAGTTAATGGGAGCAGAATTCAGCCCATCGAGTCTACTCTGCCATTCAATCATGGCTGATTCCATTCCTTAATAATGGAATAAAGATAAAGTCTTGCCAACTACTGAAGTCAGGCAAAGAGCCTGATAGTTTCTCCTCTTTTGCCTCGCTCCCTTCTTGAACAGCAGAGTAATATTTGCAACTTTCCTGTCCTCTAGGAGCACTCCTGACCCGAATGATTGTTGTAAAATCACCACTAATGCTTCCACAATCTCTAAAGCTACCACTTTCAGGACCCTGGGGTGCAGTTCATCTGGACATGGTGACTTTTCCAACCTTTTAGCTTCTCAAGCATCAACTCCATAGTAATAGCAATTCCACTCACTTCTGCCCCCTGCCTCTCTTGAATTTCTGGCACCTTGATGGTGTCTTCAGCTGTAAAGACTCACGCAAAAAATGTAGTTAATTTGTCCGCCACTTCTTTATTTCACAACACTACTTTTCCATCATCATTTATCAGCGGTCCAATGTCCACTCTTGCCTTTCTTTTATTGTGAAATCTGTAGAAACTCCTGGTATCCTCTTTATATTATTGGCTAGCTCACCTTCATATTTCACCTTTTCTTCCCTTACTGCCTTTTAAGTTGCCTTTTGTTGGTTTTTCAAAGCTTCCCAATCCTCTAGCTTCCCACTAACCTCCGCAATATTATATGCCTTCTCTTTTAGTTTTAGGCTGTCTTTGACTTCCCTTGCCAGCCACGGTCGCCTCGTTCTCCTCTCAGAAGCTTTCCTTTTCTTTCCGATGAAAAGATCGAGCAACTTCTCCTGCATCTTACGATTTACACCAAGAAACTCATGTCATGGCCGCTTCGCCATCGTTCTTTCCAGGGTGCTTTTTCCATACAACTGCAGCCAGCTCCTCCCTCATGCACTCTACAAATTCCTTCTCTTGGAATCCAAGACCAAGCTGATTTTCCCCGTTTACCTGCATATTAAAATCCCTCATGCCTACTGTAACATTGCCTTTCTTATTTCCTGATGTCATTTGTACTGTACATCCTAGCTATTGTTCGGAGCCCTGTATAGGACTCCCATTAGGGTATTTTTAACCCTTGCAGTCACCTAATTCTACCCATGGGTTCTACATCTTCTGATCCTATGTCACCCCTTGTTAAGGATTGAATTTCATCCCGTACCAGTGGAGCCACACCACCTCCTTTGCCTGTCTTTTCGATACGACGTGTATCTTTGGTACTATGAAACCAGTGCAGCCTGCTTCACAGTTGGATTGTGTGTAACCAAACTAGCACCTTGCCTAGCCAGCACAAGTAGGTTGTGTGGATGCCCAGTAGCATTAAAAACTCAACCCAACAAATGACTATAAGCTATCAATATAAATCACAATCAGTAATGGCCCTGGTCAATACCAGCTAAACATAGGGCAAAGGCATGAGGATTAATGCAGCTTCACTGATGCAGGTCTGACTTGATTTCATATATTCTCATATGGTCACCTCTACAATGCCAACAACTCTCACCCAATCCTACCCTTCCAAAGCCTTTCACTTCAACAGACATGCAGCCAATTTACTGGCTTTAAATGGAGACTGCAGTCACATGATAATCTTGCACGAAAACAAAGTGCTCAGGGATCTCAGCAGGCAAGGTAGCATCTATGGAGGGAAGTGACAGATGACATTTCAGGTTGGGACCTTTCTTCAAACTGAACATTACCTGTGCCTTTCCTTCCATAGATGTTGCCTGGCCTGCTAATGCCACTCACATTTTGTTTTTTACTGACTTTAAAGTTTTCCTGATTTCCTTGTCTGAGGATGGACATAAAGAACAGTGAGGCAACAAGTCAGTTACTCTGAAGTTCTCTTCTAGTTTTTTCCCCACCCCTCCACAATTAGTCTTGCCTCACACCTACGCCCTCCAAGTTACATAGTTACATTGCAAGGGCATAGAAACAGGCCCTTTGGCCCAACTTGCCCACACCGGCCAACATATCCCATCTAAACCAGTCACACCTGCCTGCATTTGGCCCATATCCCTCTAAACCTGTCCATCCATGTACCTGTCTAAATGTTTCTTAAACATTGTGGTAGTACCTGCCTCAACTACCTCCTCCGGCAGCTCGTTCCATACACCCACTACCCTTTGTGTGAAAAAGTTATCCCTCAGGTTCTTATTAAATCTTTCCCCCCTCACCTTAAACCTATGTCCTCTGGTTCACGATTCTCCTTACTCTGGGCAAGAGACTCTGTGCATCTACCCGATCTATTCGGTCATGATTTTGTCCACCTCTATGGATTAGAGTTTAATTTAGTTTAGAGATACAGCGCGAAAACAGGCCCTTCGGCCTACCGAGTCCGCACCGACCAGCAATGCCCGCACACTAACACTATCCTACAAACACTAGGAACAATTTACATTTATAGCAAGCCAATTAACCTACAAACTTGTACATCTTTGGAGTTTTGGTGGTAACCGAAGATCTTGGATAAAACCCATGAGGTTACGGGCAGAACATACAAACTCTGTACAAACAGCACCCATAGTCTGGATCGAACCCGGGTTTCTGGAGCTGCAAGGCAGCAACTCCACCGCTGTGCCGCCCCGAAGATTGCCCCTCATTTTCCTACACTCCAAGGAATATAGACCCAGCCTGCTCAATCTCTCCCTATAGCTCAGGCCCTCAAGTCCTGGTTCTTGTGTCTATCTACCTGTACTCCTAGATCCCTCTGCTCTACAACGCTCCCCTGAGCTCTACCATTCACTGTGTAGGTTGTGCCCATATGAGTGCTCCCAAAATGCTACACCTCCCATGTCGCTGTATTAAATTCCATCCACCACTTCTTGGCCCACCTGCCCAACCGGTCAAGATTCTGCTGCAATTTTTGACAACCATCTTCACTATCTAAAAAACCACCCACTTTTGTGTTATCTGCAAACCTGGTAATCATGTCAAGTACATTCACACGCAAATCATTGATATAGACAAATAGCAATGGGCCCAGCACCAAAGACCTGAGGCACACCACTAGTCACGAAGCCACCAGTCCGAAAAGCAACCTTCTACCATCACCCACTGCTTCCTTCCATGAAGCCCATTTTCTATCCGTTCAATTATTCCTTCTTGAATCCTTTGGAATCTAACCTTCCAGGGCAGCCTTACATGCGGAACCTCGACAAATGCCTTAGTGAAACCCATGTATGCAACGTCTACAGCTTTATCTTCATCTTTGATATCCTCAAAAAACTCATGAGAAACGATCTCCCACAAACAAAACCATGCTGATTATCGCTAATCAGCCCTTGTCCATCTAAATGCATGTTTGTACTATTCCTCAGAATACTCTCTAGTAACTTTCTGACCACAAATGTTAGACTCACTGACCTGTACTTCCCAGCCTTTTCCCTGAAGCCATTCTTGAATAAAGGCAATTATGCCACCATAACATTTGCCTCCAGTCTTCCAGCACCTCACCTATATTTAATGACAGCTCATAAATCACAGTCAAGGCTGCTGCAATTTCCTCTCTAGCTTCCCAGATATATCTGATATCTGTCTTCATATGCGTCAGGATCTTCAGTACCTTTGTGACTGTTTTACTGACTGCTCTCAAGACACTTCCAGTGATTACCCCAAGTTCCTCCCTCCTCTCATCTTTCTCGATGGTTCCACACAGAATCATCTGTGATTCCCGAGAGGTCCCACACTCTCTCTGGTTACCTTTTTTCCCTTTAATGTACATAAAATTTCTTGGGATTATCCTTAATGCAATCTGCCAGAGCTATCTCCTGTCCCCTTACTGCTCTTCTGATTTCCTTTTGTTAGCTTCCTCCTTAGTTCCGGAAACTCCCACGATGGCACACTTGACCCCAGCTGCCTATACCCGTCCGATGCTTCTTTCTTACTCTTGTCCAAGGCCTCAATTTCCCTCGTCATCCAGGCTTCCTTAAATTTGCCTGCCTTTATTATCCTTTGCTCTGACGGACGTCCTGAACTCGTAAGCAGACTTTTTTTTTAAAAAACATCCTAAAAAAAGACTATCTGCCCACCCTCATGAGGCAAATGCCTGAACAATCTCCTCCAGCAGTGACACTCCAGAACGTTATTATACTGTTCTATATTATCTATTATAGATATATTATCTCTTATTATATATACTGTACTATATGATCCGCATCCAGCACCTCAACAGGGCACTGACTGGGGCAATATCACCAACCAACGGACGCTTTCTCTGCAACAAGTCTCCAAACCCACTGGCAATATCCCCAACATGACCCTAGTCACACTGGGTTCGTGTCCTAACGCCAGACGCACAAACAGACTATTTCAAACCCCATCATGGGAAGATGTTGCTAGATGGACTGTACAGAATATTGAAGGGTGTTCTGGAAACTTTATGAAACCTCGTGTGATCACAAAATGGAGTATTGTGGACCACACCACGAGCATCAACCAGAGTAGCAGGGGCTCGGTGGACACGGGCGGCAATTGGAGCCCTTCGGCCCCAAACTATGGCCAGCCCGGCTCGCCCAGGGGGAGACCCCGGGCACCACCGCGTGAGGGCGGCCTTGCCCCCTGCCCACCGGCGGGACACTCACCGAAACAAGATGCCCTGCTTGGGGAAGTCGGGGTAGGTCTTGACGTTGCTGCGCACCAGCCGCAGCTTCTCCTCCAGCCGCTCCGCGTTCATCCTCCCGCTCCCGCTCCCGCTCCCGCCGCCGCCGCTCCCGCCGCCGCCGCCGCCGCCGCGCCAAGTGGCCCCGTCCCTGCACCGAGCGAGGAGGAAGCTGGAGCGCTCACCGGCGCCCCCTGCCGCCCACCCACTGGGAGGTGGCGCGCTCCTCTCTCGCTGCTGAGAGGGAGGGCATGGGCTGAAGCAGGCCACGTCAACTTTGGAGCAGTCTCCACCAGCAGGGAGGTCAATAGCTGCTCAACCAGACCACAAGTCAACTGGAGCAGTCTCCCCCAACAGGGAAAACAATAGGTGCTGAACCAGGCCACGTCAACTTTGCAGCAGTCTTCATCCACAGGGAGGTCAATAGGTACTGAACCAGGCCACAAGTCAACTTTGGAGCAGTCTCCACCAACAGGGTAATTAGCAGCTGAACCAGGCCACAGGTCATCTTCGGAGCTGTCAAAATGTAGGGAGGAACTGCAGATGCTGATTTAAACTGAAGATAGACACAAAATGCTGGAGTTACTCAGCAGGGGCAGGCAGCATCTCTGGAGAGAATGGATGGGTGACGTTTCGGGTCAAGACCCTTTTTCAAACTGATTGGAGCAGCCTCTATCAAGGTCAATGGCGCCATGAGCACCCAAGGTTGGCATTGATGCATTTGGTAAAATAGGTAAGCCGTTATGCAATGTAGACGCAAGGAACTGCAAATATTGCTAGCTAGAGATGCTGAGTTACTCCAATATTTGGTGAATATCTTCAATTCTTTCCTATACAAATGTTGAACCTTGCAGATAGGTCAATAGGTACTGAACCAGGCCACAAGTCAACTTTGGAGGAACAGGGTACTGATTGGGGATGATCAGCCATGATCTCATTGCATGGCGGTGCTGGCTCGAAGGGCCGAATGGCCTACTCCTGCACCTATTGTCTATTGCATATAACACAAAGTGCTGGAGTAACTCAATGGTGGCATTTCTGGATGATATACGGAGGCAACGTTTCAGGTCAGGACCCTTTTTCAGCATCTACAATGTCATATCCAACCAAGTGATTCTTATACACTGGCTATATACAGAGACATTTGCATTTACCTGACTTTGACAACTTTAATGTTGCAGACTCCAGCCTCGGCATCAGCAGAAATTTAGATTAATGCAGCGAAACGTCCCACAGTACCACATTTCAACAGTACAAAGAATGACACCAAGCGATGTGAGTGCTTATTTGGGTAGATGAATGCTTGGTAAAAGAATATGGTTTTTAGGAATGTTTCAATGGATATAATTGTAGAGTCAAAGAAATTTGGGGCCATTATTTCAGGTGTTCGGAATCTCGACTGTATCATTCGTGAAGCATTTAAATCTGAAAAAATGAGTCTACAATTGGAGAGTTGCAAATTCAAAGGTTCAAATAGTACAAAGGCTGGAAACAATTAAACACAAAAGTTGCTGGAAAGCAGGTCTGGGTGTAATTTTGGGTGAAATCCCCTTCATCCTTCTAAATTCCAATGAGTACAGGCCCAATCTTGCACCAGCACTCCCAAGACCCTTTGCACGACTGATTTCTCAATCCTCTCAACATTTAGAAGACAGTCTGCTCCTTTATTCCTTCTACCAAAGTGCACGGCCATACATTTTGCTACGGTGTATTTCATTTGCCATTTCCTTGCCTACTTTTTTTCTCAACACTACCTACCCCCCCCCCATCTATCTCGATATAGTCTGCAAACTTGGCCACAAAGCCATCAATTCCTTTATCCAGATCACAAACATATAAAGTGAAAAGTAGCAGAACCAACACTGACCCCTGCGGAACACCACCGGTCATAGGCAGCAAACCAGAAAAATACCATTTATTCCCTGACTAGGTAAACAAAAATGCTGGAGAAACTCAGCGGGCGAGGCAGCATCTATGGAGCGAAGGAAATAGGCGACGTTTCGGGTCAAGACCCATCACCATTTCCCTTCTGCCAGTCAGCCAGTTTTCTATCCATGCCAGTAGCTAGTCTCTAATACCAGCTACACGCAGAAGTTTGATGACCAAAGTTGTGGTGTTGTGGTTTCAATGTTTACCCATTAATCGTATAGATTAGTTCAACTCCTTCTTCTTAATCATTTGGAATTGAGAATAACTCTCTTCCATTCCTGTTTTCTTGTTTTGAAATGATTAATTAGGTAAATGATCAGATGACAAGAGCTTGAGTACTAACTGTTACAGAAACATGGTGAGAAAGGGATATCAACACACCTTCTGGAGGTTTCAGCAGGTGCTACTGAGAAGATGAGGCCGGATCCTCATGGGTCAGAGGTGGAGCCTCGCGGGTCGGAGGTGGAGCGTTGTGGGTCGACGATGCCCGCGGCCATCGATGCCTGGGTCTGCGCCACAGAGGCGCCTGGAGAGGACCGGTAGTGATAGTGAAGAGGGACCGCCGTGAGGGAGGGGGATGGACAATGGAGGACCTGTGTGGGGGGACCGCCATGATGGAGGGGGATGGGGGGGGGGGGGGGGGGGGGAAAGAACAAAGGGAGACCTGGCAGGATGGGAAATTTGTAATTTTTATGGCCCCCTTTATGGCCGGTGATTTGCATACCTTGGCAAGGTATGCACGCAAAGAATTTCATTGTGACTTGTCACATGTGACAATAAAGAATTCAATTCAATCTCTGGACAGAAGGAATAGGTGACGTTTTGGGTTGAGACCTCTCCAGATATGGATGGTCAAGGCGTGAAAAAACAAATCAAAGCTGACGATCAAGGAAATGTAGAACGGGTCATTATTGGCTGAGGGGAAGCTGACAAAGAGGCATACAAACAGTAAAATTAATCAGGAGGATAGTGAAACTAGTCAGAGAGCTGGGGGGAGGGGGGGAGATGGACTGAGAGTGAGGAGATGCAAGGGTTACTTGAAGTTAGAGAATTCAATGCTCATGCCGCTGGGCTGGAAGTTGCCCAAGCGAAATATGAGGCGCTGTTCGTCCAATTTGCGTTGGGCCTCACTCTGACCACAGGTAGATCATCAGGAGACCTGCGATGGGAATGGGGAGCGTGCAGATGCTGGTTCACACCGAGGATAGACACAAAAAGCTGGAGTAACTCAGCGGGGACGGGCAGCATCTCTGGGTGGCGCTTGGGGTGGAGAAGATGCTGCTGCAGACCCGGGGAGGTGGGATCACGTGGGGACGCCATCTTCCAGCCGAGGGCGACGATGAAGCGGGAAGAGCGGGCGGTGAGGCGGCGCAAGGAGCCGAGGCCGTGCCGAGCGGAGCGTGAGTGTGCCGGGGGGAGGGAGGGAGAGAGGGAGGGGTGGCCGGGAGACGGGGTGCTGAGGTCGGGTCGGGTCGGGTCGGGTGGCCAGGCCAGGCCAGGCCAGGCCGGGGGGGGGGGGGGGTCCGCTGGGGAATGGTTGCCCCGCCGCGGGCAGCGGGCAGGCCCGGGGACAGCGTCTGTCTGTCTGTCTCTCTGCTCCCCTCATCAAGTCTCAACTCCCAGAGTCGCTGATGCAACTAAACCGGGACATGGTTGTCAGGGTGGCTAAAGTTATCCCAGTGGTTGAAAGGGAGAAGTCAGCGCTCTGATTCTGGGCGGCGTGTGCAGGAAAATACAACGATTAAAACGCGATGGTTGCAGCAGACTGGGGTCCCAGTTCTCATTGGGAGTGAGGCAAATTGAGATAGTAATTCAGACATTGAGGTAACATTAACGGTTCAAACTTCTATGAAAACATCTCGATCTGATTTGTCTACAACTGAGGAATATCGATTACATTTATGATTTTAAAAATACACCGCATGAGAATGCAGTTTTTGCATCTGCAAAGATGCTTCAAAAACCAGACACAAGCGAGATTCGACTCGCCTTTAATGTCTATCAATTATAACTTCAAGATTTAATTCCGATTTCAATTATACTCTGTCGAAAAGTGTGCTCCACTGCTTTAACTGTAGAATTAAAAATAATGTTATGGTGCTTGGTTTCTTTCATATGGAGATGAAAAGAAACTGATAAGTGCTAGGTAAACAAGGAGCGATGAAGCAAGAAAGAACAAATTTAGGACATAAGATCGCTGTCAACATATGATATAAGTTATGGTTGAATAGATTTAATTGAATTTCCTATTATTTTTGTGGTTTTTATGAATAGTTTGCTTAAAACTAATATGTGTGTTAGTATATAATATATAGATTTGGGAACATTACTTTTGTCTTTGCACTATTATTGCGTGTGAGTGTGTGTGTGTGTGTATATATATATATATATATATATATATATATATATGCATGTGTCTGTGTATATATATGTGTACACACACAAGTGCAAAGACAAAACTAATGTTCCCATCTCTGTAGTTCAAAGCTTATTTGGAGGTTGCAGTGCTTAATTATTCAACTAATGAGAGTAACCAGCAAGAAAGGTAGCATCTGTGGAGGAAAATTGACATACAAGACCCTTCTTCAGGTCTGAAGAAGGGTCTCGACCCGAAACGTCGCCTATCTCCTTCGCTCCTTAGATGCTGCTGCACCCGCTGAGTTTCTCCAGCTTTTTGTGTAACCCCCTTCTTCAGACTGATGGTGTTGGAGACTGAAAGGTGGGGCAAAACCTAGCAATTGACTGGTGGATCAGTGAGGGGGTGGTGGATGTGATTGGCGATGGGTGGAGGTAGTGATCAAGACTTTTTTCCCTTTCCCCTGACTCTCAGTCTGAAGAAGGGTCTCGATATGCAAAAAGTAACCATAATCAAGGAATCATACTTTCAGGTATGTTAACATTTTTACTATTGCAGTTGCATTATATATGGAGAGCTAGATCTGGCATGTAGAAGCTTCTCCCAGGTTACAACAGAGTTTTGTAAGCCAAACTGTTTTTGTCAAAAATGAACTGAAGTAGCATATGGAGAAGATCACAGGAACAGTTGCGACCAGAGAGTAAGTAGGCGTGAGAAGAGCAACCTTCAGCCAGCCTCATTGATTCGGTGAGCGAATCTACTCAGTACTTCCAGCTCTGCTCGATTAGGCTCAACCTTTGATTGTTGCTCCTTGGTGGGAGGGTGGTTGGTGGGGGGTGAGTGGGGAGAGAAGCCATGAGAACAGGGACTGTTCTCGCCCAGCAGAAGATACCTGCAGCCTCATGACAGCTGGAAATCCATCCCTGTAGAGCCAAACATTTATTCATATGTCTAGGTGTGCAGAAGTTGAGCATTCGTAATCTGGGGAGGATCAAGAGAGCTTATTGTCATGTGTCCCAGATAGGACAATGAAATTCTTGCTTGCTGCAGCACAACAGAATATTGTAAGCATAAACACAGAACAGTTCAGTTCAATATACACAAAAATAAGCAGATAAAGTGCAATGGGCTGTTACAGTTCAGAGTCTGTTTGTTGGTGAGTTTAATAGCCTGATGGCTGTGGGGAAGAAGCTGTTCCTGAACATGGATGTAACAGATTTCAGGCTCCTGTACCTTCTACCCAGTGGTAGCGGAGAGATGAATGCATGACCAGGATGGTGCGGGTCCTTGATGATGTTGGCAGCCTTTATGAGGCAGCGACAGCGATAGATCCCTTCGATGGTGGGGAGGTCAGAGCCGATGATGGACTGGGCAGCGGTCACAACATTCTGCATTCTTTGATTATAGCGGCAACTACATAATATGTGGAGCTTGCATATGTAAGTATGGAAATGCTTGCCATGAAATTGGATAATTATCTGCAGAAGCTCACCAGATCCAAGACTATGCATGTATAGAATATTATCAACAGAGTGAGGTCAGATCCTTTCATACTTGAGAATTATATGATCTTCAACAGTTGAAGATCCATACCTTTCTTATCAAAAGTTTCATAACTTGTTATGGGTTGTTTTTGTTTAACCGTACAAAGTGATGTATTCATTTTGAACTATTGAGATATCAAACTATATATAGTAAAATTCTGATAATACAGCAAACTTAGGACTGTAGTGCGTGACTAGTAGATTTTGCAGATTGTTGGATGTTTGGTTAAATCCCCAAAACTTTTTATGACATCACTGAGTATTATAATAAATTCTCCTTCGATCCCAGTCAGTTTTTGGGACCTGGTGAGACTCAGGTGGGATGGGTTGGCAGGAACCCGTACTTGATGAGCCAGATGCTGAACCATTGGGATTTTCAAATAGCCATGAGGCAGATTATAATAATTTTACTACAGTACCTCAACATTTTAATTTGCTTTCCTTTTACATGTTACAAATTATTATAATAAATTTCCTAGTGAATCTAATATGTTTTAGGGGAGTATAGGAACCAGGGCCCCAGGGAGTTGGGAGGGAGCGGGCATACTGGTGCTTTTGTGACTCAGAATGGGTGCAAGGCAAACATATGATAAACCATTGGAATCATTGTCTTATTGGCTATTTTGTTGTCCTGTGTTATATTGTGGTTCTGCAATGTTTTTAAACTATGTTATTCTCTTGTTTCTTTTGTAAAGCACTTTGAATTGCAGCTTGTATGAATGGTGCTATATAAATAAACTTGCCTTGCCTTGAAAGGTCTACATGTGGATTATTGAGGGTTTTACTGCTTAATAAATTTGTTACATGGAATTTTCATCGACAAGGTTTAATGAACATATTGAAAACTATCATGTGAGATTATGAATGTATGCTAATCTATCTGAAGAGTAATGTCCTGCATCAATCCATAACCTTAACTTGATTACTCAGAAAAACTGCAGTGGGGTAAACCCCACTGTCTGTTAGTACCAAAGGTTGAGAGAGCATTATGGTGAATAAATAAGAAAATATTAACAAACTAGCTTGGTGAGTGTTTAGATGAATATTTTCATGATACCATGCCAATAACTCCAGTCTGAAGAAGGGACTCGACCCAAAATGTCACCCATTCCTTCTCTCCAGAGATGCTGCCTGACCCGCTGAGTAATGGGCCTATCCCATTTGGGCGACTGCAGGAGGCTTTGCGGTCGCCACATGGGCACCACATGTTCGTAGGTGGTTGCCGGGGAGTCGCCTTCATGGTCGTGAGGAGTTGCCACATTCTGGGAACTAGTCGCCGCGAATTTTTCAACATGTTGAAAAATTAGCGGGGACCAGAATGAAGCCGCCATGGAGAGTAGCGAGAATTCTCGATCCGTAGGTGGGTCGCCAGGAGATCCTAGTGGGTTGCCAGGAGGTCGAAGGTTCTCGTAGGTTGTAGCCGGTGCTGACCAGTGAATTTTATTGGCTCATTGGGAGGAAAAAAACGTAAGCAGTAGTTTTCAGAACCAAGGATAACCGACCGGTAATGTTAAATGTCTGCCGAGCTTCACAGCTGTGTATCTTAAAAGATGTCTCCACTCCTTCTCCCCCCTTTACCCCCCTCTTTTAAAGGACTTACCGTACACTGTGCTTGAGCGGTCTTAAATACAGCGTCAACCTTCCTGTTCATCACGGTGTGTGGCTGTATCACCGTGGCTTTGCACCATGTGAATTCACTCAGACAGCGCTCCCCCCGCTTGCCCTGTCCCATGCCTGCATAACGGGCTGGTGAAGGAAGCAATGTGGTGTGTGTGTGTGTGTTCCACTCTGACAGTCGCTGTTCCAGTTGCTGGTTTTTCAGGTGACTGCAGGCAACTTGACAGTCGCCGGCAGTTGCCTGAAAAATCGCCGAAGTGGGACAGGCCCATTACTCCCGCTTTTTGTGTCTATCTTTGATTTAAACCAGCATCTGCAGTTGCTTTTCACACATTGCAACTCAAATGACAGGAAAGCCTAATTGACAAATATTTTGGATAAAATTAACAGCAATATAGTCTCTGACGATATATGCTATGTTTGCTGGCGTTGACAGCCCAGATAGTTAAGATTGCATAGTGAAAGCTGTGTAGGAAGCTGGTTGCATAATATAGAATCAAATTGGTCCAATGTACAAATCATTGTGTTTGGCTAGTGGTTTTGTAGTTTACATGGATAACTTGTGCATCTGCATTTTTTTTTGTATAATTGTACTTTTTCGCAGTTTTGGGTGGTGGGGTGGCTATAAGAAAATGTAGTTTCCATAGATTTTTCTCTTTTTCTGTTTTCTACCACAGGCGATGCAGTGAAACTGAAGGATTGGTACAGAACAACCATTTTGTGATGTGATTGTTTGAAGGTTTTCCTTTCTTAAACTTGAAGAATATTGAATAACTAACTCAACAGTTTAGAAAGCAGCATCGAAATGCTAGAGTTGTCATTTTTGGTTCTTCAGAAGATGCTGTAAATTGAGAAGTGTTTGTACAGCGGGGCTTCAATCTATAGGGATGGAGGACTGTGTGAACAAAGAAGAAGCTAAAGTTGATGTAACAAAATCCACTAGTTGCCAAGGAAATGAAGAGGACTTTGGTAAGTTCATTATAAAAATACAGAAATAATGTGAACAGAGATTTCTGGACAACTGCTGGACACATGGTAGATCGAGCAGCATCCTGCTCAACTGGTTGAGTTCCCCCTGCAGTTTTTTTTGACAATAAAGTACAGATGGGCATACAAAATTCGCACTGCTGTTTTCCCATTCATTTAGGCTGCTGACATTCGCCAGGATCTCATACAGTTTGACTACTTAGCAATGGGGAAGCGAAATCATTACCCAGCAAAATTTTTATACGCTGTTTAGATCAATATATATATATATTTTATGTGGAAGAATAAAAATGTGCAAGGCCGGTGTCATTTTTAATCTGGAAGCTAGAAACAAGGAACTGCAATGCTGGTTTGCAAAAAAAAACAAAACAAAGTGCTGGAGTAACTCAACCAGTTTGGCAGCATCTCTGGAGAATATAGACAGGTGACAATTCGGATCTGAAGAAGGGTCCAGACCCGAATCATTACCTATCCATGTTCTCCAGAGATGCTCCCGAACCCGCTGATTTCCTTCAAACGTTTGTGTCAATGTCAATCATTTTATTCTGTTGGATTTTGACTTTTAAAATGATCATGCAATTTCAATGTTAATGAACATTTTTGAAATAATATTTTATAATATAGATTTTTTGTAAATATATTTTGTGTAAGATCGTCATACCAGTTTCTAATTTTCATATTTCTTTCAAGTGAATTGTAGTGCTGAAGCACAGTATTCAGAAGAAGAATTGTTGCCTAAAGAATCAAAAGATCATCTTTCACCCACTAGTAGATTGGTGACAGCACTAAATACACAGTCTGAGGATAGCCAGGTAAATTTTACACCTCACAGTTTTGTAAACAAATATTTTATGCACTCTTTCTCCTCTTCACACCCTTTTTCATCCTCATAACGTAATTGAGTTGGTTTGCATATAGTTCTGTAGTCAAGAGTAGTGTTTAACCTGTAGTTTTAACCTGAGTAGCAAATGTCACCAAACGTCTTGGTCATGTTGAGTGAGTGAACAAATGGATGACCCACAGAGTATAATGTGAGTAAATGTGAGTTTATCCAATTTGGTGACACAAACCGGAAAGCATTTATTCTAAACTAGACTAAGTGGGACCTGTTGGTCCCAGTCACACGGGAGGCCTGGGGGGAGGGGGTGGTGTGGGGGGAGGGGGTGGTGTGGGGGGGAAGAGGCGGTGGTGTGGGGGGGAAGAGGGGGTGATGTGGGGGTACGAACGGGGAGGGGGGAAGGGGTGGTGTGTGGGGGGGGGAGAGGGAGGTGTTGGGGGGGGGGGGAGAGGGAGGTATTTGGGGGGGGGGGAAGGAACCGCACAGCGGCTTTCCCGACTCCACTCTTGTGGACTCAATCAGCACAGCTTGTTTACTCAGCCCCGCCTCCGGGGATATTATTCTCCAGCGGGTGCTGGAAGGGGCATTTCCTTCATGGTGACTGTCAGGCGAGAAGACCAATCTGCTGATCTCATGATTTTTAAAAACTTTCATAACTTTTCTCATATTTCACTGATCGGAAGTGGCTTGGAGCAGAGGAGAACGGTGAGTAAGGTGGCGGAAAAATCCTAGCGATATAGGGTACCGTTTTTGCGCAAATTTAATTATAACGCAGACCGGAAGCGGTCAAGATGAGAGTTTTAGTAACAGTATAGATGGTAACAAATTAGGCCGGCGAAGATGCAATGGGACCTGGTGACTTTCTACACCAAATGATGAAAGTAAGCATGCACGTACAGCAGGTGGTTATGAAGGCAAATTATATGTTGGGCTTCATAGCAAGAGAAATTGGGTATAGGAACAGGGATGTGTTAGAATCGTTTACAGCCTTCGTGAAAACACACCTTGGACATTTTGTCTCTGTGTATCAGCTAAGGAAGAAGTACAGTGAAGTTTTGACCTGATTCCTGAGATCGTAGGAGCGATGCATGAAAAGAGATTGGGATGACTGAGCTTTTATTCACTACATTTAGGAAAATTAGAAGAAACATCATTGAAACTTATAATATCCAAACAGATCTGGAAAGACCAGATGCAGGAAAGATGTTCCCAATGAGGGGTGGAAGTTACAACCTAAGAATACAAGATAATCCATTTAAGATTGAGATACGGTAAAATGTCTGCTGCCCCCTGTGGTAGGTGGTTGAAGTGAAATCATTGTATATTTAAGGAACAGTTGAAACAAATCAGGGTAAAAGAGATAAGGAACATGCTACGGAATTTGAATAATTGTATTGAAGTATGGAGTGGATTGATGGGCCGAAAGACCAGGTTTTTGAGCTGCCTACTTTTCTACATTAGCCAATTGGGAACACTGGATGTAGTAGATGAGGTTGGAGGAGGTGCATGTCTCACCTGGAAGGACTGCTGGGGTCCCTGTATGGAGGTGAGGGAGATGATAAAGGGACAGGTGTTACATATGCTTTGGTTGCAGGGGAATGTACCTGGCGGGGTGGTTTTGGCTGGGAAGAGATGAGCGAACCAAGGAGTTGTGGAGGGAGTGATTTGTGGGGCAGGCAAAAAGGGTGAAGATGGGAAGATGCGACTAGTGGTGGAATCATGTTGAAGGTGTCGGAAATGCCGGAGGATGATGTGTTGGAAGCGGAGGCTGGTGGTGTTGAAGGTGAGAACCAGGGGAACTCTGTCCTCGTTCCATGTGGGAGAGAGCAGAACTCCAGGAAAAAGGGGAGATGCGGATGAGGAATCCATGTATGACAGACGGAGGGGGGTGGGGAGAACCATGTTCACGAAACAACTAAGACATCTTGGTTGTCCTCGAAAGGAAAGCCTTATCTTGGGAGCAGATGCGGTGTAGACGGAGGAATTGAGAATAGGGGATAGTGTCTTTGTAAGATGGAAGGAAGGGTGGGAGGCAGTGTAGTCCAGATAATTGTGGGAGTCTCGGTTTGTAGTAGATGTCACTCGATAGTCTGTCCCTTGTGATGGAGACGGAGATCAAGAAAGAGGATAAAGGTATAGTTTTTTTCACGTGTTTGTTGCTGTAGATTCAACTATGCTGACCTGGCTGATATTACACCATCTAGTTTGTGCATCCGTTTGTGCAGCTGCAATGATTTTGATTTGGTGATTTATTTATTTTTTAAACCCTCTTCTTATTTTCAAATTGCCTTCCCTTCTGTGTCACCAGTCTGCAGATGTCTTGTATCCCTACACTTAATTTTCATGGACATATCACAATAAAACACTCATGATTCTTGAAAGTTATGGCTTCTATATTTTTATTGGTTCACTGTTGAAAGCCAGGTTATCTGTTGTCTATGGCTACAGCTCTGGGATTTGGCCACAAACTCTGCTTCTCTCCCTCTTCCCACCTTAAGATGTTGTTGTTGGTTCTATTCTGTCCTATTATCTCAAGTTGCTTGATGTCAACTGTCAAAACTGCCATGGGAAGTATTATTCATGTTTAAAAAACCAATGTATTTATTTTGCAAGTAATCAGATGAAGAATAAGATAATTGTTGGGCTTAATTTAAATTTTGATATATAGATATATATATATATATATATATATATATAGAGAGAGATATAGAGAGAGATATATATATATATATATATATATATATCTATATATCTATATCTCTCTATATCTCTCTCTATATATATATATATATATATATATATATATTTATCTATATATATCTATATATCAAAATTTTAATTAAGCCCAACAATTATCTTATTCTTCATCTGATTACTTGCAAAATAAATACATTGGTTTTTTAAACATGAATAATACTTCCCATGGCAGTTTTGACAGTTGACATCAAGCATATATATATATATATATATATATATATATATATATATATATATATATATATATATATATATATATATATATATGCCTGTCATGCTGAGTTACTCCAGCATTTTGTGTCTGTCTTCGGTGTAAACCAGCATCGGCAGTTCCTTCCAACACATGTTTACATTTAGGGTGGGTTTGCAAAGTCTATATCTTGGGAACTGTTAAGGAACTTAGAATGTTTTAAAATTTAGGAATTGTTAAAATATAAAATTTACGAGTGGAAGCTAAAACAAAACTTGATTTATAAATTCTTGCTTTGATGATTCTAGCAACATGCCGGGGTCGGAGATACCAAAGGATTCATTTGCAGTGCCTGTGGCTGTACATTGAGTTGCATTAGTTCATTGGATAAGCACATGTGGATCCATGATGGTGAAAAACCATACCACTGTGCAGTGTGTGGCCAGTTATTCACAACAAAGGACAACATGGACAGGTCAGTTATCTATTTTAATATCAGTCCATTTAAAAATATGATCTACCATGATAGCATCATTGTTTGGAAGTTAGCATTGCTTATTTAGTTTGTTTTTTGATTTATTCGATTGCTTTTAGGTGTTTTAATTTTAAAATATTTGACATTTTATATTTTTAATAGTCTTGGAATACCTGTGTTTTTAAATGTTAGGTCCTGCCATGTCTATTTTATAATTCTAAATTCCATTGCTTGAGGATATTTCCCTGTCCACTAAGATTACAGTTGCCTGTTTTTCATTGCTATTGGATGGGCATCCCTTTGTTATTCTGGAAGTTTGGGGAGCTTCGAGGTTCCATAAGCTTTTCTTTTGTAAGAATTCATCCTAGCTGACTGTTGGGATATTGAGTGAGAGTGGTGGAAAACCACTAGCCTCACTGTTTTGCTGAACACTCTGCAAAATGACACTTCGGGTTGTTTATACTTTCACAACTGTATCTTAAGCCCCTTTCCTGGCCCTTCATTCTTCAATTGCTTGATTTTGTTCTCTCTATTTATGGCACTGGCTGTTCTCCAATTTCTAGAAATCCAAGGTAACCTGCACCAATGTTGGTGATTTTTCCGTGCTGCTTTGTGCAAAGTTCCCAGTTTTCCAACACATCCTTTCCAATGTTTCTCGCTTCCATGCCCAAGCTTCAGATATGCTCCTTTCTTTCCTTGGCTGAAGAATCCAACCCACTATGGTTTCAGGCTGTGATTTTACCCACTTCCAGAACTTTTATCCTCAATTATCGTTTCACTCTGATCATGGTCTTCCTGTTGGTTTATGAAGTAACTTAACCTTCATATGTTTCAAATGTTTATGAAATTCGCGGTGCATGTGTAAAGGACGAGCTGCTACATTCTCACTGATTTCAGTTTCTGATCTTAAATTTACAGTCTGAAGTTACCCGACGGAAAATCAGTAATAAAAGATAACATTGAGAAATGTTTTATTTCTGAAGAACCGGAATCATTTTGGAATACTATGGTAGTTGCAGGGATGCTGTTTGTCTGTGAAACCTGTGTGGAAGCCCAAGAGACCTCAGTTCATAAGTGGATGGTCCGTAGACAAAATGAGCCTTTGCATGCTCGTTTGCAAAGATTGGAGCGTGAAAGGACTGCAAAAAGATATAGACGAGCTAACGAATCTGCAGGTGAAAGAGAAATACGGAGACTGAGAGATCGAGAGGCTAAACGTCTTCAGAGAATGCATGAGTCTGAAGATCAGAGGGCAAGAAGATTACAACGTGACCGGGAGGCTACGAGAATGAAAAGAGCTAATGAGACTCCAGAAAAACGACAGGCACGGCTTGTGCGAGAAAGAGAAGCAAGACGGATAAGACAAAGTTTACAGAAAATAGATCCTGATCTATCAGTTCATATTTCTTAGTGGGCCACATCAGATCTCCATTCCTTCCAGCTTCATGTATCTCTTCCTAATATGGAAAATGAAGATAAAGATGTGAAACTGGGGCTTTATATTTGTTCTGAAATGATGCATCTAGAATACGTTCCTCCCGTTCAATAACTGCCCGAATCATCATGCAATTTGGGTTGGATGGACAGCAATATAAATACAGGATGGAAACAAAAAAAAGTAAAGGACATAAGATTGAGATAATTTCCATAACGGTAAATTGACATAATTGCATAAAACTTTAAAATACACTTTTGAAATAGTGATCTCAAGTTCACTGGTTCTGTTACTTTGTTTAATTCTAAAGACCGGAATTATATGAACCATTCTTCGCGCGTTAAGTTATTTCAGTGCACTTTCACATTAATGTTGTGCTGAATTCTTCTATGTTATTTGGACTTTGGCTAGATGTTTTAAGATCACAAACAAGGTGAAGTTATTGATCCAAAATATTATCTACTTCTGAATGCAGCAATGCTGCTGCACTTATCAAACATTTTTTATTTTATTTTGGGCAAATAAGATTTCGATTTTGAAGCAAACGGTGGATATCCTCATACCATAAGTACCCTTTTCTTGTAATGGACCACTGTAATTTACTGACAATGAAGATCGTGACAGGCTTGCTCAATCTCTGCTGGTATTAATAATGCAATTCAGCTTTCAACTGATGAAGTGCTTATGAAAATCAATCCAAGTGTTTGTGGAAGCATCATCTTAATATTCATAATATAAAATGCTGGAGTAACAGCAGGCCAGGCAGCATGCTGCAGTTCCTTTTTATTACATCTTAATATTCATTCTACGTACCATACTTGTAATCATATGCACTCATTCACAAGGGCAAAATATATTTTGTGGATCCCGGGTTTCTTGATCCTGTAAATTATCCTTATTTCTTGGCCTGAAAAATTATGACCAAAATGGTTTGATATTTGATGCTCAATCATGGTATTGACAGGTTGAGCTCCTCATTAAACAAAAATAATTATATGATCTGGTAATATCTTTGTAAATGTTCATTTCAAAGTGTTTAAAAGTAATGGACTTAATTTGCTCATTGAGTAATATTTGTAATACTGTGGTTTACTTAATCAAAAAATCAAATCCAGTAGTGTTCTTATTAATATAGAATGGCTGATACTGTGTCCAAATATATCCACACGGTTCATATTTTATGAATCACTTTGGAATAGGAAAATTCATTCATTTGGCTTGGTACATGCACACTTCACCATACGTTGCCAAACAAAATTAACATGCAAGTTAAAGGCTGCTGGAAATGCTTGGGCTTCCAAAGAAGTAAACGTCAACTTGCCCTAAACATGTAAAATGCAGCAATGGAATTTATTTCCTCTAGGAACAGTGCAATTAAGGCTTTAGTTTGTTTGCAATGTTCTACCAGTGGCATCAGCATTGATGCATTGAACCCAACTTCCAATAGAACAAATTATAGCTATCATTAGGCTAGCCTATCCTGCTAATGAATGGTAATATTCAAAGTACATTTCTTCATGTGAACCAACACTGAACTCCCTCAATAGCAATAATGTCATTCTTCAAATTAGGAGACCAATATTGCACACAATACTCCAGGTGCGGTCTCACCAGGGCCCTGTACAACTGCAGTAGGACCTCCTTGCTTCTAAACTCAAACCCTCTCGCAATGAAGGCCAACATGCCATTAGCTTTCTTCACTGCCTGCTGTACCTGCATGCTTACTTTCAGTGCTGATGTACAAGCATGCCCAGGTCTCGTTGCACCTCCCCTTTTCCTAATTTGACACCATTCAGATAATAATCTGCCTTCCTGTTCTTGCCACCAAAGTGGATAACCTCACATTTATCCACATTACACTGCATCTGCCCACTCACCCAACCCATCCAAGTCACCCTGCATCCTCATCGCAGCACACTCTGCCACCCAGCTTTGTGTCATCTGCAAACTTGGAGTGGTCACATTTAATTCCCTCGTCTAAATTGTTAATATATATTGTAAATAACTGGGGGTCCCAGCACCGAGCCTTGCGGCACCCCACTAGTCACAGGGAGATTAACCCGACCAAGGTGCAGGATCCCAGTCAACCTGTTCAATTTCAGTGGGTCCTCAGTGAGTTAAAGGAGACTGTATAATACCAGAATAATGCGGGGGAATCTCATTGAAAGCTACCGAATAATGAAAGGCCTAGATAGCGTGGATGTTGAAAGGATGTTTCCAGTAATGGGAGAGTCTAGAACCAGAGGGCACGGCCTCAGAATAAAAGAACGTGCCTTCAGAATGGAGATGAGGAGGAATTTCTTTAGCCAGAGGGTGGTGAATCTGTGGAATTAATTTACACTGACGGCTGTGGAGGCCAAGACATGAGGTTCTTGATTAGTAAGGGTAATTACCAGTTGGATCATAGCCAATTCTGCGTAATGTCTTTGTTCTAACTGATGTTGGAAGAAGATGATAAGGAGCCCTTCTGAAACACTTTCTGTTCCTTCATACTGCAAAACCATCAGTGAACCATACATGTCCTCTGAGCAATGCGCAGTTCACTCAGCGGTGCCCAATTGAATAGGTAACTCCGACAAGACAATGGTCTGGGTCCTGTTTGACAATAGACAATAGGTGCAGGAGTAGGCCATTCGGCCCTTCGAGCCAGCACCGCCATTCAATGTGATCATGTCTGATCATCCCCAAATCAGTGCCCCTTTCCTGCCTTCTCCCCATATCCCCTGACTCCGCTATCTTTAAGAGCCCTATCTAGCTCTCTCTTGAAAGTTTCCAACTCCCTCTGAGGCAGAGAATTCCACAGACTCACAACTCGTGTGAAAAAGTATTTCCTCATCTCCGTTCCAAATGGTTTACCCCTTATTCTTAAACTGTGGCCCCTGGTTCTGGACTCCCCCAACATCGGGACCATGTTTCCTGCCTCTAGCGTGTCTAAACCCTTAATAATCTTATGTTTCAATAAGATCCCCTCTCATCCTTCTAAATCCCAGAGCACACAAGCCCAACTGCTCCATTCTCTCAGCATATGCCGGTAATTAACTATGTGAACCTACGCTGCACTCCCTCAATAGCAAGAATGTCCTTCCTCAAATTTGCAGGGCAAAATTGTACAGAATACTCCAAGTGTGGTCTCACTTGGGCCCTGTACAACTGCAGAAGGACCTCTTTGCTCCTAAACTCAACTCCTCTTGTTATGCAGGCCAACATGCCATTCGCTTTCCTCACTGCGTGCTGTACCTGCATGCTTACTTTCATTGACTGATGGACAAGGGCCCCCAGATCCCATTGTACTTCCCCTTTTCCCAACTTGACACCATTTAGATAATAATCTGCCTTCCTGTTTTTGCTACCAAAGTGGATAACCTCACATTTATCCACATTCAACTGCATCTGCAAAAAAGTTGACCAAAGTTGACTGGAAAGATACCCTAGCAGGGATGACAGTGGAACAACAATGGCAGGTATTTCTACAAATAATACAGAAGGTGCAGGATCAATTCATTCCAAAGAGGAAGAAAGATTCCAACGGGAGTAAGGGCCGAATGTGGCTGACAAGGGACGTCAGGAACAGTATAAAAACAAAAGAGAAGTACAACATAGCAAAGATGAGTGGGAAGCCAGAGGATTTGGTAACGTTTAAAAAGCAAAAGAAGATAACTAAAAAGGCAATACGGGGAGAAAAGATGAGATACGAAGGTAAGCTAGCCAAGAATATAAAGGAGGATAGTAAAAGCTTCTTTATGTATGCAAGAGGAAAAAAATAGTTATGACCCTTGAAGACTGAAAATGGTGAATTTATTATGGGGAACAAGGAAATGGCAGATGAGTTGAACAGGTACTTTGGATCCGTCTTCACTAAGGAAGAAACAAATAATCTTCCTGATGTACTGGTGGCCAGAGGATCTGCGGTGAAGAAGGAACTGAAGGAAATCCACATTAGGCAGGAAATGGTGTTGGGAAATCCACATTAGGCAGGAAATGGTGTAAACTGATGGGACTGAAGGCTGATAAATCCCCAGGGCCTGATGGTCTGCATCCCAGGGTACTTAAGGAAGTGGCTCTAGAAATTGTGGATGCATTGGTGATCATTTTCTTTAGATTCAAGATCAGTTCCTGTGGATTGAAGGGTAGCTAATGTTATCCCACTTTTTAAGAAGGGTGGGAGAGAGAAAACAGGGAATTATAGACCAGTTAGCTTGACATCAGTGGTGGGGAAGAAGCTGGAGTCAATCATAAAAGATGAAATAGCGGCACATTTGGGATCCGCAGACTGAGGGATATCAGTGACTTGCAAGTGAACATCACTAACACCATCCAACCCTTTGGCAGCCATTTCAGCAATCCACCATTTCCACTTAACATTAGAGCTCTGTTATGCTCTCCCTACTCGATGAATGGGGGTCTCCGAAATGATCCGTCATGACAGGGAGGTCTGGTCACAGTAGGACTTTGTTGTGTCCCATCTGTATTTTCTGTTCCTATCAGCACACAACAGTAGGAGAGTAGCTGGGGGTTACACAAAAAGCTGGAGAAACTCAGCGGGTGCAGCAGCATCTAAGGAGCGAAGGAGATAGGCGACGTTTCGAGACCCTTCTTCAGACTGGTCAGGGATCAGGGAAACGAGAGATATAAACAGTGATGTGGAGAGATAAGGAACAATGAGTGAAAGATATGCAAAAAAGTATTGGTGATAAAGGAAGCAGGCCATTGTAAGCTGTTTGTGGTGTGAAAATGAGAAGCTAGTGCGACTGGGGGGGGGGGGGGGAGATGGAGAAGAAATGTCAGGGCCAGGGGGCTGAGGGAGAGGTGGGGGGGGAGGCAGTCTGGGTTAACAGAATTGAGAAAATTCAATGTTTAAGCCCAGAGGATGCAGACTCCCCAAGCGGAATATGAGGTGCTGTTCCTCCAACTTGCGGTGTTGATCACTCTGGCCGTGGAGGAGGCCCAGGACAGAGAGGTCGGATACGGAGTGGGAGGGGGAGTTGAAGTGCTGAGCCACCGGGAGGTCGGGTTGGTTATTGCGGACCGAGCGGAGGTGTTCGGCGAAACGATCGCCCAGCCTCCGCTTGGTCTCACCGATGTAGATCAGCTGGCATCTGGAGCAACGGATGCAGTAGATGAGGTTGGAGGAGGTGCAGGTGAACCTCTGTCGGACTTGGAATGACTGCTTGGGTCCCTGAAAGGAGTGGATGGGGGAGGTGAAGGAACAAGTGTAGCATCTCTTGCAGTTGCAAGGGAAAGTGCCCGGGGAAGGAGTGGAGCAGGAGGGAAGGGAAGAATTGACGAGGGAGTTGCGGAGGGAGCGGTCTTTGCGGAAGGCACACAGGGGGGGAGATGGGAAGATGTGGCGAGTGGAGGGGTCACGTTGGAGGTCACGAAACTGGCGGAGGACTATCTGCTGTATGAGCTGGCTGGTGGGGTGAAAGGTGAGGACCAGGGGGACTCGGCCCTTGTTGTGAGTGGGGGAATGGGGAGAGAGGGCAGTGTTGCGGGGTATGGAGGAGACCCTGGTGCGAGCCTCATCTATAGTAGGGGAGGGGAAACCCCGTTCTCTGAAGAACGAGGACATTTGCGATGACCTGGTGTGGAACACGTCATCCTGGGAGCAGATGCGGCGTAGACGGAGGAATTGGGAATAGGGGATGGAGTCCTTACAGGAAGCAGGGTGGGAGGAAGAGTAGTCCAGGTAGCTGTGGGAGTCAGTTGGTTTGTAGTGGATGTCAGTCAGGAGTGTATCACCTGCAATAGAGATGGTGAGGTCAAGGAATGGTAGGGAAATGTCGGAAATGGTCCAAGTATATTTGAGTGCCGGATGGAAGTTGGTGGTGAAATGGGTGAAGTCAGTCAGTTCTGCGTGGGTGCAGGAGGTGACACCAAAGCAGTCGTCAATGTAACGGAGGTAAAGGTCGGGGGTGGGGCCCTGGTACGCCGAGAACAAAGATTGTTCGACGTGCCCGACAAAGAGGCAGGCGTAGCTAGGGCCCATGCGTGTGCCCATAGCTACGCCTTGTGTTTGGAGGAAATGGGAGGAGTCATTGACGACTGCTTTGGTCCTCTGGGCTTAAACATTGAATTTTCTCAATTCTGTTAACCCAGACTGCCTCCCCCCCCCCCCACCTCTCCCTCAGCCCTCTGGCCCTGACATTCCTTCTCCATCTCCCCCCCCCCCCCCAGTCACACTAGCTTCTCATTTTCACACCACAAACAGCTTACAATGGCCTGCTTCCTTTATCACCAATACCTTTTTGCATATCTTTCACTCATTGTTCCTTATCTCTCCACATCACTGTTTATATCTCTCGTTTCCCTGATCCCTGACCAGTCTGAAGAAGGGTCTCGACCCGAAACGTCGCCTATCTCCTTCGCTCCTTAGATGCTGCTGCACCCGCTGAGTTTCTCCAGCTTTTTGTGTAACCCTCGATTCTCCAGCATCTACAGTTCCTTCTTTAACAGTAGGAGAGTAGCTGTAGCTTTCAAAAGGTGTGTAGCATCTGGCAGCTTGCGTGACCAAAAGCCCAGAGGAACTGCGGCTATTTTGTCACTGCCGGGAAGTCAGACTGTTACTCAGGCTTGCTGTTGAAATGAGGTGAGACACATATGTTGGACAAGCAGCAAAGCCTGAGAGACAGCTTCCCTGGCAGTCTCAGAGGCCCCATGCAAAACATGCTTCCTTTTTCAGTGACAGCACACAGGGGCAGCAGCAGCAGGGTTGGAAAAAGGTAGCCCATTGGGCAAAAGGTTTTCAAAGTGTAAAAATACCCACCTCCAGATTCAGGGACAGTTTCTTCCTTATCTGGCAACTGAACCATCATACCACAACTAGAGAGCTGCCCTGAACTACTATCTACCTCATTGGAGACCCTCGGACTATCTTTGGCCTTTACTGGCTTTATGTTGAACAAAACATTATTTCCTTTATCATGTACCTACCTGTACACTGTGACTGGCTCAATAGCAACGATGTATTGCCTTTCCACCGACTGGTTAGTACGCAACAACAGCTTTTCTCTGTATCTTCTTACTCATGAAAATAAAATAAACTAAAAAGCCACTTTAGTTCATGTAGATACACGGCCATTACTGTGTATCTACATGATCAGTTTATTTTAATGAGCTTATTAACATGTGGGTAGCTGTTTAATCCATGTGGAGTTAGTTATTGTCCTTGGCATACGTTGGTATATTCAGTTAGACAGTACTCTTTGTCTTTGGGCTTGGTTTACTTGGTTGAGCGCTTTTGTGTTTTAATTGTAATTGTACGCACACGTGAAAGATGAATCTGACATGACGCTACACATTAACACCCGACTGTGCAACCATAGACTGGAAGCTATTGAAGAACAGCAGCCCCCACCCCCACCCATGAACAATGGGCACATAAGACCCCAACACAATTGGGAATTCAAGGCATTGCAGAATGAGCTATCATGGCCTTTCATTCCCCTTTGACAAAGTTAGATTGTGAATCGGTGTGAAGTCTGCCAACAAATGAAGAATCAACTGTGATTTAAATGGCCTTTTGCACACTAAGCTTGAGAACAGCCCAGCACAGGTTTGGCAGGTTGACTACATTGGATTACTTCCCCTGCAACAAAAATACCAATATCTTTTAACCATAGTCAACATCTACTCTGGGCTTTTGATGGCCATCCCTTCTGTAAAAGCAGACTGGCAGATCAGACTCATACCCTACGAGAGACTCTCTTGATATACAGCCTGATAATGGGTCCCATTTTTCAGGACAGCAGGTACAGGAGTGGACATCCAACAATGGTGTGCATTGGAATCTGTGGAATTCTCTGCCACTGAAGGTAATTGCGGCCAGTTCATTGGCTATATTTAAGAGGGAGTTAGATGTGACCCTTGTGGCTAAAGGTATCAGGGGATATGGAGAGAAGGTAGGTACAGGATACTGAGTTGGATGATCAGCCATGATCATATTGAATGGCCTACTCCTGCACCTATTTTCTATGTCTATGTTTCTATTGGTTGCTATACATTCCCTACTAACACCAAGCATCAGGCCTGATTGAGAAAATGAATGTTCAGCTTAAACAAAGGGGTTAAGCTCCTCAATCATACAATTAAAGGATGTTCATTTGTTTTGTCTCGTGCTCTACACAACTGTTGGGCAGATCACCAGTACAGAAGATGTTCAACCCTAACAATACAAAGCCTATGCCCACTTATGCAGTGTGTAAGAGTGTGTACGACCCAAACTACCCTCAGCAAATAGGTTTTTGAGCAGCCTGCCTGTTTAGATTCAGGAAAACCTATGCAGTGCACAGATATTTAATTGGAAATAAGAACAGATGTTTTACAGATAAACCATGGATGGTAGTCATTGCATATGTTTATGATCGATATGTTCATGGCTGTTCCCGCACCTGTTTTCTATGTTCTTTCCTATCAAGTTGATTGAATCAAAAGATGCACCATTATGTGCCCACTAACATTCCTGATATTCCCCCTTTAATAGTGATTGGAAAATAATCAGAGTCTAAACAAATTGTTCACCAGTGAACTGATCATAAAAAAAATAGTTGGGCTCACTTGGAAGAGCTAGTAAATCACGAGGCCTCAGATGAAGCAGTCTCAGGGACACATGGTAGTGATACAAGGCAAACATTTCTTCCCAGAATCATCTGAGATTAGTTCAATCCTGATATAATAAATAACCCCTGTTCCTATTAATAAATGGGATAGAGTTTTTTTTTAAAGTTGTCTCATGCTTGTAGATTGTGGAAGAAGCATGGACTTATTGAGTATACAAGTGCAAGTTACGAATGAGCTCCCTGGACGTTGTCTGGGACAGAGATTCACAATGATGCCAGGACTCTCAATTTCTCCAGACCAGCCTTCGTAAACACGAGTCCCCGATGGATAGAAAGGCCACGAGACAAATTGCTACTGGCCACCACTTGTGACAGTGAAGACTTGCCAAGAGGAGGGCTGAAGAAATTTGTTGTTTTACCTTTTTCCTGCATTTTACTGTATTACAGGGTTTCCGTTTTGTAACCCTGAAATTAGCTTTTTCCCCATCATTTATGCAAATCCTCAAAAGCCTTCTTGCATCATTACAGCATGGTGATGGAAATAATGGTGGAAAAGAAAAGAGATGTACAAATATTAAAAAAATGACTCATTTGACGCCCATGATGCAGACATTGATTATGGCAGAAGGACACATTTTATTTAAAAGAATGTACAGGATATTAATGTCATAAGTAATGATTGTGTGCCATTATTGAGCCACTGAATAATCATCCAGAGACAAAAGTAAAATGTAGAGTTTATATTATGCAGTGTTTACATACCAACAAATTAATGCAATACAGAGGTTAGACTCGACATAAAAAATACAATTCTTTCGCAGTACACAAAATTAACAGTAAACGGCATAAAAGGTCACAAAAATACAAATATACAAATCTAAAAGTTTTAGTCTTTTCTCTAGAAAAAATGGTTACAAAAACACAACAAAATATAGATTAATGCTTTCAGGGTTGCTGATAGAAACGTGGCGATTCCAACATTGAGATTTGACCAATACCTATGTAGCTGGAGCAATATTCCAATCCTGAGACTGAAGCTTTCTTTATTTATTGCCTTTTGCAAAACTTTCACCCTGACCATTTCTAAAGATAAAAGTGATGCAAAATGATGTAAGAAAATCACAGGCCAAATTTTCCTTTCCAAACACTAATTTTATAAGCAAGATAATGTCTATTCATTAATTGGTTTTGAATCGTCTAACAGAACTAAATGAATATTAGACTTAAGAATGGGCTAAAATTTTTCAAAGCTTCCGCAATGACTCCACTAATTTAAATGCCTATGAAATGTCTGCGTGAAACAGTCAATTAAAATTGATTACATTTACATTTGAGTTTGACATTTGTACCATCTCCGTCGCTTGCATTGTAAGTTAATATTAATTATATCAATTACTGTAATACTCAAAAGCACAATTAATGGAAGGAATGTCTTGTTAGTATACATATCACTGCATGGATGATTACTTGAAATGTAATTACATTGATACCACTTTTGATACAGGTATTGGTTAAATCCTACAACCAGAAAAGAGCACTTAAATTACAAAGTGTATTCAAGGAAGTCAGGAGTTATGGCGAGAAGGCAGGAGAATGGGATTCGGAGGGAGAGATAGATCACCCATGATTGAATGGCAGAGTAGACTTGATGGACCAAATGGCCTAATTCTGCTCCTATCACTTATGAACATCAGTGAATAAATTGATAAAGTGGAGGCAAATTCTATATTGTGAAATTTAGACTGATATCCATCACTATTTGTACATTTGCGATGTTGCCCGAGGCATCAATATGAACGTGAATGTGATAAAAATGATTAAATGATTAAACAAAACTCTGGTTGTTTAGCGGAAAACGTTTACATTTAATCTTAATATTAATAAAACGTAAGAAATGCTGTTGTCTGAATGCATGCCTGCAATGGGTTGTGTATAGGATGCAAGTTAATTATGATGAGCATAATATGGAAGATGATGGAAAGCTGAAATAAAAACAAATGACTGAAAATATTTAGCAAGTCAAACAGTTTACATGGAGGGAGAAACAGACTTAACATTTCAGGCTGTTGACCTTTTATTGGGATCTGCCTGACATGTTGAGAATTTTTCACATTTCCTGTTTCATTTGAGATTTCCAGCATCTTCAGTATTTTCCTTTTAAAATATGTCTCTCTCCCCACAAAGCTGCCAACCTGGTAATTATTTCCATTATTTTTCTATTTTTATTTCAATGCTTTGACCTATAATTTCACTAATAGTGTGAACATAATTGCAACCTCTACAGTGTTTAATAGTCACACTTGACAACTGTAGATATTGGAGACTAGAAAATGTGCAAATCTTGGGAGATGTGAACGGTAACAACAGTGAATAATAAGCGCAAATCTCAGATTTTGAGGATTGAATACTAAGGCAATTGGTCAACCTAATTGTCTTTGAATAAAGAAATTCCATCCTTCCTCCCATCTCAAGATAGGTTACATTGTCTGCATGTATGGGTCGTCTCAGCCATTTCCAGAGAAACATCGACAAAGAATTGCAATAATTTAACTCCACTGCACTTGTATACACATTGACAATGTTCCAAGCTGATCATAATATTTTAAGCTAGTTTACTTTAGGATATACAGAATTTTCCTTCTGTTGACTTGCACAGACAGGTTGAAAACTACAAAAAATAAAACCTGTCAGCATCCCTTCTGAGAAATTCGAAACCAAAAATAGTTTAGTGTTTTCTTTATCTTCTTTACACATTAAAATAAATTGCCATGATGTACCAGGAAACAGATAGCCAGTTTTCCAAATGGAACAAATTTAATAAACTACCTGTTATGATCCATTAGATAATTAATGTAGTCTTAAAATGTAATATGTAATACTTGGACTGACGTTTCCTGTTGTAAACTATCATACACATTTTTAAAAAACATTTTAAGGTATACAGTATTTACTGCAAATGTCAGTAAACGCTACAAACTTTCAAATGGGTAATTCTGGAATTCTGCAAGGCTGTCTCATCAAAAGGGATGCTGTGAACTTCAATTGTGAATGCCGACCATCCTGACAAACATACTTTACAGTACAGAAGGTAGCAACAAAGTTCCCCCCCACTGGGAGTTAAATGGGATTATCTCCTTTATCAAATAGGCGTAAAGGAAACTTCCAAGCATCAAAAGATTCCTATAGCGTGAACATATAAAATTACCATTTTTTTAAACATTAAAATACATTACACAACCAACAGAATGTTATTAAGGAGGTAAATCTTACCAATTGTTTCAATTTGCACTTTTGATAATTTGAGAAATGTTCTAGCATAAAAGAACTTTCTGTACATTTGAATGTAAATAACCTGCAGAAAGAAAATGCACCATGCAAGGGAACGAGTTGCAAAAACAAATTAAAATCCCCCTATGTCTTCTTTAGAATACATCTTATCAAATGGAGCTCAACGGGTTAAAAGAAATCAAGCAAACAATCAAGAAATCAATTCTGAACGATTGTAATATCAAATGTAAATAATACAAATTTGCAAAATAATTTTATTTTGAAATGTTTTAATTTAAAAATAATAAAGGCAGTCAGAATTAATGTTATCTATCAGTACGGGCTGATAGTTCCAAAAATATTAAATTGTTTTTGCTGCTGGTGAACAATATAAAAGATGTAGTTTCTAATGTAGACATATAGGAATTTTTTCATGGAAGATTTGGTTACAGCAGTTCTTTTACATTTGCATCCAACAGTGGTTTACACAAGTAAAAACTGCTACATTTACGAGACCATAACTGCTTAAATCTTTAACTTTGGTATAATTCTTAAAATGTTACATTTCCCTTTTATCATCTTCCCCATGTCAGTTTCTAGCACATGCACACCCCGTGTAAATGGGTAATGTGGTTAAGATACAAATACTGCATGATCTGGGCAATCATTTACTTCCAGTGACAACGCTAAAATTAAAATGTTCAAAAAGTGACTCCAAGTATCACAGTTGGCAGAGGGCTTACTGTCCCTCATGAGCGTAATTAGACTCAATTACTGGTGTGCTAGTAAACATGCCACATCTTGGATTTAAATATACTTTTGTTGCAAAAAAAAGACTACAGCCTTTCACATACGTGAATGATCTTAAATAAATAAATGTGCTAAAACACTCATGGTTCAGATTATGCTGCGCTATAACTTGATTAGGAATTTGGTGGGTGGGGGAGAGGGAAAGCACACCGTCAAGATTACTGAAGATGCGACGGTTAATTTAAAATTCAAAAGCCAACTCTGTCCAATAAGGAGTGCAAATATTAATGATTTAACACAGCAACGTGGATACTGAGCTCACTCCAGTTCTGATGCCACTTATCAAATAGCATTTCATAAAAAGAGTAAAATAACCACATTTAATCAGATGAACATGAAATGTATTGTGCATAGGTTTCGCAATATATTTTAAAATCTGTTATTAAATGCATACTGAACTATGAAAACCTACTATTTCTTTCCTTGTGAACATTTCAGCTAAACTGATGTTAGTTTAAGTTTAAGTTAAGGTCATGGGAGATTACATTTTACATTTCAACTCAAAGTGCATAAACACATGTGAACATCAAGCAGAAAGATCATCGGTATGCACAACAACATCAGAAAGTACATTGGGCAGTTTAGTTACGAAGCTGGTAAGGAATGATGCTTACGGCATCAGCACTGTCAATTATATAAAAAAGTGCTAGGTGACAAAATGTTTAATACAAAATATAGGCAAACTAAGGTAAACACAAACATATTTTAGCACTAGTTCTAATTCTAATATTCTTTCATATTACCTTCATAAACATGTGTAATTAGTCTTATGCTCTGGGGTCCTCGATCACCAACAGGATAAACTAATTATCATAGTAGTGCACCAACTATTCTCAGAAATAGAAGACTCCAAAATCCCTCAGTCACTTTTCATCTTTTTCTCAATATCTTTTTATCCATCATTTCAAAAATAAAATTATTTTACAGTTCATCTATTAGTTGCTACGTCCTACTTTGTTTTTCCAATGGCACAAACCTATAAACAGCAGTTGCAAAAACAATACAACTTTAAAGTTTGCCCTCACTACAACTGAATGTCAGCCATTCGGTTCAGCTGACTTATCCAAAGACTGTAACTATTTTTTTTTAATAAACCATGAAACAGAACTAGGCAGGAAAAAAAAAATTGAAGATTAAATACTTTTCTTAAAAAAATGCATGTATAGAACTTGAGCATCATGCAGCAAGGGAAGCAGTATATCAAGAGCACACTATGGTACAATCCAATCCGTCTTTATCTAATCAGTACAACATATATCAATGAATCAAATATTGGGAAGGATTAGATTAGCTATACACTTTATGTAAAAGAGACAGCAATGTCACTCGTGGAGCAACATCACACACCCAATCCCTTTTTGCATGCAATTATATTCACTTTTTCTCAATTCCTCATGTCTGCTCAAAGCCATACAATTGAACTATTGCTGCGCCTCAAGAGCATTCTGTTAAATAGAATTTAAAATCCTATTATATGCAGGTTCAACTTGCGTACACTCTTTAGAAGTATAAGGATTTAAAACTTGTCAATGGCTACCACAGGACATCATAACATACAGCCTCTACAGCCATCACTCTTATTTAGGAGTAATTCTAAATATCAGCAACAATGCACAGCAGAATAATTCAGCTTTTGGTGCTCACATAATAAATGTTGAGCTACTCTATTTAGGCTGTAAATCAGACTAATTTAGTACAAAAACACAAACACCTTAAAACATAGGCATTCAATAGTTTGATCCTCTTTTAACAGTTGCAAAATAATGTTCTCAATATTTACTTACCTTTTTGATTATGCTTATGCACCATAATCATTAAATTACTTTAAATATCTTAAATTTAATTAGAAAATCCATACATTTGACCACAAGGGTTTGAAACAGGTTGCACAAGTCAACTTCCTGCTTTGTGACAATTAAAATTTAAACCACTGGACTTTAATGAAAAACTGGGCCACGCACAGCAAATCTTTTGTTCACTCACTTAACTGGGACAGACCTCACTGTAGAGAATAGTAACGGTCGTCTGAGTTTTAAACAAAAAAATGTAATTAAGAACATTTATGTGTTAACTAGACAAGAAAAAAAGGCATTGAAACAAACTCCTATGAAAATTACGATGACGAATAAATACAAAGTCAAACCCCTTGCAAGTGAATGGGCCTTTTCATTTGCTAACCGGCAAACCTTTTAATCAATTCCTGGCTTCTGTAATCACGATTGCATGTCCCCAAATACTGTCTGCCTTCTACACAAATAACTGTGCTTCTTAACAAATGTCTTTAACTGATAACATCAAATCAATATTTTACTTAATGTAATATTAAATTTGCTAAGTCGAGAATAAAGTAAAAAACCAAGTTTCTCAATTGGGGAAATGAACATCAATTTGTATTATTTAATATATATCAGGCTTATGTACAAAGTTTTATTGCAGATACTTCAAGAGTTTAATTTTTCATTCTTTCATACAGGATCACCAAATGCAGAAACAAAACATGCACTGCATGGAACATAGTACAGAATTTACTGGATATCCCTTAATTTGTAAAAGCTTTGCAGCATCAAATCAACCCAACTGCTCTTCAAAAATATGAGCTGCTAAGAGCATCCTCATTATTTTTAAAAAAAAATCATCCTGCCACATGCTCCGTTGCTACTAATGCTTCAGAGCCTAATCCAAGCTCTCTTATGCTGCAAGTCATTTGCATAAAATTTCATAAGTACATTTCAATACATTAATATAACTGGTCAAACACTGTCAAAGGCGGTGCCTTAATTTATATTCCACAAGTTTCATACAGTTACTTTCCAGCGTTTGAACGTCCTTCTATTGAAAGCTTGACTTCCTGTGATATGAAAGATGGTCGGGTGGACATTTTTGTCTCCTCGGACTGAAAACTCTCTCTTTGGAACACCGGAGAGGTCCAGCGACTCTGGTAATTTGGGTGGCTGGGAACTCCGGCGCTTTCAGAATCCGTGTGCAAATGCTGCATGACCGAGTCCTTAGAATAATTTCTAATCTCAGAGTTTCTACGCATGTGGGCTGAAACCTCTGGAGGGGTTAAGGCAACCTCAGATGTTACCATGGTCCTTGACTCAAAAGGTGAAATGGCATTGATTGAAGATGCTGGCTGGGTAGAGCTCCTGCCAGAGGATTGCGCGCTGAGTGATATGCAAATATTACCCACTGTAAGCCTTTGACTTGAGAGTCCAAAGAGGTGTGCAGTGCGGTCTGGGTTACAAGAGGACCAACCCTGGCCAAATACAAAGAATGGGTGCTCTGGAGGGACCTCTACACTCACCTATAACACAGGAAAACAAAATCACAATATCTCACCCCCACAGTAAATTTCAGTCATGAAATTAAATAAATGTTATTTCCCCTTGTTAACCACCCACACTTTATCTTTACTTTTACTAAACTTTCCAAGCTGAACCTAGTTTCGTTTAGAGATACAGCGTGGAAACAGGCCATTCGGCCCACCGTGTCATGCCAACTAGCGATCCCCGCACCCTGTCCTTCACACACAAGGGACAATTTACAATCTTTACCGAAGCAAAAGAGCCTACAAACCTGTACGTCTTTGGAGTGTGGGAGGAAACCGGAGCTCTCGGAGAAAACCCTTGCAGGTCACTGGGAGAATATACAAACTCCGTACAGGGGACACCCCTAGTCACAATCTACCCCGGCTCTGTGAGGCAGCAACTCTACCGCTGCGCCACTGTGCCACCGTCATAAATGTTTAAACAAAAGAAAAGCTAAACTTTATTGTTTCGTCCATTCTATGGGCAAACCAAATACCTTGTCTCTCTGTATGGTGTCTGGTAATCATATGGGTTTTAGTCACAAACTCACTACTTAGAAGGACAAGAGCAGCAAGTGAGTCCGATGGCCTCCACCTACAATTTGGCTCCAGGTCAAATACTATCTTGTCTTGGTAATGGGTCACTCGATTAAAATTCTGAAACTCTCTACCAGAAGCACGGCAGTAGACAGTCTGCCATATTTAAAGAGGGCAGCTCAAACCGCCTTCTCAGTTAGCATTGGGCAATAAATGCTAGCCTTCCAAGTAAAGTACACATCCCATTAATGAAAACAAAGTGTAAATGGACTTGCTTGGTAACTATTATTTTTAATCCAACACGTATATCATTGAGGAGATTACTTGCAACATACTGAGGACTCACCTTTGCTTTATGTTCTCCTACAGAGAAATGGAGGATGACATAGCCGGCTCGCTGGCTCTCCTCAACGTCAATGAGTGTGCTGGAGTCAATTTTTAACCCAGTGCTAATTTCTGCGCTATGCACAAAGTCCTGTGCTTGCAAGTCTTCTACACGTTTCAGTTCCCCATTTGCTAACTGGATGATAGCACCTTTCATAAAGTGTGATGGAATATGAGTAGTTGGGGACTGCTGGACTAGGACAGGCTGAAGCACTGGTACAGTGGGCTGTGATGCTGGAACTGGAACCACTGTACAAACACTTGTTTGTGCACCAAGAGGCCTGTGAATTATGGGTTCTGTAGTTACAGCAGCAGCATTAACCAAGGAATTTGCAAGAACAGGGGCATCAACGGGCATTAATACTGGCTGCCCACTGGCTAACACCATTGTTTTATGCAAGTGCCCACGTTGATCATCCAGCATTTGCCTTTTGAGTCCTGTGGTAACATGCTGTTGCGCAGGCAGATATGTAGATTGTGGTAATTCTTCACTAGAACAAAACTCTGCAAAGTTCTTACCTGGAATGATTTGCAAGTGGTGTCTTAATTGCTCTTGACTTTTGACTGAATTCTGTGAAACTTTCACATTACTTAAGAGTTCTTTCCTAACAATTACAGGACCCTGAGATCCATGTGCATTCAAACTCCCAACTACTTGCTGGACTTCTAGGTCGGTGTCCGGTGTGCTCCTTTGTGCTGGAGAGGTAACCTCATTCCTTGGTTCTCTATGAAAAGAAAAATGGGGACTGCCTCTAGCTCTCTCATTTGGCGAGGAGGATAACTGCACATCTTTTCTGCCAACATTATGGGGTGCCTGAAGTTCTATAAATCTTTCTTGTCGTGGATATTTCTCAAAATTTTGATGGTTTGAAGCTCCTTCACCTCGGTTTGTTGAGACTTCCAACATAGTTTCAGCAATTTCTTTGTCTTTTGCCACCTGAAAGCTATATCTACTTTCATGAGAGGTATCTAGATTCGGTACTGCCGTAGTAAATGACGTATATGATGGCGATAACAGCGAGGGTTGAAAATGAACCCTACCATGGGCCATGCCTTGCGACAGTTCTGCTGTGGAGAAGTGAGCCAATGGTCCTTGTGGAGTCAAATTTTGTGCAGGAGAACCAGTGGCTTTGCTATATGTTTCTGTAGGAGAAGTCGCCATTGGAGGAGGAGTAACAGCCTTGGCCATCATGGAAGGATACGAGACAAGATGGGATAAATGAGAGGTGGGAATGCCCATGGTAGAAGAAATTAGTGGATTTGGCAGAATCCCATGAGACACATACGGAATCGTATATGGAGCTCCTACAAATTGCAGTGAAGCATGGGGTAGCTGGGTGTAATGAACAGGCATATATGGAACCCCATGGTGTTGAAGAAGCGGAGATGCAATGCTGTAACCTGGTGACAGATGCCCCATGTTCACCAATGAATTTTGAGCATTTAGTGAATAGCTTGCAGAAGGTACAGCCAATTTGTACATCATACTATACTGATCCACTGCCACTCCAGGAGAGCTTGCACCATTATCAGCTCTCACTCCATATCTCAGTGTTGTTTGATTCTCTTCAGCAGCACTTTTAGCCCAATCAGCATCACTCACAGTAGTAATATTGGATGGCAAAGTATTATTTTTTAAGACCTCCTCACCTCCAGTGCTATTCTGCAGAAGTTCTCGTTTCTTTGGTGGCAGGCATTCTTGATTTCGCTCATAAGCAGGTTTCATATTGTACTCTGGAGTATTTTATTTTTTACTTATAAATATCACTGAGGAAAGTCAGTGGCAGAACAAAGATATCCTGGAGCTCTCCTCAAACCACGCCGACAGGAGCCTAATGAGTCAATGGATAGAAAAAGTACGTAAGCAATAATAAAGCCAGCAAAGGAAAACAAATGTTTCTATTAAAGAAATGTGCATTCTCAAATTAAAGTCAATACTTTTTTTTATTTGTTCTACTCAACAAATTGATAATTATCATTGGCAAAATTAATAAATGTCACTGCTTTTGTAAACAGAGTGCGTATCAAAGATAGACACAAAAAGCTGGAGTAACTCAGCAGGTCAGACAGTATCTCTGGAGAAAAGGAATAGGTGACGTTTCAGGGCAAGCCTTTCTTCAGACTGAGAGCCAGAGGCAAGGGAAATGAAAGATATATACGGTGATATAAAGAGATATAGAACAAAGGACTGAAGAAGGGTTTCGGCCCGAAACGTTGCCTATCTCCTTCGCGCCTTAGATGCTGCTGCACCCGCTGAGTTTCTCCAGCCTTTTGTGTACCCCCAAAGGAATGAAAGATATGCAAAAAGTAATGAAGATCAAGGAAAGATGGAGCCCGCAATGTTATTTTTTGCATATCTTTCATTCATTTGTTTTATCTCTCTCTAAATCACTGTCTATATCTCTCGTTTCCTTTCCCCCTGACCCTCAGTCTGAAGAAGGGTCTCGATCAGAAACGTCACCGATTCCTTTTCTCCAGAGATGCTGCCTGACCTGCTGAGTTACTCCAGCTTTTTGTATCTATCTTTGGTTTAAACAGCAACTGCAGGTCCTTCCTACACAACGTATCAAACTTTTTCCAAACTCTATATTGCCTCAATGAAATGTTCTAGCATCAATCTTTATGTACACCTTTTGAGGCTTTGGTCAGGCTTTGAGCCACTCCACCATTCAATAATATTATAGCTGTACTTCTAAATCAACTTCACTTTCCTGCCTAATCCCCATATCCCTTAATTCCCTTAATGCTGAAAAAGACCACCGATAATAGTCTTGATAATGACTATCACACCATTTATGATTAACAACACGGACTTTCTTCTGAATGTCAAGTGGCCAGCCACTGTGTTCTACAATACACAATTATATTTTCACCAGCAGGGAAACAGTCCCTCAGCACCAATCCTGTTGTCCTCTCAGAATCTTTTCTTTTTTTTTAAAAAACTACTTTTCATAAAAGCACTAGACAAATGAGCCATTTTTTCTCCCAATCGTAAAGCTCAGCCCCTAATATCCCAGGGATCAATCTAGTGAGATATTGTTGCAGTCCCTCCCTTCTTTAGGAAGTGACAGCTAAACTGTACACAGTACATCAGATATATCAAAGCCCATCAAATCTTCCTTACTTTTCTACCTTAAATCTCTTATAACAACAAATGATATACCGCTTGCACTTCTAAATGATTGTTGTATCTGCATCTCAGCTTTGAGATCATAAAACATTGTACAATTACTCTGAATTCCAGCATTTAACAGTTTCTTGCCTTCTTAATAAAAAATAAAACCATTCTTTTACATGGTAACTATTAAACTGGTTAATATCAGACTTGGTTAATGGATAATTCACCCTCTGGACATTTCACACTGTATACAATGAAACACTGCTAAATACACATGCAGCTGCAAGGAAGTAGATATGACAATAGGGAATACTGGCAGGTGTCCAAAGAGAATAAAACACAGGCCAACATTTTGAATTCACACTGTATTGAAACAGTAAACAACTTATCCACTCCTGGACATTAACAGTCACATTTCAGATCAGAGATGTAAAGTACTCTTTGTAAAGGTACTAAGATATCCGATCTACCCTCATTTTTGGCCTTCAATGTTCCAGTGAGATTAGTTTGGAAATGGGATTAAGAATCAATACAGCGTGTGGCACAGAGGTTTCTTTATGGCAGTTCTGTTGCCCTTTTTCCATATATTCTAATTTTACATTTTGTTTTTATTTGGATCACGATCTCTCTCCCTCTTTGTTTGTCAGAACAGCAAGAGATTTGGAAAGGCAGGTGGTCGCGTTCCCACACCCAAGATCCTCATCCTGTTGGATAATAAGAGTAGGTGGCTTGGGGATTGTTGTATAAGAAAGGAAGACAAAAGAGATTACAACTTCTGGACTCTGGAACAAAAATCAGGATACTGACAGAAATCAGATCAAGCAGCAGCTGCGAAGACAAATATGCAAGTCAATGTTACAGTTGAGACCCTAAATAAGGACTGTAAATGTATTACTCTGTTTAGTTTATTAACCGTCATATGTACTGAGGTACAGTGAAAAGCTTTTTTTAATGCGTGCAATCCAGTCAGCATAAAGACTGTACATGATCACACTGTTCACAGTGTACAAATACAGGATAATGGGTATAACGTTTAGTGCAAGATAAAGTCCAATAAAGATCATTCAAATGTCTCCAATGATGTAGATGAGAGATCAGGACCGCTCTCTAGTTGGTGGCATTTAGGAAAAAAAAGACACAAAGTAATGGAGTAACTCAGCAGGTCAGGCAGCATTTCTGGAGAACAAGAATAGGTGATGATTTGAGTCGGGACCTAAAGTAGAGTACATTGAGATATTACTTATCTGGGACCCAAATAAGGTCAATAAGCATTAGGGGTGATGGGTAAAAATGGCTTGGCATTATTTGTAACATGGCAGGTGTCTTATGGCTGACCTTAAGTTTAGGGAGAGATGATTGAGAGACATTGGCCAGGACTGTATTTGAACAGAGTTTCAGCAGCAGGAACAGAATCTGCTTACGTTACAAAGATAGAAATTGTGTCTGAAAATGAAAGAGGTTGCAAGACGATTATTCTGTTTCTTAGAGATGTCTAGGAGAGAGATGGGATTAAAGTTAGAACATTTTATACACTTGTAACCCATTCATTGAGAGACTATTGCCGGATATCAATTATGCCTACAATTACTATATGTTGATTACAATCACTGCAGCCTGAAGGAGACGTCACAAATTTTAGTTGTGCCCAACAAACATGCATAGTACATTGACAGTTATAGCTTACCCATGAGAGTGTCTGAGACCATTGAGTGCCCAAAGCGCAGAAATGTTGCCTTTCCCAGCTTTGGCATCTTTCACCTTGAGCACAAAATTATATATTTTTTAACTCAAATATAGTTCTGATATAAATGATATGCAACAACATTTTCAAATGCACCGTCATAGTTCATTCATAGTTTTAGATTAAATCTTAGAAATAACATGAATTACAGCATATTAAACCTTCAATTGTTTAAGAATATTTAATATAATGCCAATCTTTTAATCAACTATGGTAGAACCCAACAAAACAATTTCTACCATAATTGTAAAGATGAAAAGCAAAATTGAATCATACTAGACACTGTTAGATCATTTTTTTATCAGCAAAGATTTCAATAAAACATACAAATTGTAAAATGTAATTTGATTTCTGAAAAAACAAATCAGTACAAATATGTAGTTGTTGCTTTCATATGCAAATATAATATGTATAAGTAAACAACAAATGTGAATGAATGATCGCCAGAGTTATTTGGTAAAGAGGAAGTACTTTATACAACAGAAATATTTAGAGTCTGTAAGGAACAAATATGACATGAGACACTTCATAGGAATGTTATAAAGGAAATTTGAATTCAATTCTGGTTGCCGCAGTTTAGCAAGGATGGGACAGTCCATGAGAGGGTGAAGGAAAATTTTATGAAAATTGTTCCAGGCATGAGTGATTTCAGCTATAGGACTGAAAACAAAAGCTGGAGGTTTTCTTCTTGGAGAAAAGATGGTTGCGAGAGGATTTGATTGATGTGTGCAGGATTATGACAGGTTTAGATAGGGTGAAGAATGAGAGGCAGATGTTACAAGAATCGGGGAACAGAATTTAATGTGTAGGGCGGAACTGCAGATGCTGGTTTAAACCTAAGACAGACATAAAAAGCTGGAGTGACTCAGCGGGTCAGACCGTATCTCTAGAGAAAAGGAATAGTGGAAGTTTCGGGTCGAGACCCTTCTTCACATCTGAATAGGTGATGTTTCGGGTCGAGACCCTTCTTCACATCTGAATAGGTGATGTTTCGGGTCGAGACCCTTCTTCACATCTGAATAGGTGATGTTTCGGGTCGAGATCCTTCTTCAGAAGTGAAGAAGGGCCTCGACCCGAAACATCACCTATTCCTTTTCTCCAGAGATGCTGTCTGACTCGCTGAGTGACTCCAGCTTTTTGTGTCTAACACAGAATTTTAAATTGGCCAAATGACGCAAGAGGCTTGTGAGAAAAATCGTTATTGAAACTCAATAGTTACAGTCTATTGTAAATAGAGGATGATGGAAATTCAATCAATGCTTTGAAGAACTACTGGAAAAACACTTCAGAGAGAATAATTATCCAGGATGGGTGGGAGTGCAGGGATTGCTCTACTTGAAGCCAGCATAGATTTTTGGGGGATAAACACAAAAAGCTGGAGTAACTCAGCGGGACAAGCAGCATCTTTAGGGGGAACTTCTTTACTCAGAGAATGGTAGCAGTGTGGAATGAGCTTCCAGTGGAAGTGGTGGCGGCAGGTTCGTTGGTATCATTTAAAAATAAATTGGATAGGCATATGGATGAGAAGGGTATGGAGGGTTATGGTATGAGTGCAGGCAGGTGGGACTAAGGGAAAAAAGTTGTTCGGCACGGACTTGAAGGGCCGAGATGGCCTGTTTCCGTGCTGTAATTGTTATATGGTTATCTCTAGCAAGAAGGAATGGGTCATGTTTCGGGTCCAGACCATTCTTCAGACTAGATTTTTTCCATTTTTAGGGATCAACTTCCATCGGGTGGCACCAGCAATGGCTGCCTCGCTAACAGTCTGTCTGTCATTTCTTTCTTTTGTGTTTAATAGTATATGTTAAATGTATGTTTTTAGTGTTCTTTAGCTTGTTTTATGGGGGGGGGGGGGGGGTGGTAGGGGGGGTGGTGGGCGAAACTTTTTCTAATCTCTTACCTCGACGGAGATGCGATTATTTCCCGTATTGTATCTCCGTCCGCACTGCGGCCTAACATCGAGGAGTTGGCGGCCTTTGCTGGAGACAGATTTTGAGAGCTCCACCACGGTCGCCTGCGGACTTACCATCACAGAGCCCACGATCCCTTCGCCAGGGATCGACCTCGGAGCTTGCGGATTTAACTACACGGAGCCCGCGTTCTCTGGTTAGAGACCGACATCGGGAACGCCAAGCCGCGGGAGTTTCGACCGGCCCGACGCGCGAGCTTCGACCACTGGCTGCGGGAGCTTCGATCGCCCCGACGGATGGTTCGTCTGCCCTAACTGCGGGAGGCAGTCGAATGGGCAAATGCGCATGAGATACGTTATACACAGTCTCCTAAAAGAGGAAAGGGTGGTCCAGAGTCAAGGAGCTTTTGGGAGGTGTGTAGAATTTAGGGCCAAGGTAGTTGATGGCAAATTGACAAAGGTAAAATAAGAAAATGAAGGAAAGATAAGAGGCCAGAACCATAAGAGTACAGCTTCCTATCCGAGTTGTGTGGCTGAAAGAAATTATATAGATAGAGAAAAACAAGGACCCAGGGAATTTAAAAACAAGAATTAAAAAAAGGAAATATGACAACTACGAGGTGAAGTAGGCCAGGAAACACAGGGATAATGGGTGAGCAGCACTTTGTTTATGCATGGGTTTTGGATTGGCTTTTTCTTTTGGATATGGTCCAAAACGCACATATTGAATTTGTCAAGCATTATCATATATTTGACTTATTTAGTCATTCAATTTATCGAAGATATTCAGCATCTTCAAAAAGAGAACCGCAAAAGTATATTATTTCCAAATGTCATCCTTTTTCATAACATTCCTGACCTAGGTCCAAATTAGGAGTTCCGCAGGGGTCGTTGCTGCGGCCTCTACTCTTCACGTTGTACATTAGTGATTTGGACGAGGGGATTGAAGGCTTTGTGGCCAAGTTTGCGGATGTTACGAAAATAGGTGGAAAGGCAGGTAGTGTAGAGAAAGCAGGGACACTGCAGAAGGACTTGGACAGGTTGGGAGAGTGGGCAAAGAAATGGCAGAAGTAATATAGTGCAGCAAAGTATGGAGTCCTGCATTTTGTTGGTAGGAATAAAGGCATACACTATTTGCTAAATGGGGAGAGAGTCCAGAAATCGGAGGCACAAAGGGACTTGGGAGTGCTTGTGCAGGGTTCCCAAAAGGTTAATCTGCAAGTCGAATCGGTCGTAAAGAAAGCAAACTCAATGCCAGCATTTATATCAAGAGGACTTGCATACAAAAACAGGGATGTAATGCTGAGAATGGACACAAAAAGCTGGAGTAACTCAGCGGGACAGGCGCGAAGGAATGGGTGATGTTTCGGGTTGAGACCCTTCTTCAGACCGGTTAGGGATAAGGGAAACGAGCGATATAGACGGTGATGCAGAGAGATAAATAACAATGGATGAAAGATATGCAAAAAAGTAACGATGATAAAGGAAACATGACATTGTAAGCTGTAGGGTTAAAATGAGAAGCTAGTGCGACGGGTGGGGGAGGGATGGAGAGAGAGGGAATGCCGGGGCTACCTGAAGTGAGTGAAACCAATATTCATACCACTGGGCTGCAAGCTGCCCAAATGAAACATGAGATGCTGTTCCTCCAATTTGCTGAGGCTCTAGAAGCTGCTGGCATTTAGAATATTGTGAGCAATTTTGGGCACCATATTTGAGGAAGGATGTGCTGGCTTTGGAGATGGTCCAGAGCAGGTTTACAAGAAGAATCCCAGGAATTAGTAGGTTAACCCAGGATGAGCATTTGTCGGCACTGGGCCTGTACTCGCTGGCGTTTAGAAGAATGAGGGGAGACGTCATTAAAACTTTCAGAATAGTGAAAGGCTTGGATAGAGTGGATGTGGAGAGGATGTTTCCACTAGTGGGAAAGTTTAGGACTAGAAGTCGGAGCCTCAGAATTAAAGAACGTTCTTTTAGGAAGGAGACGAGGAGAAATTTATTTAGTCAGGGTGGTGAATCTGTGGAATTCTTTGCCACAGAAGGCTTTCGAGGCCACGTCAGTGGATATTTTTAAGGCAGAGACAAATAGATTCTTGATTAGTACATATGTCAGAGGTTATGAGAGAAGACAGGAGAATGGGGTTTGGAGGGAGAGATAGATCAGCCATGATTGAATGGCAGAGTAGACTTGATGGGCCGAATGGCCTAATTCTACTCCTACCACTTATGACAGTATTAGGTCAGAAATGCCTGAAAATACCTACAAGCAGGGATAAAGATGGGGAAAAAAGGTATCTTAAAATTGGAATAAGATCATTTAAACTCACATAATGATGTAAATGTTTGAAGATTAAACTCTGGGCTTAAAGAAAGGCACGTGCAATTTATAGTTGCCAATTAATTTCATAAAAATGCTATCAGCACTCATTTTTTCCCCCTGTTTTCATGTAACTAAGACAAAGACATGGGAATTGTAAGAATACCATAGGCATTGGTGAATGGGCCTCAACTTTATGACTTGAATGAAGACCAAAGAGATAGCAGATGCTGGAATCTAAAGCAAAAACAGAATGCTGAAAAACTCAGTGGGTCAAGCAGCATCTCTGGAGGCAAAAGATACAAAAGTTGACATTTTCGGTCAAGACCCTGCATCAGGACTGAGAGGGAGCAGAAAAGACAGCCAAGTAACAGAAGGGGATAGAGGCTGGCAGGCGGCTGGAACCAGGAGGGGGAGGGAGAGGAAGCACAGAGGCTGATTGGTGAAGCCAGATGGGGAAGGGATAATGGAGTGTGTGTGTGTCTCTAGGTGTGTAGGTGTGTGTGTGTAGGTGATTAGGTGTAGGTGTGTGTGAAGCACCGGACTGAAAATGGAACAATCCACGCCACCGGATTGGAAGATACCCCAGCAAAACGTTAAAGTTTGTCTTCCAATTTGCATTTGGCCTCCCTGTAGCAATGGAGCACGCAGAGGATACAGACAAGTCATCGTAGGAGTGGGAAGGAAAATTAAAAACAACCAGATATACCACCTAACCCCTACACACTGGAAACCATCAGCCCATCTAGTTCCACCTATCACGTATCCATGTCAATTTCATCCCAACACCTGGCTACTCAATTTCCACTGGCACATAGGAAAGTAAATTGTGAAGGGGACATAAGGAGAAGTAATAAAGAAGGAACTGCAGATGCTGGAGAATCGAGGGTACACAAAAGGCTGGAGAAACTCAGCGGGTGCAGCAGCATCTAACGAGCGAAGGAGAAGTAATGTAGGAAAGTGTGCTATTGTCCATTTTATCATTAAAAAACAAACTGTATATGACCTAAATTCTTCAGTGTCCCGAGGGACGGAGGGAGTTGCACACTCTACTGAAGATCAACACAAAATGCTGGATTAACTCAGCAGCACAGGCAGCATCTCTGGACAGAAGGAATGGGTGTTGTTTTGGGTCAAGACCCTTCTTCAGAAGTTGCTCCAGCATTTTGTGTCTACCTTCGATGTAAACCAGCATCTGTAGTTCCCTCCTACACATTCAGTCACTCTACTGCATGGTTTACAAAAAGATAACATGCCAGAACAATAAGTAATTAGGAAAGTTAATTGAATGTTGTCATTTATTGCTAAGGGACCATACTAATATCTGAAAGTAGCAGGTTGGCTTATTGGGGAAAAGATGGACAGGCTATACTTGTATCTGATGGAGTTTAGAAAAGTGAGAGGGGACTTTATTGAAATAGACAAGCTCCTGAGGGGATTTGACAGGGTTGATGCAGAGAGACTTCCTTTCATGGGAGAATCAGAGACTTCCTCTTGTGGGAGAATCTGGAACCTAGTGTCATTATTTTTAAAAAAAGGTAACCCATTTAATAGACCCGTCTGCTAAGGGTGGGAGAAGTCTTGATTAAATGCATTCATTTAATTAAATAAAAATACCTTGATTAAAAACATTAGCCAAAAAAATCACTTAAGAAAGAGAGAGCAAAAAGGAGAGAGGGACAGATATATTTGGATGCTCATTGAGCTTACGGGAGGTGCAAAGTTTACAGATATCTACCGAAATTTTCAGATCTGCAAAGTTTACAGATATCTACCAAAGTTTACAGATATCTACCAAAATATGTCAGTGAAAAGGATCATTCTAGGGACATCAGCATAGTACACTGACATATGACAATGGAAAAGGAATGAATGGCAAATTAAATTCCATTTCATTATATGTGATGCATGTATTTTGCTTAATTATACTTTTGATGGGAAATAGTTTTCTGTTCTGAAAAGGCAAGGATTTATTAAGACAATAAGAGAGGATATAGTAGAGATGCTGCCGAATGTGTACAAGTACAAACCTGAAATATTGAAAAGATTTGAACTATCACCGTACATTGCTTTTGGAAGAGTACTGAAGCAATTTGATAGCAACTTAAAATTATTAAGGAATGAGATAGGGAAGAGTTGGCAACTCCTTCAATATTTTATCACAAGCTGGAAATTTTAAAATGTAGATGCTGGAAATCTGAATTAGAACAGAAAAATTAAAATCATTCTGTTGAAAGCCCATAATTCTGATACTTAAGATTTGTTTTGCCCTCCACAGATGTTGCACGAGCCGCCTGGAACACCCGATCTGGCCCAAATCCTGTCACACAATTTATGATTGACATCCATGCACTCAAACAACTTGTGGAGGACAAGCAATAGTGTTTTTCCAAGTCTGAGGATATCCCAAAAATGGATGTTGAGGAAGAGATGAAAATAGATTGCTTTGCAGTGATATGGGAATATAGAGAAAGGGGAACACAATTAAAAAGAGACCATGTATGGATGAGTGAAGAGATGATTTGTTTTCAGGGTCAGTGATTGAATCGCAGATAATCTCCATCTTTAAGATAAAGTTAAGATATATATATAGCCGAAGGAGATGAAGGAGTACGTGATACAAGATGAAACTGAATATATAGATATATTGGATTGAAATGCCTGTTTCTGTGCCATAATTCTACGTACAACAACAATAATTAATTATCGTGGCACGGCGGAGCAACGGTAGAGTTGCTGCCATACAGTGCCAGAGACCAGAGTTTGATCCAGACTACGGGTGCTGTCTGTACAGAGTTTGTACGTTCTCCCCGTGACCGTGTGGGTTTTCTACAGGATCTTCGGTTTTCTCCCACACTACAAAGACGTACAGGTTTGTAGGTAAATTGGCTTGGTATAAGTGTAAATTGTCCTTAGTGTGTGTGTAGGATAGCGTTAGTGTGTGCGGGGATCGCTGGTCGGTGCGGACTCAATGGTCGGAAGGGCCTGTTTCTGCGCTGTGTCTCTAAACTAAACAAAACAACAATAATACGAATTTATGAAGCAACTTTAAACTGGCAAATTTTCCAAAGGTGGTGTAATCAAACAAATTTGGACAATGTAAGAGCAAAAACATAGTAGAAAAATAAATATTTTAAGCAGCAACTTAAATGAGCCAAGATTTACAGAATGGTGCAAGGTTATTTCCAGTGGGTAAAAAGAAGCCAGAGAAATGGCATATTCGACAGAGCTATTAATGTTTTAAGTAGATAACTGAGGCAAGGTTACAATCAATGTCATGGAGGAGGAAAACGATGGTTGCAAATTATAGGGTCATGATCAAACACCCATCTACAACAATGATCACACTAAGATGAAAAATAACACGGGTTGTAAATACTCTGGACCATGTACACTGATAAGGGAGAGTAAAACATCCAATGGCCTTGGAACAGTTTTTATGGTAAATACTGAAGACAATGGCTTCAAGATTTTAATTGTTTGATTGTTTGATTACAAAGACTTTTTCACCAGCTGCGGCTAGTAGCATGACCAATCAGAAATAAGCAAATAGACCAATTGAAGTAATGAGAGGTGCAACTGATGATATCAGTATACATATTAAGCATGTGTATATAGGTTTGTAATATCCTAGCAATCCGTTTTTAGAACCCATTTCCCTGCTCATTAGACCTATCTCTAATGCAAGCAGAAGCTCCAGCAGAGGTTCCTGTAGAGTACAGAGCCTTCTGCTGCCAAATGACATGCTGCCCACAGAAATTACCCGGTAAACCAACGATAGAACCCAAGGGATCTTATCACAATGGATACAGGTTGGAGGTTTTCATTGATGGGAGAATCTGGAATGAAGAGTCACTATTTAAAAATTAGGTTATCTGAGACAAACGTGGTATTTTTTACTCTCCCCGAGTCTCAAGTATTTAGAAGGGAAATAGACCTCTTGAATAAGAACAAGGCAGGGGTTGTTGGATTCCAGAAAAAGAAGGGATGTGAAAGATGGATGTCCAGGAATGTCACTTTGAGCTTACTATTGAGTTTACTTGGCCACCATTTTACAGAACAGTATTCTAGACTTGCAGGGTCAAGTGGTCTAATCCTGCTCCTAATTTGTCTCAAAAGGGCCCTGATCTTCAATGTGACCTATTGGGAATCTTAGAGAATATCAGAAGTAACAATACAGAAACAAGAAAATAAGCTATGACTATTGTGAGATTGTCAGTGCTTTTCTTCAATGACACAGTGTGAAAATCAAGGTGCACACCTTTGCTTCTCATCTGGTTAACTTTGATCGTTTATCTCAGAATAATAGCACATCTTATAATTGTTTCACTTTTGAAATAAATACAGTGGGAAAGTATGTCCTTAACTGCAGGTCCTCTGGTATGTAGCAGACTAAGTTAGATCTGACAAACAGCCTTCCAACATTGATTAAGGCTTCAATGTACTTATACATACCTATAATCTGTCATGGATGCTAATCTGGTTGAATATTTTCTGACCAGTTCAGAAACCAGTTCTTTGCTACCTCAAGAGCCAATTTAGCCCAGGCCAGAAACCCAATCAATTACGTTTGTAGCGTTTTGTACTCGGCACTCACTACATTCCCGTTATGTTACCAATTAATCGGGACGTTACTGTTGATGTTTTACTTTCATGCTCCATTACAATGATTTGCATCATTACAAACACAAAACAAAACTTCAAAACCGATTACGGTCTATGTAAAGTTTACGCGTTTAATTTAAAAGGCAGTTCCCGGAACAGACACTGCCCCTGTAAACCTGGCCGAACGGAGAGCAGATTTTGCAAATCTCAAAGTTGCCGACAGGCCCAGCAGGAAATTGGATTCCACTTTCAGATGTTTAAACTTCACCAAACAGGCTGTCAGAGCCCATTTGTTGCCGCGCCTTTTTCTTTACCTGCAAATCTCACCCTGCATCTAAGAGCCTCTGGGAATTCATTGGTTTCTCCCCCTCCGCGATCGAGCCTTTGATTTTCTTTCGCCCGCAAATTAGAAACTCAGAGAAAAAAAACTTTCCATCGACAAACACCCGGGCGCGGGCTGATGGCGTCACCCGCGGTCCAGCCTTGCCGAGCTGCGGCCACAGCGCCCCCAACAGCACGGGCGGACCGCACTCGCCTTCTGTGTGGGAAGGAATTGGTGCAGATGTTGGTTTACACCAAAGATCATAGACCACTCTATACCTCCTAGCTCCTCCAGTATCACCTCTAGCTCCTCTGTTTCACACTACAAACAGCTTACAATGGCCTGTTTCCTTTATCATCAATACATTTTTGCATATCATTGTTCTTTATCTCTCCACCTCACTGTCTATATCTCTCGTTTCCCTGATCCCTGACCAGTCTGAAGAAGGGTCTCGACCCGAAACGTCGCCTATCTCCTTCGCTCCTTAGATGCTGCTGCACCCTCTGAGTTTCTCCAGCTTGTTGTGTAATCCTCTAGTATCTTTGCTCTATACAACATACAAGATACATTATTTGTCACATGTGCCTGTTGGTGCACAGTGAAATGAAATCTATGATCTTTGGTTTACACTGAAGATAGAATACATGTTGTAATGGAGTTACTAAAGATAAATAAATCTTAAAGGCTAATCAACAATAAAAAGCATGGCTGAAAAAGATGTATGTAGGAGATAAATAAAGATAAAGGATTGATTACATAAGGAAATGTGAGATATGAGGATGGAATGGCTGTTATTTGAAATTATTGAATGTGGTGATGAATATCAAATGTTGTAATGCAGAAGATGAGATTGCGTTACTTGTGCCATTCATTCCCTCCAGAGATGCTGCCTGTCCCGCTGAGTTACTCCAGCATTTGTGTCTACGACGTTAACTTTATGCAGGCAAAGGCAACTTCTTTCTGCAGGCCTGCATTGGCGCCTGATAGCACTTCAGTTCAAAATGTGTTGGAAGGAACTGCAGACACTGGTTTACTCTGGAGATGGACAGAAACAGCTGGAGTAAGCTGGACAGAACCAGCATCTGCAGTTTCTGCCTACACATTACTCCGAATTTAGCTATCTTCATCAATTCAGTTCAGTTTAGTTTATTGTCATGTGTACCGAGGTACAGTGAAAAGCTTTTATTGCGTGTCAACCAGTAAGCAGAAAGAATATATATTATTACAATCAAACCATTCACAGTGTAGAGTGAGATTTAAAAGTGTTGAGCAATTGCAGATTCACAACTGTGACCAGCACACAAATAGTCGCCTGGTTTGGGCACCGTCTTGGATCTTGCATTGTCGACAAACAATATTAATCGCTGCAGAACTTTGTAAATAAATGATGGAGAAGACACGGAGTGATTTCATAGCAGGCTTTCCAAACATGCATAGTTTATTTTCCACACCTGCACTTACCTTCTCTCTCATCCCACTCAGAACAAGGATAGTAATAACAAGGAACTGCAGATGCTGTTTTACCAAAGAAAGACACAAAAATGCTGGAGTAACTCAGCAGGTCCAGCAACAGCTGTGGAGAACATGTTTCGGGTCACTCGTGGGGTATTCCCGTTTCTATTTCTTATGTATAGGAAGGAACTGCAGATGTTAGTTTAAACCGAAGATAGATAAGTCTGAAAAAGGGTCTCGACCCAAAACGTCACCCATTCCTTCTCTCCAGAGATTCTGCCTGTCCCGCTGAGTTACTCCAACATTTTGTATCTATCTTCAATTTCTTATGTCCTCATGTAACGCTGTGCTAGCATAATTTGCGTGGCTTGTTTCTTCCATTCTGTATCCTACAATCAATCAGCCACCTACATATTTCCACTGAAGCCCAACAGAAGCACAAGTAACACAATCTCATATTCTGCATTACAACATTTGATATTCATCACTGCATTCAATCATTTCAAATAACAGCCATTCCATAGTTTTTATTGTTGATTAGCCTTTAAGATTTACCTTCAGTAACTCCATTACAACATGTATTATTCAATCTCTCATGCCCACTAGTCATAGTTTTCAGGATGTAGTAACCAAGGCTGCAGGTGAAGAAGACAAAATGGTGCAAATGGTGGAATCTGAAAAGGAAGCAAAATGGCAAGTGAAATGTTGAACTAGAGAGAGCAATGGTGAATAGAAGGGAACTGAGAGGAGGGAAGAAAATCAGGGGGCGGGGGTAGGGTATAGTAAGGGGTGGGAGATGAGTAAAAGGAGGAGGGGAAAGGAACCAGACTGGGTGACAGAGACGAGAGGAAGTGGAAATAAATGAGGGGTGGGGAAGCTGGGTGGATGAAGTGGGGATTACGTGGAATTGGAGTATTCAATATTCACGCCTTTGGGTATCCAAGGTGTATATGAGGTGGTCTTCCAGTTTGCGTATGTCCTTACTTTGACGGAGGAGGAGGCCAAGGACAGACAGGTTGATATGGGAACTGGAAGGATTAAAATGGCAAGTGAGCGAGAGCTTGTGAAGACCCTGAGAGTATGAACATGTTATGTGAATGTAAGAGGCAAGGAACTGCAGATGCTGGAATCCTGAGCAAAACACAAAGTACTGGAGTAACTCCGTGGGTCAGGCTGCATCTGTGGATAGAAATGGAAGTGCGATGTAGAACGGATGCTGCGTGACCCGCTGAGTACCTGCAGTGCTTTGCTGCAAGTGAATGCAAGGTTTTCTTTTGCAAATCACACTATTGATTACAATTTCTGGAAATCATAGATATTTCTAACTTTTTTAAGTATTTGTTCACGTTCTTTTGCCAGTAAAGTCCAGAGCTGTGGACGTTAGCGCTGCATTGTCTTCCCAACATGGATCATATGGAGTTGCTGTGATTGCAACAGGTTTGCTGCACATTGGTCGAAAGGAACTGCAGACCAATGAGAGACACCAATGATTTTACTTCGGAGTCACGTGAGTGACTACGTGAAGAAGCCCCGCCAGGCGCATGCTCGTCATTACGTCGACGCATGTTGGTAGGAACGGGCTGCAGATCGCAGCTCCACCAGCGGTGAGTAACAGGCCCGCACGTAAGTGGGTTGAAATTACTTCCTGGGTAGAAACTCCGTGACGCTGGCTGGAATAGCCAGGAGGAGTTTGGGAAGTTTTTAAAAAATGGACACGGTGAAAAAAATCGGGGCGGGGAAAGCGCGCATCCCGGGTGGAAACACAATTAAGATCAGGACCACAGATTAGTACGGAGCCGGTTCCGATACCGGTAGCCGTTGACCCTGCCGTAGTTCTGCCTTTAGATGCTCCACAGCCACAGGCCACGGAGGGTACTCCAGTGGAAAGGAAAAATAAAAGGAAGTCTGCTAAGCCTGTAATATCAGATGAATCTGATGAAGAAGAGGCAGGGCCAGGCAAATGAGCCTGTGGCTCAGGATGGACCAAATGGAGAAAATACTTCAAACAACTATTAACCAAGGGTCAAAAGACCCAGAATATTCCCAGGCAGCCCCTGAGGGGGTTCCATATCATGAATATGGTGCCTTTACAACATGGGAATGTGAACCTCCAGAGCCTTGTTTAGGTCTGGAATAAGTCTCCTTTGAGCAAGTCTCAGAAGTACCAGGGCGGCTGGAGACTGACCCTGAAGGTGGTGTTTTTGGTCTTGAGTACCCACCACAGCACAAAAGTCAAACTCCAGGTGTACCAGATGTAGCACAATCCTTTGCTATACCAGAGGGGAGCGGTGAGGTCATGGAAGAAAATCTGGCGGCCAATATTAATTATTTGCTTTCTCACCAGCTTCAGGAGACTGTCATGATTGAGACAGCAGACCTCTATAAAACACCTGTTAATTGTGCATCACTGAGGGTGCCGACGATGAATCCAGCTATTTGGATACCCATGACTTTAACAATGCGAGGACAGGAGGGTCCTCAAGCTCATTGTAGCTGGCATTGCTGCTTTTGGGAGGCAGTTGGAAGGGCATGCTACGTCCAAAATCCAAAAAGACATGTTGGCATTGTTTTGTAACTCTTAATTTGAGATTAATTGTATGAGAAAAATTGCCATTTGGCCCATCCTGCACCCAAGATTTGCTGGGTTGTGTAAATCAAGCAATGTTCAAGCTCCAGATTACTTATTCGGAGAGAGAAATAAAACCCCCCCAAAAAAACCTGCCTAAACAAATTAAAATATCGATGAGGAGGCAAAGACTATCAGCCTCATTAAACCTTTTATATTCGGACAAAGGAGACAATCTGGCTGGATGAGAAGGGGGTTTGATTCAGGAACAGGAACAAGCAGAGGCAGGGGTATGGTGAGAAGGTATTATTACCTATCACAGCACAATGTCAATCCACATATTGGGAGAAGGAGACCGTCACGGTCATTTGCTGAGGTACAAAAACTTTATTCTATCACAGAGGAAACTGTTGTAGAACCTCCGGTTGGTGGTAGATTGCAATTGTTTTATGATGAATGGTACTGTATAACATCTGATCGGTTTATATTAGATACTGTGTCAGGTGCTATTATAGAATTTATGGAAGGAGTTGATCCACCTGTACAGGATAAACCTAATCGGGTTTTGGTGTTTTCTGCACCTGAAAATTCTCAGGTAAAAGAAGAAGTTAAACATTTATTTTAAAAAAGGGGTAATTGAAAGTACGGAGAATCATCCGCAACAATTTGTGTCAAATAGTTTCCCCAGGGCAAAGAAAGATGGGGGTTGTAGAGTCATTCTGGATCTCACAATTGAATTCATATGTCCAGTATAGACATTTCAAAATGGACACCTTCAACACTGCAAAGCAGTTGTTGTCCATAGGGTGTTACATGGCTACTATAGACTTAAAAGATGCGTATTATTCAGTGCCAATTCATCACCATTATCGTAGGTACTTGAAGTTTAATTGGATGTGTCAGCTGTGGCAATATAAAGCATTACCTAATGGGTTAAATTCAGCTCCCAGGCTGTTCACAAAATTATTGAAACCAGCACTTGCATTGTTAAGGGCTCAAAATCACATTGTCATGGCTTATCTTGATGATATTTTAATTGTTAATGCCACTCAGGAATCAGCTGAAGATTCAGTTTCAGCAACTATAAGCCTGTTGGAAAGGCTAGGATTTCTGATCCATTCAACGAAATCTAAGCTACAGCCGTTGCAGACAATTGAGTATTTTGCATTTGTCATTGATTTAGTTGCTATGTCAGTAACTTTACCAACAGATAAAGTTGTGGATATTACAAATGCGTGTAGTTGCCTTGCTGACAAACCTTATCCCTCCATCCGAGAAGTAGCTAGGGTTATTGGTAAGATGGTAGCAGCATTTCCCGCTGTTGAGTTTGGTCCTTTGCATTATCAAAATCTTCAAAGGGCAATAGCACAAGCATTAAAAGAACGTGCAGGTCATTTTGACAGACCCATGCAGTTGCCAATGGAAGCGTTGGTTGAATTACAGTGGTGGATTGGGAATGTTGCACAAGCTACTAAAAACATTGTTATTCAGCAACCTACAGTGGTATTGCAAACTGATGTTAGTGCTCTCGGATGGGAGGCTACGGACAATAACACCAGCTGTGGTGGTAGATGGACTGTTCAAGAGGATTTAATTCTCCAAACATATGGTATTAATTATTTGGAGTTATTGGGGGCATTTTTTGGATTAAAAGTTTATTGTTCAACAATGGAGAACTTGCATGTTCAATTACAAGTAGACAATACCACAGCTATATAACCATATAACAATTCAATTACTTGATTACTTATATGTTAGTATTAGATTATTAAAAAAATAATAATTCTTCAGTTTTTAACCATATAACCATATAACCATATAACAATTACAGCACGGAAACAGGCCTTCTCGGCCCTTGCAGTCCGTGCCGACCATTCATTTTCCCCTAGTCCCATCTACCTGCACTCAAACCATACCCCTCCATTCCTTTCCCGTCCATATACCTATCCACTTTACCTTTAAATGTTAAAATCGATCCTGCCTCCACCACTTCAGCTGGAAGATCATTCCACACAGCCACCACTCTCTGAGTAAAGACGTTCCCCCTCATGTTACCCCTAAACTTCTGTCCCTTAATTCTCATGTCATGCCCTCTTGTTTGAATCTTCCCTGCCCTCAATGGGAAAAGCTTATCCACGTCAACTCTGTCTATCCCTTTCATCATTTTAAAGACATCAATCAAGTCCCCCCTTAACCTTTTGCGCTCCAAAGAATAAAGACCTAACTTGTTCAACCTTTCTTTGTAACTTAGTTGCTGGAACCCAGGCAACATTCTAGTAAATCTCTTCTGTACTCTCTCTATTTTGTTGACATCCTTCCTATAATTGTACACCATACAACCAAAATTGTACACCATACTCCAGAATTGGTCTCACCAATGCCTTGTACAATTTTAACATTAATTCCCTACTCCTATATTCAATGCTCTGATTTATAAAGGCCAGCACACCAAAAGCTTTCTTTACCACCCTATCTACATGCGATTCCACCTTCAGGGAACTATGCACAGTTATTCCTAGATCCCTCTGTTCCACAGCATTCCTCAATTCCCTACCATTTACCATGTACGTCCTATTTTTATTTGTCCTGCCAAGATGTAGCACCTCACACTTATCAGCATTAAACACCATCTGCCATCTTTCAGCCCACTCTTCCAAATGGCCCAAATCTCTCTGTAGACTTTGAAAATCTACTTCATTATCCACAGCATCACTTATCTTAGTATCATCTGCATACTTATCCAATTTTCCACCCCATCATCTAGATCATTGATGTACATGACAAACAACAGTGGATCCAACACAGATCCCCGAGGCACCCCGCTGGTCACCGGCTTCCAACCTGACAAACAGCCATCCACCATTACTCTCTGGCATCTCCCATTCAGCCACTGTTGAATCCATCTTTGATACTCTGCCATTAACACCCAAAGATTGAACCTTCTTAACCAACCTTCCATGGGGAACCTTGTCAAAGGCCTTACTGAAGTCCATATAGACAACATCCACTGCTTTACCCTCATCAATTTCCCTAGTAACCTCTTCAAAAAATTCAAAAGATTTGTCAAACATGACCTTCCAGGCACAAATCCATGTTGACTGTTCTTGAACAGACCCTGTTTATCCAGATGCTTATATATATTATCTCTAAGTATCCTTTCCATTAATTTGCCCACAACTGACGTCAAACTAACATATCTATAATTGCTAGGTTTATTCTTTGAACCCTTTTTTGAACCCAATGGAACAACATGCGCAGTACGCCAATCCTCCGGCACTATTCCCGTTTCTAATGACATTTGAAATATTTCTGTCAAAGCCCCTGCTATTTCTACATTAACTTCCCTCAATGTCCTAGGGAATATCCTGTCAGGACCTGGAGATTTATCCACTTTTATATTTTTCAAAAGTGTCAGTACTTCCTCCTCTTTGAATCTCATAGTTTCCATAGCTACTCTACTTTTTTCCCTTACCTCACAGAGTTCAATATCCTTCTCCTTGATGAATACCGATGTTGTGGCAGACAACAGATCACGGGAGTTTAAAGACAATACAGAATTGATGTTAAATCCACATATTTTCCAAAAAATTGTCAATCGGTATGGTGTACCAGACATTGATCTGTTTGCGTCCAGATTAAATCACCAATTGCCTAAATCCGTGTCATGGGAGCCTGATCCACGAGCTGTAGCGTTGGATGCATTCTCGCTACATTGGGGAAATATGTTTTCCTATGCTTTTCCCCCCATTTTGCCTGATTAGGCAATGTCTCAGTAAAATAGAGCAAGACTCTGCCAACGGTGTTTTGGTGGTTCCAAACTGGCCTACAGAGCCATGGTTCCCATTGATGCTTAGAATGATAATTAAACCATTTATGACGATTGCCAGCTCCAGGGATTTGTTGGTACAACCAGTGACAGAACAAGTTCATCCATTGCATGATCATATGAATTTGTTAATCTGCAGGTTCTGACCAGATCATTACAAGGGCTTGGACTGTCGGATAGGACCATGGATGTCATAACGTCAGCTTGGAGAGATAGCACTAAGAAACAATATATGTCTCACATAAAGAAATGGGAAGCTTTTTGTATTCAGTCAGATGTATCTTATCATACTGCAAACATATCGAATGTATTGGAGTTCCTTGCTATGTTGCATTTTGATCAGCACCTTAGTTATAGTGCCATTAATAGTGCTCATAGTGCTTTGTCTTCCTATTTACGACAATTTTCAGAACATCTATCTATCGGGTCTCTTCCATTAATATCCCGATTTATGAGAGGGATTTTTAATAAAAATCCTCCCAAACCCAGATATACAGAAATTTGGGATGTTAGTATAGTTCTCACATTGCTCCGGCAATGGGCTCCAATTACGTCACTGTCTTTTCAGAAATTAACATTTAAAGTAGTAATGCTTATGGCTTTAGTGTCAGCACAAAGAGTACAAACATTGCAAATGTTACGTTTAGATTGTATGCATTTGTCTGCAGATAACATTACTTTTTATGTTTATGATCTAATCAAACAAAGCAGACCGGGGAAGTCTTGAACCAAGGTAATCTTTAGAGCATATCCTGTCGACCAAACATTGTGTGTGGTTAAGCATCTGACTCAATATATTGAAGTAACCAAGAGTCTCCGAGGTTGTGAGACAACAATGCTTATTGCCCATAAGAAACAATACAAAAAAGTGTCAGTACAAACTATTTCTAGATGGTTAAAACAGGTTTGGATTTAGCTGGAGTGGACACTGATGTGTTTAAATCTCACTCCACCAGGGCAGCGTCCACGTCCGCGGGGATGGCACAGGACATGCCGCTCGACCAAATTTTAGAGGCCCCAGGATGGTGTAAAGAAGAAACTTTTTCCAAGTTTTAAAATAAACCTGTTATCACGGTGCCAGAGTTTGGACATGCAGTGTTGGGTTCTGTTTGATTATTTGCTTTCTTTTATGTAATGATTCATATCTTTTGTTGTAATTTCCCCTATGATAGAGAGGTATTACTTTTCCTTCTTTTATTATTATTATCAAAATACTTATTGCATTATTCAAGCAATGTTCAATAATATTATTTACTCACTACTGTGTCAACTGAAGCAGTGTGTCGTATGGAATGAATCTACGGCATGCTATGAAGTATGCCGAGCATGCGCCTGGCGGGGCTTCTTCACGTAATCCCTCATCGTAACTCCTCATAAAATAAAGATCAAACTTCGAACAGGTAAGTTCTCGTTTAATCTTACTATTTTACACCAATAATAGACACAAAATAATGGCGTAACTCGGCAGGACAAGGAGCATCTCTGGAGAGAAGGAATGGGTGACGATTTGGGTCGAGACCCTTCTTCAGATTGAAAGTCAGGACAGGGGGAAAGATTTTGATGGTGATATAGAACAAATGGCATGTAAAAAGTAACCATGATCAAGGTAAGGTGGAGCCCAGAATGGTCCTTGATCATAGAAACATAGAAAATAGGTGCAGGAGGAGGCCATTCGGCCCTTCGATCCTTTTTTTTACATAACCTTCATTCATTTGTTCCATATCTCTCTAAATCATCCTCGATATCTCTAGGGTAAACAAAAGTGCTGGAGAAACTCAGCGGGTGAGGCAGCATCTTTGCAGCGAAGGGAATAGGCAAACGTCGATATCTCTAGTTTCCCTTTCCATTGACTCTCAGACTGAAGAGGGGGGTCTCGACCAGAAATTTATTTATTGGGTATGTGTGCATGCGTATATATATATACACACACACACTGAACTTTGTTTTCTCCCGTTATGAACTATGTTTACATATTCTGTTGTGCTGCAGCAAGTAAGAATATCATTGTCCTATCTGGGACAGATGACAATAAAACACTGTTGGCTCTCCAGAGATGCTGCCTGACCCACTGAGGTACTCCAGCGTTGTGTGTCAGTCTTCCTTCCGATGATCTTTGCATTGGGGATGCCCGGGTGCGGCGTTGTCCAACCAGCAGCAGGGTTTGTGCGGTGAGTGAGGGAGGGAAGGAAGGAAGGAGGGCGGGCGGGTGGGCGCCATGTAACGTTGCTCGTGGTTGGACACCAGCGGCGGCGGCGGCGGGGAAGATGGCGGCGGCGGCGGCGGACCATGTTGTGGCGGACGCCGGCGCTTTCCTCAAGAACGCACCCCTGCAGGTCGGTGCTACATCTTCGGCTGCTCTCCTGGAAGAAGCGCTGTCGGTTGTCAGGGATGCGAGGAACTGCAGACGCCCGGGTTTTTACTTCAGTCAAACACAAAATGCTGGCGTAACTCAGCGGCTCAGGCGGCATCTCTCTCTCTCTCTGTGTGGAGAGAGAAGGTTCTCGACCCGAGCCGCCACTTCTCTCCAGAGATGCTGCCTGTCCCGCTGGGCATTTTGTGTCTACGGCTCCTTCCTACACATCCCTGGGGAACACGACACGGATCCGTGGCGTTTCCAGTCGGGATCCTTCTCCTTCAGACTGTTGAGAAGTCGCGACTCCAAACGTCGTCTATCCATCATGTTCTCCAGAGATGTGTCTGAGCTGCTGACTTATTCCAGCCCTTTGGTGTTTTATTCACGGCTGGCGTTTACTCCGAGTGTTACCCGGGCCCCAGTCTTGGCCGTGGGAGCGATTTATCCCCAGGGAGGGCAAGAAGGCTCGTATGGGAACGGATAGAGGAATTAAAAACTACCAGAGAACTATCCAGCAGACCTTGGCGGAGAGAGCAACATGGTCGTGTGGCCGACGCTTGGTCTCACGATGTGAAGGAGGCCGCACTGGGAGCATCGAATGTAGTAAAGGGTGTCTGGAAGGTGCATGCCAATCTGTCTCATCTGGAAGGTTGTCCCTAAATGAAGTCGAGGGGAGAGGAATAGGGACAGGTGTTACATCTGATGCGTAGGAAGGAACTGCAGATGCTGGTTTACATCGAAGGTAGACACGAAATGCTGGAGTAACTCAGCGGGACAGGCAGCATCTCTGGAGAGAAGGCATGGGTGATGCTTCAGTCTGGGGGATGGAGTTGTAAAGGGACTGGTCTGGTAGCCATGGTAAAGATGAGGCGATGGGATTATAATAATTGAACGTTGCTGAACTTTTTAAGCGCATGGGAGATCTGAAGCGACTGGGTTGGGGGAGACATAGAATTTGGAAATTAGTTTGGTGTGGCAGGAGCAGGCAGAAGCGATGCGTCTACCACGGCCTATCTGCTAGTGTATTTTGGGAAGGAGGTAGAAATGGGCAGTGCAGGGATAGGGAACTATAAGGTTGGAGATGTGGGGGAGAGACCACCAGAGGTGATGAGATTGGTAATGTTGAAGGAAATGGTGGCCTTGCGTTTGTATGATCATGGTCAAGGGGTAGGCATAAGGAAGTTTCCCAGAGCTGATGTCCCTCACCATGGTAGAGTGCAGCCGGGCGGACTACAACAGCACCTCCCTTGTCAGTAGGTTTGATAACAATATTGGGATTGTTACTGTGCAGTGGGTAGGCTCTGCATTCAGAGGGGTGAGATTGAAGTGGGTAAGGGAAGTGGAAAAGTCAAGATGGTTGATGCCACTCTGGCAGTAGAAATAAAAAGGGCCAGAGATGGTGGAAGGCAGGTTGAGTCCAGGTGGAGGAAGAATGTTGGAGACTGGAGAAGGGTTCATCACTGGGAGGCAAGGACTCCTTGCTAGAGAAATGGGCCTGGACGCAAAGGCAGTGGAAGAAGATCTCAACATCATTGAGGAGTAGACATGAGGGTGTAAAGATTTTCTACTAGCTTGGTCTCTTTCAATCTGGGCCAGGATTTTATCACATTAACAGTGATCACCAAAATTTTATTACATTATTGCTTTTTGTTTTAAAAGGAATTTGGAAAAAACATTTACACATTAAAAGAAGTTGTAAATGAAATAAGGGATAAAGAAACAAAACAAAGGCTGGCAGTTTTGCCATACCAGCTCCATTTCAAAGAGCCATTTCCTGAATACATCAGACAAGGTAAGTTTTACTTCACCCTGTTGATTCACTTGCTTAAAGATTTTTTTTAATGTGTATTAAACTTCAATCAGTTTCTTATAAAGCTGGCATTAAATTGTTTTTTAATTTTATGTTTTTTAGACAAAATGGATATCTGTGAAGTACTAACTTGCAATTATATTTCCAGATGTCACCCTAAATGCTTTTCATGTATTCAATAACTTTGAAATGAGCCAGTTATGTTGATGTGCTCAGTGGCTATTTTTTAATTTAGCAGTTATTATCTGACAGTTCAAGATGGAACATGTGAAACAAACTCACAATGTGATTTTGATAAGATGGCTTCCAACAATGTGACCAATACCATTGACAGTGAACCAGCCAAATATTTCAGCAAGTGAAACAACAGAAAATCATTGGGTGTTGCTTTAATGTCATAAAAGCAGTTACATTCCCAAGGACATTATTTCCCTTTACTACAAAAAGGTCAACGACAAAATAAAATAACATTAAACAAAATGGTACAAATTGCAAATAAGAAACACAGATCATGAAATAATATGGTTGCAGCAACTCAAAAAGAAAATATGAACAGACACGATGACGCAGTGTTAGAGTTACTGCCTCGCAGCACCAGGTACCCGAGTTTGATCCGGAGTTGTACGGAGTTTGTACGTTCGCCTCGTGACTGGGAGATGTACAGGCTTGTATGTTGATTGGATTTGTTAAAGATTGTAAATTGTCCCGGGTGTGTGCAGGATAGTGCCAGTGTATGGGGTGATCGCTGGTCGGCACGGTCTTGGTGGGGCAAAGGGCCTGTTCCACGGTGTATCTCTCAACTAAACTAAAACTAAACTTCCAAGAGATATCAATGGGTGCAATGCAAGTTCCTTGTAAGCTAATAATGGTGATAGTCTATTGAAAATAGGAAACTGAACAATTATTTTATGTCAATATTTTTAATAGAGGCAGAAGATTGCATGCACAAGGAATCTAATGCAGGCTAAACGTCTATTACTGGCAAAGTACTGGTGTCTAAACTAAAAGATGAATTTGATTAATATTTTGAAACTCCAAGATGGAACTAGTGAGTCTTTCTAAAGGGGTAATCTATGCATGACAATGCATGTTGAATTTTTCTTCAGAATGATGTAAGTAATGATCAGGGGCATGTCAATTTATATAAAAAATAAATTTGTGGAATTGAAGACAAATTATAGGCCTAGCTAGGAAAACGTAAAACGTAAAATATCAATGGACGAGGTATGGTTGTGATATCAGGGCGACTCAGTGGCACAGCAGTGGAGTTGCTGCATTACAGCGTCAATGACCTGGGTTCGATCCTGACTACGGGTGCTGTCTGTATGGAATTCTTATGCTCACCCTAGGTGGATTCCTCCGGGTGCTCTGGTTTCCTCCCATACCCCAAAGACGTACGTAAATTGGCTTCTGTAAACTGTCTCTAGTGTGTAGGATAAAACTAGTATATCACTGGTCTACACGGACTCGGTGGGCCGAAGGGCTTGTTTCCTCGCTGTATTTCTAAAAACTAAAACTATGATCTGGTAAAGTATGAGATCTTTGGGGGAGTAATAAATGTGAGTGAACTTACTAATAGTGCAAATTCAAAACAACATGTACATTATCAATATTATAATATTTGGGCAAAGGAAAAAAAAAGAAAAAGGCTATTGGAAACTCGCCTTTATAATGAGGGAACCAGAAACAAATTGGTACCGCTGGAGCAATGGTTATACCACCGCTGCGATCAGTTCAATTCATCATCCTCGGAAGGAGTGTATTGTTGATTTCCCCGAATGATAGCGAGATTAAATTATAACAGAATACATGTGCAATGGTGTAGCCTATTGGTGTATGTCTTGCCCCTTGATTCAACTTTGTGAATTCAGATATTGAAATGCTAAACATTAAATTGTAACATTGAGGCAGTGCTGCATTATTTGAGGGCTACTTTTTGTAGTCAAGGTAGAGCAGAGTCAACCTCTCGTTTCAGCAAATGTAAAATATCCCGTGTGACTTTAAACAGGAGGGATCTCCTGGCGTTAAGTGACAAAAATGTCTTATTTATGTTTGTGGAACCTCCTTGTGGGAATTGATTGGTTGCTTTGCCAGTATTTCAAAATCATTAATGGGTTAGCACTGAGGATGTTTAAAGTACTTTATTAATATAAGTTTGTTCATAAATCTAATTTCAAAGGTAATTAAACCATTTTTTTGTTTTCACTATCTTTTTCATAGTGTCTGAATTTTCAAAGAAAACTGGCGACTACCCCAGTCTGTCAGCAACTGACATTAAAGTTCTGGCACTAACCTGTCAACTTGAAACTGAGTATGTGGGAGCTGGCCACTTGAGAAAAGAACCTATACAAAAAGTAAGTAATTTATTTGTTTTAATTTACTTTACTGGGTTCTTTATTGTCGGAAAAGCAACTGTGACCAGATGCCCGTGGCTGTACAACAGCACTGTAGATTAACTTTTCATTTTGTAGGTAAATTGATATCCTGTTTCACTTCCCCGAGGGCAGAATTTTTTATTATTAAGGAAGGTTTCTACATTTAGTAAGGGTTGTACCTAAAACATTAAACACTGGAATTTGAGCGTGTACATTATTTTGTGATGCAGTAAAGCAATTCTTGCCCATCTGCTCCAACATCCATTCAGCATCCAAGCTTGTGCTGAAAGGTGGAAATCAATATTACACCAAATGCCAGCTAAATAAAGGAACACCTGATCACCCATCATTGACCTTCAGCAGCATGATCAAAATTAGAGGCAACCAGGTTCAATACCCCTCAATGCCCCAGAAATGTAGCCATATTTATAGAATATAATTGCATTTTGTCATGAAGATTTGTTCTGGTGACCAGAGAACAGTCTAAAAATGGGCTTCCATTATCCACTTTTCCAAGGAGATTTGTCTCCCAACCAAATGTTATGTTACACCAGTGACTTTTATTTATCCTCTATGCACATTCAATAGGAGCAATTTTATTGCTTCACAGCCTCTTGGGTAGTCTATTCCAAATATTTGTTACCTCGTCAATGAAGAAATTTATTCTCGGCGCAGTCCTGAGTGGTCAGCCCTTAACCTGTGAGTGTGACCCCCTGGCTCTAGAGATCATGACAATATCCCTGAATGGTCCCAACCTGAATAAAATTGCTCCTATTGAGTGTGCATAAGAGGATTAATAGAAGTCACTGGTGTTACATAAACATTGGTTATTTGTAAGGTAATATTACCAGTCTGTATCCTGCCTAAAACACACATTTCCTCAAAATATGCACATCTCATCAGTAACCGAGTGATTATTTTGTGTAATGGAATTATGAGGTAGAAGCATTGTGAAAAAAAATCAAAATTTGCTTTTTTTAGGTTGAAGTGAGCAGCACTTTAAGACACCCCGAGTCACTCATCAACCTAGCAGGCTTTCATCTGCCATCTAAGGTAAACAACATTAAAAATACATGGTTTAGAACATTGTAAAAAATTTAAGTTCTATTTTGAGCAACAACATGAAACAAAAATTGCTGCAAATAATCTACAGTCAGGCAGCAACTGTGGGGGAAAAATGTTATGTTTCAGAATAATGATCTCTCTTCAAACCCTTCAGGCCATTGGCCTGAAACAACAATTCTGTTCCCAGGGATGCCGCCTGGTTTGCTGAGTATTTGCAGCATCTGTTGTATTCTGTGTCTTTTGAGGGGAGTGGGGGAGGTGGAACTGCCAGTTGATGGTCAGCTTCATAAATATTGCTTTTGAATTTTCCATTGCCAAATTTTCTAACAGAAAAGAACTGTAGTCATTCTTGTGATAAATATCTATTTACACAGAGGATTCGTCAAATAACAAATGAGATGACAGATGATGAATGGAGTTGTGATTGAGATTGTACATGGTTATTAATCACACTCAGAGTTTGGTGGTAGATTTCAAGATTTCTTTATTCACAGCTTGCAGTTGTTACATTTCCAGGAGAGAGAGAAGGAATCCTCCAAGGCAAGCTAAAAGACCTGCAGAACACAGCTAAAAGTCTACAGAAAACAGTTGAACATTGTTTCTTATCTATAGAAGATATTTGGGGCTATCAATCCCTGCAGTGCTTCTTACTGGCTTAAAACCAATCGCCCAGATTGTGTCCCTTTTTTGTCCTGATACTTGGCATGATCTCATTACCTTCATACTAATAGGGGCTTGTTGTTCAAAATTCTGCTTTGGTTTTATCAATTCCACTGGATTAAGCTGGACCTTACCCAAAGTTCAGTGACCGTACGCCTGTTTGTTGTCCCTGGGCTCTACAGGTTTAAAAGAAAGACAGCTGCTATAATCATTATTTGAGACATTTTGGCACACAACATTAGTTGCCCTTGCAACAAGTCACAGCTTCACCAAGCTCATTTCATGTGGGAGGCAAGAGTTTCCAGGCTTTCTTTCCTTTCACCTTACCTACTGCTTGGGTGGTCAGTAGCACCTGGAAATGTCCTACCCACGTAGAACTCAATGGTTCTTTTTGTAGTTTCTTCATGTGGACCCAAACTCTGAGAACAATGTTGTGTCCCCCTGGTGGGTCACCCCAGGCTGCCAATCCCTGTTGAGAAGCAGAATTGTCAGCTTTTTGTTGGAACTTGACAATATTTTAATGTGCCACTCTTCAGGTGACAAGCAACCTTTAGTAAATCAATAGTTTGCGGCTGGGACATAGGCCTGCCAGTAATTACTTCAAAGGAACTTTGGTCCATAGGTCTACTTAGTGTTGCCCTAATGCTGCACAGGAATACTGCCAGTGCCTGAGGCCATGGCATTTCTCCTTGATGGTAGTTAGCTCACCTTTGTTTCAAGGTCTGATTTGCAGTTCCACTTGACCCGAGGATTGAGTGTGGTGAGGGCGGAACAAGTTGTGAGTAATGTTCAGTGGGTGGCGCACTACCTGGCAAACTGCACCAGTAAAGTGTGTTCCTTGAGCTGACTCAATATTCCCCATCATGGAATATAGTCTTTGCACAGGATCTTGGACGAGGGAATTAAATGCAACATCTCAAAGTTTGCGGATGACACGAAGCTGGGGGGCGCTGTTAGCTGTGACGAGGATGCTAGGAGGCAGCAAGGTGACTTGGATAGGCTGGGTGAGTGGGCAAATGCATGGCAGATGCAGTATAATGTGGATAAATGTGAGGTTATTCACTTTGGTGGCAAAAACAGGCAAGTAGACTATTATCTGAATGGTGACCGATTAGGAAAAGTGGAGATGCAACGGGACCTGGGTGTCATGGTACACCAGTCATTGAAAGTAGGCATGCTGGTGCAGCAGGCTGTGAAGAAAGCGAATGGTATGTTGGCATTCATAGCAAAAGGATTTGAGTACAGGAGCAGGGAGGTTCTACTGCAGTTGTACAGGGTCTTGGTGAGGCCACACCTGGAGTATTGCGTACAGTTTTGGTCTCCTAATTTGAGGAAAGGCATTCTTGCCATAGAGGGAGTACAGAGAAGGTTCACCAGACTGATTCCTGGGATGGCAGGACTTCCATATGAAGAAAGACTGGATAGACTCGGCTTGTACTCGCTGGAATTTAGAAGATTGAGGGGGGATCTCATAGAGGGGTTGGACAGGCTAGATGCAGGAAGATTGTTCCCGATGTTGGGGAAGTCCAGGACAAGGGGTCACTGTTTAAGGATAAGGGGGATGTCTTTAGGACCGAGATGAGAAAAACATTTTTCACACAGAGAGTGGTGAATCTGTGGAATTCTCTGCCACCGAAGGTAGTTGAGGCCAGTTCGTTGGCTATATTTAAGAGGGAGTTAGATGTGGCCCTTGTGGCTAATGGGATCAGGGGGTATGGAGAGAAGGCAGGTACAGGATACCGAGTTGGATGATCAGCCATGATCATATTGAATGGCGGTGCAGGCTCGAAGGGTCGAATGGCCTACTCCTGCACCTATTTTCTATGTTTCTATGTATGGATGGTTGTAGATGGAACACCCTCCACCCACCGGGAAAATCTTTCGATGGTAATGAGGATACCCCTGGAGGTGCTGGAGTCGGCCAGCTGGGGCTGGAGCCCTTAATGTTGGCATTACCGTTGGAGGTCGTGAATTGTTTTTCAGGCATGTCACACGTCAGTCACCTGTTGAGCACATTTCCTAACGCCCCCCCCCCCCCCCAACAAAGTTTCTGGAATTGGACTGTCATTTGTTGTGGGATGAGATGACCCCACACGTGGATTTGTTGGACAAGGAATGGTATTAATGCCTGTGGTGCGACTGGCTTATCCGTGCCTCGTTGCCCCAACATACCATCCTCTCATAACTTAATGCTTGCTTCAGTACATGTCCATTTTTCTTCTTATAGCAATTTGCATCTTATGTAGGTGTCGATCTATATTACTCTTATTTAGTGTGTATACTTGCTGCTCGTTGCCAATGCCTGTACCGTTTGACATCGCTTGCTTAGTGGCCTTGTCATTCCCCTAGTGCAGTCTCCTGCGCCTTCCACATACCATCCTTTATCATGGGCTTTGCACTTCAAAATAGCCACTTCTCGCAGCAGGCAGATGGCTTCTAATACTCCTTGGACTTTTCCATTTCAAATTGAACTGCCAGTGGCAGTAAGATATCTTATGTTTCTCCATTGCTGTCCAAATGCATGAGCCACCCTGAAAGCATATCTCGAGTCCGTATAGGTATTAGCCAACTCGTGCCGAATAGGAGCTACCGACAGAGCCCTCGGCTCATCCTGTTGGGATGACTTTCCTGGGGGCAGACAATCTTGTGCCATGATCTCATGTTGACTTGCAATGGCCCATCCTGGTTTCCTGATGTTGTTATCAACAAAGGAAGAGTCATGTGTAAACGGGATCAGGTCAGGATTCTCTACAGTCCCTGAATCTCAGTCTGAAGAAGGGTTTTGACCCGAAACATCACCTATTCTTTTTCTCCAGAGATGCTGTCTGACCCGCTAAGTTACTCCAGCATTTTGTGTCAATCTTTGGTTTGAACCAGCATGTGCAGTTCCTACCTACACATTTAGTTGCTCCTACCTCTTCATTCCTCCTTTGTTGGAATACGGTAGTTCCTTGGACCATTGGTCAATCATCTTTGGGTCAGTAAGTATGTTCTACCATAGGAAACCGAGTAGCAATGTCACAATGGTCTTGCTCCCCTGGTCATTTTTTAAGACTTGGTCTTTATTGGCTTTTGATTCTACAGGACCACAGGTAACAGCCAGTATGATCTGGCCCATGTGTTTAGCTTTTTTAAAAAATATTTTTATTAGAGGTAAGCAATAAATTGGCAAACACATATTATGGTAGAAGTATCTTGTGTACATCAATTATACATTATTAATATTATCAATTAAATCATTCTGCCTCTAATAGTTTTTTAATAGATTAAGAGTAATAAAAAACAAAAGAAAAAGAGAGAAAAAAGATAATTAAAAAAAAAAAAATCATAAGGAATGGAATAATTTACCATTAATACATCATTGGAGATAAGATCAAGGAATATAGAATATAACTTTTCATCTAATCCTGAGTCCAAGTTTCAGTTAGGGTTCCCTGCCGAACCGATCTACCCTTTTAAGTAATCGATGAAAGAAGACCATATTCTAACAAAGAGTTCTTGTTTGTCCATTAAGGCAAATCTGATTCTTTCCAGGTGTAGGGTCTCTGACATTTCCATAATCCACATTTTAATTGTGGGGGATATAGGGCCTTTCCAAAATTTTAATATTAATTTCTTCCCGATTATTATACTGTAATCTAGGAATTTTTTTTGACTTGTTGTAAGTGTTAAACTTTGTGCTGATATTCCATGTATTATTAGTTTTGAGTCCGGATCCAGTTTAGTATTAATAACTTCAGAAGTTATTCTAAAAATCTCAATCCAGAAATTTTAATTTTTATACAATTTGAAAAAGTATGTGTTAAGTTAGCCTCTAGATGCTGACATTTATCGCAAATTGGAGAGACATGGGGAAAGATTCTATTCAGTTTAACTTTTGAGTAATGTAATCTGTGTAATACTTTAAATTGTATTAAAGCATGTCTGGCATTTAACGAGCATTGATGTATATATTGTAAACTTTTGTCCCAAATATCTTTCGTTATGGGTTGGCTTAATTCATTTTCCTGCGTATGTCTATGTGATTCCGTCAATGGTACCTCGCTATCTAAAAGGATATTATAAATATAAGTTGTTAGTTTTTCTGCATTAGGGTGCTTATTCAAACATTCATCAAGGATTTCTGGTTCCCTATTCCTATAATCTTGTGTATTTGATTTAACATAATCTCTGAGTTGTAGATATCGAAAAAAATTATTTGAAATCCATAAATCTGTTGTAACTCCTGAAATAAAAGAAAAGTGCCTTTCTTATAAAGATGTTCCATCTTTTTAATTCCATAATTTTTCCATTGTGTGAAACCTTTATCCAGCATGGAAGGTTTGAATAAGGGATTGTTTACAATAGGGAGACAGAGTGGTATATTATCCAATTTTAAAGCCTTTTTTAATTGTTTCCAGATTCGTGTACCACCATGTATTATAGGGTTTTCCCTATAGGTTTTTTTGTGCAATTTTGTCGGTGCAAACATAATCGAACCAATTTCAAAAGGTAAACAGTCCTCCTTTTCCATCCTTAACCAGTCTGGTTGTTGATCCATTTCTTCCAGCCAAAAATTCATGTTTTTAATATGGACTGTCCAAAAATAAAACAGAAAATTTGGTAGAGCTAAACCTCCATTAATCTTTGATTTACATAAATGTTTTTTACTTATTCTATAATTCTTATAATCCCAGATGAAACTTGTAACAGTAGAGTGTACTTTAAAAAAAAAAAAGAAAAGATTTTGGAATATATATTGGAATTGACTGGAATAAGTACAATAATTGTGGCAAAAAGATCATTTTTATAGCATTAATTCTACCGAACATTGAAATGGTATGCGTTTTCCAATATTGAATGTTCTTGTTTAGTTTATTCAGGAAAGGTGGGAAATTTGATTTAAATATAGAAGTATACATCTTAGTTACACAAATACCTAAATATTTAAATCTTTCATCAACTATTTTAAAAGGTGATTGTTGTAGTGTATGTAAATTGAGTTCCGTTATTGGCATGATTTCGCTTTTATTCCAATTAATTCTATATCCTGAAAACTGACCAAATTCAGTTATTAGATATAATAAATTTGGAATAGTAGTTTCTGGCTTTGTAATATATATTAATACATCATCTGCATATAAAGAGATTTTATTCATTGTATCTTTAGTATTATACCCATGTATTTCTGGATGAGCTCTGACACTTTCTGCGAGTGGTTCAATTGCTAGAGCGAATAATAATGGAGATAGCGGGCATCCTTGTCTACAACCTCTAGAAAGATTAAATTTAGTTGATAACACTTGGTTTGTTAGTATTCTAGTTGTTGGGTTAGAATATAAAAGTGTAACCCATGTACTGTACTTCTCTCCCAAATGACATTTTTCCATCACCAAAAATAAATATGACCATTCTAGCTGATCAAAGGCTTTTTCAGCATCTAGCAAAATAATTGCTAGATCTGCATTAGCAATTCTATTTGAGTATATAATATTAAATAATCGTCTCAGATTGTAAAATGAGTGACGTTTTGGGATAAAACCTGTTTGGTCGGGTCACTAAACTCGATCTATGAGATAGGATTTTAGTTAATATTTTCTGATCGTTATTTAAGCGATATTAACATGTGTTTAGCTTTTGTTGCCTGGTGTCAAGGTGGGAGGAGGGCGAAAATGGCTCAGATTCTGTTTCTAATCTGATCTATTACTTTCATCTGAAACTTCAATCTCTCACTGAAATTATGGATTAGGTGCGTTGGAATGAAGTTAAAATATATATGTTTTGACTTTCTGTTGGATTTTGTGCCGTGAGGTCAATGCAAGTCAAGTAAAGATTTTATTATTGAATGCTACCTATAGTTTAAGGTATTTGATAATTCAGAAACACATGCAAGTTTGTGCAATGTAAGAAAAAATCTAAAATCATTGTTATTTTTATTAAGCGGATTTCTGAGAGCGGTGTCACAAAAGGAGATTGTGTACGTTCCTTAAGCTCAGAGGAGCCTGGTCATCCAACCGGAACAGGACATTCTAGTGAGTCTCAAGAAGCTGATTTATCAGAATTTGGTGCCTTTCGGTTCTGGAGAAACCCACTACCAAATATTGAAGAGGATCTCCTAGATTTGCTTGCAAGTAATGTAAGTTTTATTGATTATTGGATTATGAATTTGAAACATTTACATTTGTGGCATTTTCTATTCTGACATTTTGAGCATTCAGAGTTTGTTTATGGTTTTTTTTTTTCTCTATCATATACAAGCAATGCATGTACAATATGAGCAAATATAAGTCAACTTTATCAACCAGGTCAATTTCAAGGCACTGAAATTAATTGTAACATTTTTCTGCTTTTCATAAACTGACAGAACAAAGAGAATATCTGCATTTCAAGAGAGAGATCATTGAACCAGGACCAAGAAGAGGCACTTGGAAATGAAGAGGAGGAGGAGGTGGAGGATGACAATGAAGGGTGGATAACACCAAGTAACATTCAGCAGATGTATCGAGATATGGGCTGCTCTGAGACAGCGGTGGATATCAAAGTTGGCTGTATGACTACAGATTTTGCTATGCAGGTAACAAATCTGGATTCGGGGTCTTCTAATCCATCATCTGCTGTCTCTTAAAATCTATTAATTTATTTTGCATTATTCTTTATGACCACAAAGTGGCGGACTCCAGAGTGGGGCGCCGTTGTGTATGGCTGCTCCGCCAGCAGTCCGTCCTTTCACCCTTTTTTTAATTTTTACTTTTAGTCCTGTTAAAAAACAAAATGTTAGTTGGAGGTCTTTTATGTGGTGGGAGAGGAAGGGAGAAACTTTATTTCCTAGTCCCTACCTGGTCGGACGAGCTGCTTCTTCGTCCCTTCCTCGCGGCCTACCATCAGTCTGGAGCGGCGTTTCCTGTTGGGACCGGCCGGGACTGCAGCTTCGGCGGCGGCACAGCACTGGGACATCATCAGGGAGCGGGCGATGCCTTACCGGGTCGCCATGCGGTAAGCTCCAGACTGCTGTGACCGCCGACTCCAACATCCGAGGAGCCGCGGGCGGCTCTGGATATAAAACACTGGGATCCGAGATCGCCAGAGTCGGAGCTCCAACCAACGCGGCCTGACGACTTCGGGTGCCGCGGTCTCCGGGGAGGAAGCAGCTGCTCCAGACATTTCCAAGCCGCTGAGGAGTGTTCACCCGACGCCGGAGTTCCATCTTCCCGGCAAGAGGGCCTGAAAACATCGGACTGGCTGCGGAGGCCACAAATAGGCCCCGACCTCGGGTGATCACAGAGGAAGAGCACTTAACTTTTTGATGCCTTTCCCCACAGTGGAAAATTTTGATTCTGTTGTGGGGGGATGTTCATGTTGAATTCTATAATGTGTTGTGTAATTTTTCTTTTTTTTTAATTTTTCTATGGATGTACGGAAACTTAATTAGTTCTTTTATGTAAAGCACTTCGGTTTCAACGCGATTTGATTTAAACGTGCTATATAAATAAAATGTACTTACTTACATGGAATATTGCAATATGTAAATTGACTGCTGCGTTTGCCTTTCTTGCAAATTGCAGAATCTAGAACAATGCAAAGTGATAATTGCAATTGCTTTATTTTCTTAGAATGTCCTTATTCAGATGGGGCTTCATGTTATTTCTTTGAATGGAATGATTATAAAGCAAGCAAGGAACTACATTCTGCGCTGTCATGCATGTTTCAAGTGAGTATTAATGACAAAGGGGTTGGTTTCCCTTTTTATGGATGCTGGTTGATTTGTGTTTTCAGCATTTTCTGTTTTTATTTGAGTATTATTATACATTGTTGATATTTTGAGGTATCTGAAACAAAAAATGGGAAGCATAAAAGACCAGGGATATCAAGGGGTAATTGGAGATTACCACAAAAAATGCCTGCTTTCATTATTTTGTGTGAACCCTATGTAGAACCTGGGAGAAATTTCATAATTGTTTTTAAAAAAGGCAAGATAAAAGATGCATAAGAGGCTATACCAGTGAGAATAAGAAATTGATTAAGTAGCCATATGTAATGATACATGAGAGAAAATAAATGCATTTAAGACATTTGAGAATCTGAGGAGCATGGAATTGGAAGCACGCTAATTTGATAGAATGCAGTAACCTTCAGCATATCTGAAATGGAGATAAGAATCCAACAGTATTATAGACTACTCTGCCTACATGATGTTATGACATGTCATACACCAACCAGTCCAGTTTACCCACATCCATTTAATTGAGTTGTAATTCTCATCCCAACAAGGGGGAAATATTCTATTCTCCTGGGGCTCAGAGGCAGTATCCAGTAATTAATGAGCATAAATATTAAAGATAATCGCAAAGCCATTTGCCTTATTGGTCCTGTATTGTGTTCAAGCTCCAAGCCAAAGAGCAGTGTTGTTTTACATATTTCATATCAGACATGTTTGTGCTCTTATATTCATTGCTGACTTTTCAGATTTGGGCGTTTCCGTAAATAAGGGTACCAACCTGTGACATGGGTGGCCAAATTTGAAAGTGATTAAGTCATAATACCACAGCATTAAAAATGGGCCTACCTATGATCCTTTTGAGTTAATTTGTGATCAAAATCGACCAAAACCGGACCAAAATGTAATGCTTTCAAAATTTGGAGAAAAAAATGAAAACAAATTATTTGTAAGATATAAGACATATGGGACACTTACAGATTTCGAAGCTCCCTTACTAAATGTCGGTACCTAACCCACCATGAGGCCCGTGGTTCACGCCAAGGTCATTATAATCGCGTTGTTTTAATTTTTTTTTAAATCGCGAGGAGTGCAAAAAAAAACCACATTGCGCTATAAATAGCATTGACAACGTTACTCAATGGGAGGGATTACAGAATGAGAATGGCTAAAATAGGTGAGAAAACTTGATGTTTATTTCATGAATTTAAGTTCTATTCATTATTAAATATTTCAATGGAAAGCTTAAGCACAAAATATAAACAAATAAAAAAAAAACAATGAATATAAAAACAGTTACTCGTCTTTTAATTCCCACATTACACACATGACCAAATGGATACTGCTGCAGAAATGGGGCATCAGAAAACCATCTTATTGCATGATTAATGATAAATAATCATAAGCATAATCAGAATTTGGCTTGTATAGAGTTATTTAATTACAAAATTAATGTAATCTTTCTGGTATAAATTAGCCTAAGGATTTGATGAAATCCTGCTTGAAAAATGTTACCAAAAAAGGCAAGAAACAGGGACACATCTGATTTTTCTTTGTATAAACAGATTTATTTATTTTTGCTTCATCTCATTATTTTGGCTATACACCATGATCTATACTACTTAAAATACATGATATGAAACAATGGGAATATTACATTAAAAAACAGGAAAATAACCTGGATGTTTGGAGACCTTCAGTTTCACTACTGAGTGCTGCATTTACGGAAACACCCATTTACACATTCATCCATTTCATGAGGTGCACTGTCATATTGGAAAATCTTCTTATTCTATTGCTGCCAATGTTAATTGTAGCACACCTCACACGGCTGAAATTTGCATTCTGGAATCAAACCCAAGTCTTCAGTCTGTGTGACAGTTAATAATACAACCACAAAGCAATAGAGAAATATAATGCTCAATTAATTTATTAGTAAATATGAAGGACCAATGAAGATAATTGAATGCCAGAGTTATACACTAATGATATCTCTGCTTATGTTTTACTAGGACCACGACTAATATGAATAAGAAATTCTGCCCAAACTGTGGTAACAAGACGCTAAAAAAGATAGCAGTCACTGTGAACGAGGATGGCAGTCTTCACTTCCACTTCTCGAAAAACCCCAAAGTGTTAAATCCACGAGGTCTACGGGTAATATCACTATTCTTTTGTACTATTTAATATGAAATATGCTGAGATGTTGCACACATCTTTGGATTTATCTCTCTATAATTACTTTTAACATACACTGTTATACCCAATTGCAAAGATTAGAGTTTGCATATTTAGAAGTGATGCATGGATGTTGAGTTGCAGCTAGTCATTGTTGCCTTAAAACAATATTTCAGGATTCATTATTTCATTTGTTAACATTCCATAGTACAGGGTCAATTTGACACATTGTTTTTACATTATAGTTTAAACTGGTGCGTTCTGCCATAAATGAGAGTGGTTTAGGGGTGGGGAGTTAATTCATTAAACTCGATGGGAAAAGCAGTAGTGCACTAAATGGTATAATTGATAATTTCACCTCCTCCATTTTGTGCCTTTTAATCAGAGTGATTTAAGAAGGTGAGAGGGGAGATGATGGAAAACTATTTAACAACACAATTCCTTTAAAGGAAGACTGTAACAATGTATACAATAACTAATTTAAGGTGTGGTATAAATGCTATTGAGGAATGTAGTAAAGGTTTATAGAAAAATATGTTTAAAAATATTTGCGGGAATGAGTGTCTTGCATCTGATGAAACGAACTGTTCCTTTTTAAGATTAATCTTTTCTTTGGTAAATCATGGATGATCATAATTTGAGAAGAACTGTGATTTCCTTACGTAACATGATCCATTTACATTTCTGGACTTAAAATTCTCCGAGTGAAATGATATATTTCCCCCCTCTCCAATAGCACCCTCTGCCATTACCACACGGTGGGAAACATGCCAGTAATCCGCATTTGAGCGAGGACCAGAACTTCCCTCAGCAACGACTATCCAAGAAAGCCAGACAGAAGACGAATGTCTTTGACCCAGATTACACTGCTGGCGTGTCCCCGTTTGTGGAGAATGATATCTACAGCAGAGCTGCTCACTTAAACATTCGGGACGGCAGATCAGGAGGTGGGAGGAGGAGGTTGAACCCAAATGCTGCAACAAAAAAATTGGGCAAGAAATAAATGTTTTTCTTCCCAGCTGTGTCATCCCAATTTTCAAAATCTTATTAGAGATTTTATTAAACATTTCAGCTATAAAAGTATGTGTGTATCATGTAAATTAATCTGGAGTTATTGAAGTGTTCATTATTGAATGTGCTTTTAGATAATGGTTCTTTGAATTATTTACACAAGCTGTTATAAACTAGAAGCCCCTTATGTGGAACTCTTTTCTAAAAGATATATTTATACGTATTACTAGGGAAGAGAATTTGGCTGTCCAACTGCATGATGCTTATCACATTAATATACTAAGAAAGCAATATTTTGGCTTACAGCTTCTCTTAAGCAATCCCTTGTGATCAAAGATGATGTGATTTTGTGGGTTCTGAGGTAGCTGATGAGGCCGAATAGGGCCCTTGCAAGGGCATAGGGGGTGCTTGATCGGGTGGTCAGCTGGAGAGGTAGAGAAGATGGGACACAAATAGCTGGAGTAACCCATTGGGGCAGACAGCATCTCTGGGGAAAAGGAATAGGTGATATTTTGGGTAGCGACCCTTCTTCAGGCAGAGAGTTCCTTCCACCATTTTTGCAGGGCTTCTGCAAACAAAGGGACTTGTGGTTCCCAATGCCCTCTCAATGCGCTTCCCATTTCAAGTGGACTTGAGCCAGGAATCCCATGAGGTACTGGGGATGTTGCACCTTTTCAAAGAGGCTTTGAGAACATCTTAGAATAAGTTCCTCTGTCCAGTTAGTGACATCATGCTCTGATGAACATAAAATGTGTCTTTTGGAAGTGTGGTGTCAGGCACAAGCTGGGAGCTTCTGGCTGGGACTGCCCTTGTAAGAGCACATTTATCCTATCACTAAATATAAAGCACTAGTGGAACTCAGTGTCTTAGGTAGACAAAAGTGGTGGCGAAACTCAGCGGGTGAGGCAGCATCTATGGAGCGAAGGAAATGGGCAACGTTTCGGGCCGCTGAGTTTCTCCAGCACTTTTGTCTACCTTCGATTTTCCAGCATCCGCAGTTCCTTCTTGAACACTCGGTGTTTTAGGCAGCAGCTCAGGAGGGAATGAACACAAGCCATTTTGGGTCAAAACCCTTTTAGATTCATTTTAGTGGCAGGAAAAGAAGTGGGGATGGGACAAAGCTTGGTAAATGATGGGAGGATACAGGCGAGAGGGGTGAAGTAGGGGTGTCGGATAAGGAAAGAGCCATGAACTTGGTCTACACCCATTTCTTTTCCAGCTATTCCCCCTCTACTCGGTCTGAAGAAGGGTCCTTACCCAAAATGTTGCCTTTCCATTCCCCCCCTCTAATGCTACCTCACCCACTGTGTTTCTCCAGCGCATATGTTGCCCAAGATTCCAGCAGTTGCGGTTCCTTGCATCTACACTTGACCTACCAGCGGATTTGGAGGATTTTGTAGTGATGGTGATTGCTATCCAATGCTTAGAGGTGCAATGATGTAGGTAGCCATGCCCTGATAACGTACAGGAATACAAGGGTAATTTTCTCTGATAGACACTGAGCTGTTCTGAGGTTTTGAAGGTAATGAGTTTCATCAATACCTCCGAGGGACAGCTTTAATTTATATTTGGCGAGGCAGGGAGTAAGCATGGTTTTGTTAATGGGGAGGGGATCCTGTCTTTTTAATCTACATACTTGGCCACCCGTCTGGAAATTTTCAGTGAAGTGATTCCGTGGTCTATGTGGAACTTAAAGGACCTTTTCAGTAGACTCCAAATGGGAGACTGGACCAAAAGGTGATTGAAGGTAGAGTGGATCCAAAACTGGCTCATGGTGAGGGGCAGAGGGTGATAATTGAATATTTTTGTGATGTGAAAGCTTGTGACCAGTGGTGCAGTGCATTGATCATTGCCAGGGGTTTTATGTATATTAATGCTCTGGTTGTGAATCTAAGAGATACTAATCTAGTAAGATTAGCAGATGACATGGGTGGAGTTGTTGATCATGAGGGGGATAGTCTTTGGCTGCAGCATTATATTGATATGTTAAGATTGGCAGAATAATGGCATATGAAATGTAAAGCTGAAGCATGTGGGTAATGCATGTTGGAAGGACTAAAAGACACGAATGAACATGATGAATGGTGTGGTGCTAAGAAATGCTGAGAGCAGGTATCATGGTGTGATTTCTTTCAGAATGAATATGCAGATAACTTAAATGCACTGGCTGAGGATGGAGACAGGTACTTTGATAGCTTTTTAGTGATATTCAGAAAAGCACTTGAAACAATGGCAGAGAAGATAGTGTTGGAAACTGGAATTAGAGCAAAGTATTTGATGACTTAAATGGACATAGTTAAGGCTAAAGGGCTGTTTCCATGATCTAAGCCTCTGATTGTTAGCTATATTCCAGTGGGAAGCTGTTGGAGGAGAGGTGGGGAGAGAACAGTTGGGTTGATACCAGTCTGCACGACTTAATACTGTAGGAATATTACTTAAAATGAGAACTTGTATACCATTGTTGTAGAAGAAGATTGGAGATGAAAATCTGAAGGCAGTTAAACATTTAAAAATATCGCATGGTACGTTTTGGTTGATGTTTTTTTTTTAAAAAAAGGCCAAGTAGAGTGGCTGATAATGATCCCTGGATTTGAGTTATGACATCATGCCTAATGGAGCAAATCCACACTGCAGTTCAGAAACAATCTCTCTGCCTACAGCAGAATCGAGCTTTATTGCTAAACAGATTGGTCTCCTTTTTTGAAAATGCTCACTGAGTTTGACATGGGAGTTGAGACATTTGACTTAAGTTCCCTTCTGCTAAGTGTTAGGCCTGTAGCACTTACTTTTCCAGTAAACATGGTCGTTTCAACATTGTCAGTCGTGGATGGCACAGGATTGAGCAGATTAGTTTGAGGGTGCAGTATAAAGACAATCATGATTGACACATTTTTGTGCTCCTGCCAATGGATGCTGATTCTTTCTGGAGCTATTTAAATCTGAATTCTCTTTGGGTACATTCTCTGCCACATTTGCAAATGTTTGTACTTTATCTAAAAATTAAAACATTTACTTCAATATTTTTCAAATTTGTTTCAACTTTTTTTAGATCCATTAACTTGCATAATGTGACTGGATATTCGGCTTCCAAATGCTGACATCTAAACTTGTGACAATATTGTTTATAATATTTATACACAAGTAGTCCACTATGTAGCTCTAATGAAATAAACAAGATACCATCATGTTATGCAAAATGTTGTACACAACTTTTTGATTAACTTTATGGAAAGTTTTGAACATGCCATGGGTCTGACCTGCAGTCTTATCCCATCAGATAAGTCAATGCATCTGTATACTTCACTGCCTTTATGGTTATATAGAACTCTAATCATATAAGCAGTTCTTATTGCACATAATTCCATATTTTCCCATGGCACTGACAAGATAAGTCTGCATTATATACTAGATTTAAGTTGCTATCCTCAATTGATTCCATTTTTAAAATTTAGCATTTTGCATTATGAAGGTAATTTACAGTGCACTATAAGTTATTGTAATGATTAATAAGCAGTGGGAAATGGTTAATTTAACTAATTTAATGTTATTTGTAAAGTGAGTGAAGATTTGAGTGCAAATTGGTATTTGTTGATACATTTGCGATTACAGTTTTGTAATGTTTAAAACAGTTCTCTCTGCATTAGAATAAAGATCTTATTTAGAAAAACCTAGTTAGTAATATTTGTTATGTTGGCTTCTCATGTTGCATGTTGATATTAACATCTGTGTGCTATACTAGGTTAAACTGGGTATTAATGAACTTAAATCCGTGCTCCCTGGCTACTTATATAACCATCTTGGAAACATCTTTTCCAAGATGTGGAAACATCTTGTTGATCGCAAGGCTGCAATTTTGAACACGTGCTTACTCTTATTCCAAGCCATGTACTTGGATTTTCAAAATGACTGTTGCATGGTTGCAACAGTAGACTTGCGACAAATATAGTTCAAGGATAAATAACAATGTATTTCAAATCTTCCAAAAATTGAAGCCAAGAAACGTGCATCGAGATTGGTGGTAGAGTGAATCTCCAATATTTAGCTGTGCTAGACTAGCAGATATTTTCCAGATTTAATGCTACTTTTAATACTACAATCAATTTCACTACCATATAACAAGCTTCATTTTCCAGTGAACAGAGTTCAAAGTAGGAAATATAAGCACACTGCACCCAGATTCCAGCCTAAACCCTATCCACTGGCCTGACCCCTGGTTTGGAGGCCAGGCATCACTGGGATATAACAAGCACACAGATGCATGCCATCTTGTACATGTTCTTTTCCTCAACTGACATACCTATCTTGATCACATTTTTCCACACTCCTCCCCTGGTCATTATAAGCTCTATTGTTTAGGACAATAAGTGGGCGGGTGCGACTCGCGTTGCAGCGGCCCCTACAGCCTGTCTGTCGTTTTATTTTATTTTTTGTCTAGTTAAATGTAGATGTTCGTGTTTTTTTTGTATTGTTTCTAACCGTGTATGTGTGGGGGGGAGGGGGAAACTTTTACAATCTGTTCCATGCACGGGAGACCCGACCTTTTCCCTGTCAGGTCTCCGTTGTCGTTGGGGCCTAGCACCGTGGAGCGGCCTCCGACCGGGACGACCTGGGGGCTCCAGTCACTGAGCCTGTGGAGCTGCGGACTTACCATCGTGGGGCTGGCCAGCCTCGGAGTGTGTGAAGCGGTGGTGGCTCGCTGCTGCGGCCCGACTCCGGAGCTCCAGCTTCGGCTCCGGACCAGTGGACTGTCGGGATATCGGGAGCTCGCGGGTCCGGGTGGGAGACCGCTCTCCGGAGCTCCCGCAACACAGCTTCTCCAGCCTGTGTCGCGGGGTTGGAGCGACCCGGAGCTCAAGCGCCCGCCGGGTGATCCAATGTTGTGACTTTTGGGCCTAGAGCGGGGCCGTACATCGCCCAGCGCGACCTCAATGGCCGTGGGACTTAACACCGCCCGCCTGGGGCTTCGACCTCGGGAGAGAAATGGTGCGGGGGAGAGAGAAGACTTTGCCTTCCATCACAGTGAGGAGGAGATTCACTGTGATAGATGTTTGTGTGAATTGAATTGTTTGTGTGTTTTTTTTTATGAATTGTTCTGTTTGTATGGCTTGTAGAAACGGAGTTTCGTTCGAGCCTCTCTGAGGTTCAAATGACAAGTAATAAAATCTAATCTAATCTATTTTTAGTCGTATTGCTATTGATTCTGCCGCTTTCCAGCTGTTAGCTGCTTGCACTTTTCAACATCAATTTAAATTGAAATGAATACATTTTATTAGCCGAGTATGTATGCATACAAGGAATTTGCCCGGGTGTTTTACTCACAAGGATAACACGATATACAGTTAACAACTAAAAATAAAACATTATAATCTAAACACCCTCAGAGCCATTCCCCAACCCACCAGTGATATCACTCGGGCATTGTCCTAAACAAGACCTGTCAAACCTTTGGAAACTCCAGAACTTTCAGCTGCTTGTCAGCTCTTCCCCAATACTTTTTTGATTTGGATTGCAGTCTCCCAGGGCTCTGCAGGGAGGTCTGTGGGTCTCAGTACATGATTTTCCAGAGGCAAGTTCATCTTGCAGGAATGGGACTGCCACAGTTGGCAGCCAACATTCCTCAGCTTGTACAGTGACATCTGGTCTCCCAGTGCACTGTCTGCCGCACTGCTTTTAAACTGTTGGCTGAGACGGTCTCTGTATTACTTAAGGGCCTGTCCCACTTGTGGGCGACCTAATCCGCGAGTTTGCGCTCGACTCATACTCGCAGCATGGTCGACACAAGGTCATAGGTCTTCGCAACTCTCCTTCATGCTCAAGATGGTCTCCACTTACTCGAGGCCTCAGCTGGGTCGCGGCTTTTTTCAATATGTTAAAAAATGCCCGCGAGTAAAAAAAGGTTGCCATGGAAAAAATTGATACTTTTTTTACTCGTAGGTAGTCGTAGATAGTCTTCATAGTCAAACAGAGGTCGTCTTCACTCTCCACTACTCGGTGTCCAATTTTCCTGAAGTTAGTCGTAGCTAGTCGAAGCTAGTCTTCAACATGGTCGAAAGAGGTCTTCAACATGTCTTTTTTTAAACTCGCCAATTGGGTCCCCCAAGTGGGACAGCCCCTTTAGAAAAAGCGTGAAAAACTGGCCCTGCGAGTGCAAACGAGTAAGCGACAGAGGCCTGTGCCATCTTAACTACAAGTGAAACGTACTTGGTGAGACCACACCTGGAGTTTTGCATAAAGTTTTGGTCTCCAAATCTGAGGAAAGACATTCTTGCCATAGAGGGAGTACAGAGAAGGTTCACCAGACTAATTCCTGGGATGGCAGGACTTTCATATGAGGAAAGACTGGATAGACTCAGCTTGTACTCGCTAGAATTTAGAAGATTGAGGGGGGATCTTATAGAAACTTACAAAATTCTTAAGGGGTTGGACAGGCTAGATGCAGGAAGATTGTTCCCGATGTTGGGGGTGTCCAGAACAAGGGGTCACAGTTTAAGGATAAGGGGGAAGTCTTTTAGGACCGAGATGAAAAAAACATTTTTCACACAGAGAGTGGTGAATCTGTGGAATTCTCTACCGCAGAAGGTAGTTGAGGCCAGTTCATTGGCTATATTTAAGAGGGAGTTAGATGTGGCCCTTGTGGCAAAAGGGAACAGGGGGCATGGAGAGAAGGCAGGTACAGGATACTGAGTTGGATGATCAGCCATGATCATATTGAATGGCAGTGCAGGCTCGAAGGGCAGAATGACCTACTCCTGCACCTATTTTCTGTTTGCTCTAAGGCTGAACAACTGACATTTACAGTATGTTTATCGTGAAAATCTGATTAGATAAAACTTTACAATTGATAAACTCAAGCATGTAGCTTTATTGCATCATGGGTGAAGAACTAATTAGTTTAACTGCTTGGTTCTTTAGCATGATTAAATATTTAAATTCTACTTTCTCAATATACCTTTCAACTTACATCTAAACACTAAAAAAAATAGCTTGTTGAATTGTAAGTAACAAATAATGTATTACATTGTAATAAAGCATTGTCTCATGTCAATCTTGCTGCATATCATCACGCTTACATACAATAAATATTTAATAGCAATTTCAGAATTTTCAGCCCCCTTTTGTAAAATGCTTTTAGAACAGCTCTAAGAAAGCCCTGTAAACTTAATCTCACAAAACCAATCATTAAAGATGCAGTGTCATTCTAGTTGCTTATTTAAATCAGATTTAATGTTGATATTTTTTTCAAATAATGACTTCATGAGGTGAAACACAAACATTGTTTATTCAATATTTTATCATGAGCATTAGATTTAATTTTCTAAAAGGAAGAACAGAACCTTAAAGGACCCAAATAACGAAAAATAAAGGGCTTGAAATATCTGTTAAAACATCAACTTTCCTGCAGGGATGTGCCAGCTTTTGGCTCCACAACTGTGTAGAATTGCATGGTGTCTACACACAATTGTACATTTCTGTAGTGTTGATCATTGGAAGCTGCCCATTTGTGCTCCAATATGAACTCATAGGGTCATACAGCAATGAAACAGGCCTTTCAGTCCAATAGGTCTGCAGTGCTCCTACACGGACACCATTTTATTCACCCCCATTCCCATCAAATCTCCCAGATTCAAGCACTTACATGTACACTAGAGCAATCTGTAGTGGCCAATTAACCCACTAACCCGCACATATTTGGAAGGTCTGGGGGGAGGGGGAACCCCTGTGATCACAGGGAGAACATGCAAACCACACAGCACCAGAGATCAGGATTGAACCAATATTGCTGGAGCAGTCAGGCAGCAATTCTACCATCCATGTCGCCTACTAATGGAGAGCAGTAGTATCACACACTGCTGCAGTCACCCACCAGACAATTCAGACCAACTTAACAAAAATCTGACATGAAATCAGTTTTTTTCATTTGCATTTTATGCAATTACTGATACCAGTAATGCTTATAAATGATGATTATAAATGTGTCCAACTTCAGTACTTAGTAAAATTATATTGATCATCTAAGAACTTACAATAAATCTGATGTGTTGAATAAAAAATAAGTTCGTAACTCACCTTGGCCATCTACTAACATATTTTAATTGCCAGTTTCTGCATTCTAATGAGCCAGTGTTCTCAGACCCCAATCATTGCTATATCCAGTCACAATTTCTAACTAAAACAGACGACAACAAAGATTACGATGAAGCACTTTCATCCACATCAGACGAGCCTGGCTTTACTTCCTCTGTTCTGTCACTCGGCACAACCGAAGACATGACTGCAGAATATTGTTCGCTTAGTAACTCATTGTTTGTCTCTAATCCAGGGCTGTGCAGTGTGCTTTCTGCTGTCAGGATCTTTTCCAGTTCCTCATCAAGACTTTTCTTGGGTGGAATTATAATTTCTTTTTTGGGGAGAATAAAATCAAGCAGATCCAGAATAACGTCTTTATTAATGCAACCAATGGAACCATATTTATGAATCTGGGTGGGAGGAACACCTGCCAATACACAAGATATACTGCAGTTAGGGAGTGCTGGAGGTTGAGGGGAAATGAAGGAGGATAGGGATAGGAAGAGGCATAGTGAGATGGGGAGGGAGGGGGTGAAGGGAGGAAGCAGAAGAGGGAGGGTGGGGAGAAGGAGGATAATGGAGGAGAGGAATAGGGGACTGAAGACGGAGAGTGAGATGCGTTCACATTGATCGTATATTTTACAAGTTATTGCCACTTTAAAACCATCGCAGTCACTATATTTGACAAGTTATTTCCATTTTAAACTTTTAAAACATCGCAGTCGCGCTCCCACTTGCCGGCCGCGCCTGCGCATTTGGGGGTGGGTCGCCGTCACAACGGGGATCTCTGGCGTCACAACGGGAACCCGTTAGCAACGCCTGCAGAGTTAAGGGCTATGGGTGAGTGGTGGAATATTGCGTTGGGGGAACAGGCCCAACGGATCCGCACTTGGTATAGTACATTACAAAGTAAGGAAAGTACATACCAAGAATCTGTGCTAGTTGTGCTGGTGGAAAAAGCAGCTGTAAGCATCGGTTCAAATAGGGGACTAGATCTTCAGTAAACGTAATACAGAATTGGATAAACAGCTCCAGTTCTTTTGCACTGAAGGCTGTTTCCTCTGCTCGGTGAAAAGCAAGAATTAGCTTTGTAACCTAGGAAGGAAAAAAAAAATTAGCAAATTATTTTTGCAAACTGTTCAAATTCTACACTGAAGGAAATCAGCTCCAAATGGCTCCAATTGCTATAGCGGATTAAGAGAGTATACAGCACCGGTCAGGTATGCAATTTGGTATTCCAAAAAGAATAAAAACTCAAGAATGGGATTGTTCTGGCAGATGTGTCATGGACAGAACAACGAGAACTGAATTCTAAGTGGTTTCATAATCAGAAAGTTGTGGAGGTCTGAAAATCCAATGACAGTAATGGTCAAATTCAAGAAAGTAAAAATCAAGGATTAGATAAGGTAAAAGTTAAGTAAATTTGAAACATAATGAAGTTCTCTCGATGGCAATCAGCAGGAAACAGTTAACCGAAGTATATTAAAAAACTGGAGGAAACAGTGTTTAACATATCCTGAGACCTCTATTGAATGGATCTACAAAATGAATGATAGAGGTGTGATTGGACTATGAGGAATATGCAGGGGCTTGGCCAAATCAAGCGATGGTGAAAACAGATTCTATGTTAATAATTAATTATATTCAGGGATGAAAATGGAATAGTTATAACTTTTCTCAGATAAATTCCAAAAGCTCCAAATTCTAAAAGACGCCTTCTGGAGAGCCACTGAGAAATCATGGCCGGAGCCTCATGGGTCGACAAAGCCAACGGCCCCTGGGTCTGCAGAGCCCGTGGCTGGGACCTGGGTCGGCGCCACGGAGGCATCCGGAGGGGGCCCGGCAGCATTAGTGGAGAGGTCGACGATGGCACTGACTGACAGACGAGGACAGACACGTGGAAGCGAGGATGCCGCTGACGTGGGAAGGAACAAAGGAGGACCTGGCGTGAGGGAGGGGGAAGAACAATGGACAACCCGACGTGTGGGGTCACCGTGAAGGAGGGGAACGGGGGGGGGGGGGGGGGAATGGGTGGGAGAGAGAAGGGGGACCTGATATGGGGGTAAAGAATTTCACTGTGACTTTCACAAGCAACAATAAGGTACTCGTTCAAAAGTACAGTGAAACCATTGTTTGACATTTAAAGAAAAACACTGCACTGGCTCCATTTTGGGCAGCAGTGTAGCAGCAGAGCTACTGCCGTATAGCACCAGAGACCAGTGTTCTTTCCTGACTACAGGTGTTTGTCTGTACGGAGTTTGCTGTTTCTCCCCGAGACCTGCGCGAGTTTTCTCTGAGATCTTCAGTTTCCTCCCACACTCCAAAGACGTACAGGATTGTAGGTTCATTGGTTTGGTATAAATGTAAAAATTGTCACTAGTGTGTGTCGGGTGGTGTTAATATGCAGGGATTGTTGGTCAATGCAGACTCAGTTTATCTCTAAACTAAAACTAAAATTAGACAAGGTAAAGTGTTTTGGGGTGGATCTACAAACCACATTTTCAGAAAAACTAGTCGCTGTTGCTTATGTTCTAAATTATCCTGCACCAAACCCTGCTCACCCAGTCTCAATCACATATCAGTTTCTTACAATACCAGGATCAAAGTTTCAGGATTTTTCTCATTATCTATTCAGTTCTCTTCTCATTAGCCACTTCTCTTAAACAGCTTTTAAATCATTCCACTGTTATCACTGTCTTCAACTTAGATATTTGGCATTTCAATAGGTAGATTTGAGCAGCTCATTAATTTTTGTTCAGGTGGTAACCACTTCAATTTTGGATACAGGAAGTTAAACAGTATTACACTGACACTTGTGATACATGAGAGGTGACTAATGAAAAGATGAAACTAATATTTCAATTCATCTAAATTTCAATAGTACATGAGAACACAGCAACATTTGTGTGTCTAAACCTACTCATTAGCACGTTATCTTCAAAGATTTTTGCATTAGTGTTTGTTTGTGTTTTGCAATGAAAGATGGAATACCTTCACAAGGGCGTCTTCCAAACAGATACTATACGTATGTGGAAACAATTAAAACCCACTCTAAAATTGGGTAATTTATCGCTTTTTCTCCCGATTGCAAATACCCTTCTTTTAAACCGTCTGTTTTAGATAGAGGATTTGTTCAATAGAAAACCCATGGAATTAAAACGGTGGGAGACCTTTACCAAAATGGCATTTTTCTCTCATTTCAGGAACCACAGCAGAAATACGAGTTACACGCTAATAATTTTTTTTAATATCTGCAACTCAGAGACTATGTAAAACTACATACGCAAGACTATAGATTTAGGGGTCCAGAAACCCTTGATGAATGTTTGAATGGACCTCCCAATACAAATAAATTAATATCTTATATTTATAATATCCTTAGATACTGAGGTTCCGTCTTCAGAGTCATATAGACGAACACGAGTGGGCTCAACGCATAATAAAAGACACATGGGATGAAAGCTTACAATATATAAATCACAGTTCGCTAAATGCTAGACCAAATATTATATAGACTACATTATTCGAAGGCAAAATTAAATAGGATCTTTCCAAATATTTCCCCTCTCTGTGATAGATTTCAATTTCAAGAAGCCAACTTAACGCATACTTGTATAAAAATATAAACGTATAAAAATCCAAAATTTTTGAGTGGACATTTTAAAAATTATTTCTGAAGTTATCAATATCCAACTGGACCCAGAGCCAAAATTAATAATACTAGGATTATCGGAACATACCACAAACTTTACAATAAGTCAGAGACAATTTCTTAATTACAGTTTAATAACTGCAAAACAATTAATACTAAAATGTTGGGGAAAAACACCAGCCCCCACAATTAAAATGTGGATTACAGAAATGACTGAGACATTGCATTTGGAAAAAATAAGATTTGTCTTAATTGACAAACCAGAATTTTTTTGTTAGAATATGGTCTCCATTTATGGAATTTTTGAAAAAGTAAATCGGTTTAACACAAAATCAGGGTTGAAACCTGAGTTTGGGGTTGGATGAATAGTTGTACTCAACATTTCCCGGATCTATCTCCATAATCTTGTTATTGGTAGTTTCCTTCTGCGTCTCCTATTTTTCCTTCTCTCTCTCGATTACTTTCTCTCATCTTTTTCTCCCTTTATCTTTATTCTTTAAAAAAAAACCGAAGCTATGTAAGAAATCTGTAATTAAATGGTCGCTTAGTATTATTTGTATACATGCTTCTAATAAAAATATTTATTTAAAAAAAATAAATATGGAATACCTTCACAAGGGCGTCTTCCAAACAGATTGTTACTTCCTGTGCAAGTGCTATGGGACAGCATAGTCGAAGATCATTAAAAGCTGCTAAATTGTTATTTAGAAAACATGCCAATGGAGGGAAGTCTAGAAGCACCATTGGAGGTTGCAGAGTTCCTGGCTGTTCAGTTGGCAGGGTCATATGGATGTTGCTCCCCAACATAGATGGAGGAGAGATTAAGGTATACAAATTCATGTCTTCTTGAAACTTCTCCATAGCTTCCTGAACAGCTTTCACAAAAGTATCCATAGCAACCTTTTGAAACATTGGGGCAAGCTGTCCACGGAAATCTGCACCTACACGACTAAATGAAAGTCCAAAATACATACATTGGCCTAGTAATGAATCTAAGCGGCTACCAACTCCCTTCTCAAGATCCATTTCCAGGATTCCCAGAAACTCAGAAACCTTTTGCACCACCCAGCCATGAAAAATGGCGCTCTCGTTCACAATGTGATTGCTGGTAAGCAACAGTGGATCTTCATCTGAGAAAATGGCACGATACTGAGTGATGATGTCAAACAGATGAACTCGGCAAGCTTCAATCGTCTTAGTTATGTGGAAATAAGGATCACTGTCTGATATGGAGCCAAGTATGGATTTCAACCAGGCATCTCGTGCTTGAAGAAATTTTATTCTTAATTCTGCTTCAGTGAAAACATCCATTCTTCTCAAATAGCCTATGACCCGGAGACAAGTTGGAAGTTGGATGTTGGTGCGTAGTTGCTGTATGAGCTGGTTTAACATCAACTGTGCAGAGGAACGTACTTCATTCACTATTCCCTGTGTGAGAAATGTTATAAAGATGTTTTACAATTTTGGAACATTTTATAATAAAGCTTATTTACATTATCTTATTTGAATAACCAAAGAGAGCAAAAAAGACTGCAGTGGATAAAGCTTTTCAATGCTTAGTATGCATTGGGGGGGGGGGGGGGGGGGGGTTGGGTGAGAATGGTGAGTTAACCAGGGAGTTGCAGAGGGGGTCTGCGGAAGGCAGAAAAGGGTGAAGATATGACTCGTGGTGAGATCCCGTTGGAGAGGGCAAACATGTCATAGGATTATGTGTTGTATGCAACGGCTGATGGGGTGAAAGGTAAGGACTAGGGGGACTCTGTCTCTGTTACGACTAGGGGGAGGGGGAACAAGGGGGGTACCGAGGAGACACATGTAAATGCCTCATCTATGATGGGAGATTGGAAACCCCCGTTCCCTAAAGATTGAGAACATCACGGATGTCCTGATATGGAACACCTCATCTTGGGCGCAGATGCGGCGTAGATGGGAGTAGCGGATGGAATCTTTGCAGGAAGCAGGGTGGGAAGAAGTGTGGGAGCCAGTGGGATTTAAAAAAGGAGAGCAATACCTGTATGACAGGAATAGAAGCGTATTTCTTCTCCAATCTCTTCACGTAAGAGGCTAACTCAAGGGCCTCCTCGTAATAGCCGTTCCTAACGCAGGTGTCCATGAGTTGCGGGATCTCCAGGATTTCCAGGATCTCCGTGTGGCGGTTGAGGGTCAGGCTGTTCATTCTTCTGCTGGCGCCGGTCTCCTCCGTCTCCATGATGAACCGCTTGCATTTCTCGCTCAGCCCAGGCAGTTTGTCCAACACGGCGGAGACGTGTTTCTCCACCAGCCCGAAGTCCCGGTAGATTTCTTTGGTGCATTCCGCCGTTTTGATGAAGGTTTTGTAATTACAGAAAGCCAGTTCCTGAGTCTGCTCCAGGATCTGGGCCCGCTCCTCCGCCAGGCGCTCGGGCTCGCGGCTCAGCTTGTCCACTCCGTATGTACTGAGCTCGGACAGATACAGCGTGAAATCGGGATTCTCCCTCCAGTTCTCTGGGAAAGAGTCCCTGAAAATCGAAGCCAAGATACTCTCGTCCTCCACGTCAATCCCCAGAGCCGCCATCTTGATGCTCCGGACAGCTTCCGGTTTCATCAACACAACTTTATCAACAGTTTGTTAAAGAAGGAACTGCAGATGCTGGAGAATCGAGGGTTACACAAAAAGCTGGAGAAACTCAGCGGGTGCAGCAGCATCTAAGGAGCGAAGGAGATAGGCGACGTTTCGGGTCGAGACCCTTCTTCAGACTGGTCAGGGATCAGGGAAACGAGAGATATAAACAGTGATATGGAGAGATAAAGCAAGAACAATGAGTGAAAGATATGCAAAAAAGTATTGGTGATAAGGGGTGATACGTCCAGTCACTATACACCTGCATCCCCCACCAGGATGGTCTCAAAGCCCTCCGGTACTTCCTCGACCAGAGGAGCAACCCATACCCATCCACTGACACCCTCCTCCGCCTAGCGGAGTTGGTCCTTACCCTAAACAACTTCTCTTTTGACTCCTCCCATTTCCTCCAAACACAAGGCGTAGCTATGGGCACACGCATGGGCCCTAGCTACGCCTGCCTCTTTGTCGGGTACGTCGAACAATCTTTGTTCTCGGCGTACCAGGGCCCTACCCCCGACCTTTACCTCCGTTACATTGACGACTGCTTTGGTGTCACCTCCTGCACCCACGCAGAACTGACTGACTTTATCCATTTCACCACCAACTTCCATCCGGCACTCAAATATACTTGGACCATTTCTGACATTTCCCTACCATTCCTTGACCTCACCATCTCTATTGCAGGTGACACACTCCTGACTGACATCCACTACAAACCAACTGACTCCCACAGCTACCTGGACTACTCTTCCTCCCACCCTGCTTCCTGTAAGGACTCCATCCCCTATTCCCAATTCCTCCGACTACGCCGCATCTGCTCCCAGGATGACTTGTTCCACACCAGGTCATCGCAAATGTCCTCGTTCTTCAGAGAACGGGGTTTCCCCTCCCCCACTATCGATGAGGCTCGCACCAGGGTCTCCTCCATACCCCGCAACACTGCCCTCTCTCCCCATTCCCCCACTCACAACAAGGGCCGAGTCCCCCTGGTCCTCACCTTTCACCCCACCAGCCAGCGCATACAACAGATAGTCCTCCGCCAGTTTCGCCACCTCCAACGTGACCCCTCCACTCGCCACATCTTCCCATCTCCCCCCCTGTCTGCCTTCCGCAAAGACCGCTCCCTCCGCAACTCCCTCGTCAATTCTTCCCTTCCCTCCCGCTCCACTCCTTCCCCGGGCACTTTCCCTTGCAACCGCAAGAGATGCTACACTTGTCCCTTCACCTCCCCCATCCACTCCTTTCAGGGACCCAAGCAGTCATTCCAAGTCCGACAGAGGTTCACCTGCACCTCCTCCAACCTCGTCTACTGCATCCGTTGCTCCAGATGCCAGCTAATCTACATTGGTGAGACCAAGCGGAGGCTAGGCGATCGTTTCGCCGAACACCTCCGCTCGGTCCGCAATAACCAACCCGACCTCCCGGTGGCTCAGCACTTCAACTCCCCCTCCCACTCCGTATCCGACCTCTCTGTCCTGGGCCTCCTCCATGGCCAGAGTGAACAACACCGCAAGTTTGAGGAACAACATCTCATATTCCGCTTGGGGAGTTTGCATCCTCTGGGCTTAAACATTGAATTTTCTCAATTCTGTTAACCCAGACTGCTCCCTTCCCCCCCCCCCCCCCCACCTCTCCCTCGGGCCCTGACATTCCTTCTCCATCTCCCCCCCCCCCCAAGTCGCACTAGCTTCTCATTTTCACACCAGAAACAGCTTACAATGGCTTGCTCCCTTATCACCAATACTTTTTTGCATATCTTTCACTCATTGTTCTTGCTTTATCTCTCCATATCACTGTTTATATCTCTCGTTTCCCTGATCCCTGACCAGTCTGAAGAAGGGTCTCGACCCGAAACGTCGCCTATCTCCTTCGCTCCTTAGATGCTGCTGCACCCGCTGAGTTTCTCCAGCTTTTTGTGTAACCCTTTATCAACAGTTTGCTCTCGCCTCAGGGCTGCTGTTGCCAGGCAACACCACACTATCCAGCTCAGGAACAGCTCAAAGTGTTAAAGAAGCGACTGCAGATGCTGGAGAATCGAGGGTTACACAAAAAGCTGGAGAAACTCAGCGGGTGCAGCAGCATCTAAGGGGCGAAGGAGATAGGCGACGTTTCGGCTCGAGACCCTTCTTCAGACTGGTCAGGGATCAGGGAAACGAGAGATATAAACAGTGATGTGGAGAGATAAAGAACAATGAGTGAAAGATATGCAAAAAAGTATTGGTGATAAAGGAAGCAGGCCATTGTAAGCTGTTTGTGGTGTGAAAATGAGAAGCTAGTGCGACTGGGGAGGGGGGGGGGGGAAGATGGAGAAGGAATGTCAGGGCCGGAGGGCTGAGGGAGAGGTGGGGAGGGGGGGAGGCAGTCTGGGTTAACAGAATTGAGAAAATTCAATGTTTAAGCCCAGAGGATGCAGACTCCCCAAGCGGAATACGAGGTGCTGTTCCTCCAACTTGCGGTGTTGATCACTCTGTCCGTGGAGGAGGCCCAGGACCGAGAGGTCGGATACGCAGTGGGAGGGGGAGTTGAAGTGCTGAGCCACCGGGAGGTCGGGTTGGTTATTGCGGACCGAGCGGAGGTGTTCGGCGAAACGATCGCCAAGCCTCCGCTTGGTCTCACCGATGTAGAACAGCACCTCATATTCCGCTTGGGGAGTCTGCATCCTCTGGGCTTAAACATTGAATTTTCTCAATTCTGTTAACCCAGGCTGCCTCCTCCCCTTCCCACCTCTCCCTCAGCCCTCGGGCCCTGGCATTCCTTCTCTCTCTATCTCTCCCCACCCAAGTCGCACTAGCTTCTCATTTTCACACTACAAACAGCTTACAATGGCCTGTTTCCTGTATCATCGATACTTTATTGCATATCTTTCATTCATTGTTCTTTATCTCTCCACATCACCGTCTATATTTCTCGTTTCCCTGATCCCTGACCAGTCTGAAGAAGGGTCTCGACCCGAAACGTCGCCTATCTCCTTCGCTCCTTAGATGCTGCTGCACCCGCTGAGTTTCTCCAGCTTTTTGTGTAACCCTCAGGAAAATCTCACTGCTCCAACAGTTCTTACAAGATTTTGCAAGAAACTTAACCGAGATTTCACATTCACATTCACATTTATTGTCACATTTATTGCAGTCACACAATTAAAAGAACACAAGAAAATTAAAAGAACGATAGAACTTAACATAAACATCCACCACAGTGATCACAGTGATGGAAGGCAATAAAGATCAGTCAGTCTTCCTCCTTATGTTCACCTTAGTTTGGGGCCTTGACCCTCTGCAGTCACCGCTATGGACGGCCCGATGTACAGGCCCTCTCATCTGGATGATCGAAGCTCCGACGTTGGGAAGGATGGAACAGACTCCGTGGCTTGGAGGGCCCGAATCCGCCACTTTCTTACCAGAGACCGCAATGTTATAGGCCGCAGGCTGTCCAGCGGTCGGAGCTCTTCTCTGGTGATCCCCGGCAAAGGATCCCTGGCTCCGGGATGGTAAAGTCCGCTCCACGCCTGCTGCTAGAAGCTCCGCAGACCGCGGCTTCACAATGTTAAAGACAGCAGGCCGGCGCTCGGAGCCTTTCTTCTAGCTCCGCGATGGAAATCCGCGCCGCGCCTGCTGCTGCTGCTCTGGGCGGTCTCCGGGAAAGGCCGCACCAATCCAAGTTGTTAGACCGCGAGGGAGGGCGAAAAGAGGAAAAAAGTTGCATCTCCATCGAGGTGACTGGAAACACCTCCAGCTCCTGCAGCTTAGAGCTCCCAAAGCCGATCCCTCACCAGGAACTGTGAGCTCCACGATGTTAAAGTCCGCAGGCTCCCGCAGTTGGAGCTTCCGAAGTCAATCCCTGACAAAGGGGCCGCAAGTTCCACAATGTTAAATCCGCAGGCTCCCGCGGTTGGAGCTTCTGAGGTCGATCCCCAGCAAGAGGCAGCCAACTCCACGATGTTAGGCGGCAGTGCAGACAGAGATACGATACGGAAAAAGTTGCATCTTCGTGAAGGACAGAGATAGAAAAGATTTCCCACCCACGCCCCCCCTCCACCCCCCCCCCCCCACCTCCCACATAATACATAACTAAAGATACACTAACACAACATTTAATTACAGACTAATAAACAACAAAGAGAGAAAGGGAGGAGACAGACTGTTGGCGAGGCATGCCCTGGTGGATTTAAAGCACTTGCCAGAATATTTTACAGACAATTATGTTTCTTTGAAGAATATGTATGTTTGTATTATGCTGTAACCAATGTACAGCAAGATGGTGCAGGTAATTGTCATATCAAAAATCACCTCAGTTAACGTTGACCAATTCTCCACCGAGGATTTCCATGAATTACTTCTGGCAGCACAATGGGAATTTTTACATCTACGGGTAATTTTCAAAATATCTAACAATTTTTAATGTTAGTGAGTAGAGGTGGAATACAGGAAAGTACAGCGCAGGAACAAGTCCTTTAGCCTACAATGTCTGTGCTGAACATGCTGCCAAGATAAACAAATCTCCTCTGCCTGCACATGATCTAGATCTCTCCATTCCCTGTATATCCACAAACCTATCTAAAAGTCCCTTTTAAGCCATTATATTATCTGCCTCCACCACCACTCCTGGCAACATGTTCAGACACCCACCACCTTTTGTGTATAAAAAAACCTTCCCCCGCACATCTCCTTTAAACTCTGTTACTCTCACCTTAAAGCTGTGCCCTCTTGTCTTGTAGAACATTTCCAATCTGGGAAAAAAGTTCAGAATGTCTATCCTTTATGCTACTCATAATTTTATATACTTCTACCAGGTCTCCCCTCAACCTCTGTCATTCCAGAGAAAACATTCTCAGTTTGTCCATCCTCTCCTTGTAGTTCATACTATCTATCCCACACGGTATGCTGGTAAACCTCTTCTGCACGGTCTCCGAGCCTCCACGTTCGTCTTGTAATGGCATGACCAGAATTGCACCCTGTACTCCAAATGTGGCCTGACCAAAGTCTTATAAAGCTGTGCAATGTCTCCTCTGATACACAACGCCCTGCCCTATACTATATGCCTTGTTTGCCACGCTATCCTATTGTGATGCCACTTTCAGAGAGCTGTCGCCTTGAACCCCTAGATCACTCTGCATTTCAATGCTGTTAAGTATTTTGCTATCAAAACTATACTTTCCCCTTCCCCTGGTCGAGTGGTCAGTACCCGTGATGGATTGGGCACTGTCCATCACTTTTTGTAAACTTCATTTCTGGGCATTCAAGTTGCCGAATCAAGCCATAATGCAGCAGTCAACATGCCCTTCTAAGGGGAAGGTATAGGGATTTGTCAACGTGCATGTGTGTTATATTTAATATAAACCATTAGTTGTTATAAAGGAGCACCAGATTTCAGCCCATGTCTATTACATCTTACATTAACATTATCAGAGTCTCCAATTTGTCTTTTATAATATGATAACTGGCAACTGAAATCATAGGTGCAGCTGTATCAACGAGTTCCCCACCCCTGAAGTTGATGGCTATCTTGAAGATCTTGAACACTTGGAATGATAGGTTCAATTTGACAAACTTGGTCCTAAAAACTAATCATAGAATTTGCACAGATCACCTTTTTTTATGTCTACATATTTGTCTAGTATTATATTTGATATGGACCTTTAACAGTAGAAGATTGTTCTACTACTTGCCTCACCCGTCCCGAAGTAGTGCAGCCCATGGAGTGCAGCTGCAGCAGCACCTCGCCTGTGGCCCCGTTGGTCGGCAGCCCGGCCAGCTCTCCGACCTTCAGACCTTTGCTTACCGCCGACACCTTCTTGTCATGGCTGATCATCGGTTCATGAGTTGGATGGGGTGCTGGACTTTGCGCGCAGCAGAACAAAAAAGCCCAGCCAGCGGGCCAGCTGAGGAGTTTTAGCCCGGGCGCCGGACATTGTGCGCGACGTGTGTGAGTGAGTGTGTGCGTGAGTATGTGCGTGAGTGAGTGTGTTTGTATGTGAGTGAGTGTGTGTCAGTGTGTGTGAGTGAGTGAGTATGTGTGTACGTGCCTGCGTGCGAGTGAGTGTGTGTGAGTGAGTGTGTTTGTATGTGAGTGAGTGTGAATGAGGGTGTTTTGAGTGTTTGTATATGAGTGAGTAAGTGTGTGTATGAGTGTGTGCGCCTGTGTGTGAGTGTGTGAGTCAGTGTGTGTGCGTGTGTGACCATGCTTGTGTGAGTGTGAGAGTGAGTGAGTGTGTGTGCGTGTGTGAGCATGCTTGTGTGAGTGTGTGTGCATGAGAGTGTGTGCGCATGAGAGTGTGTGAGTAAGTGTGTGAATGTGTGTGTGTGAGTGTGACCTCACTCAGAAGAGACTGGGAAACAATACCCACCAATTACCTATCTGCTGCCATGTGAAACACACTTCAGCACTCACATCTAGGAATGTGCTGTGGTCACTCTTCCAGACATACTCACTCAGTCTCTCAATCCTTTGTTCTCTATATTCACTTGTCCACTCAGTCTCTGTCCGGAATAGCAAGATCATTATGGCAAGATTTGAAAGAACATGAAGGGATGATGAATTTTCTGAAAGTGTCAATACGTTCAAGGCTAATCATAGTTGGTTTTATTTGTCTAGTGCACATAATGTGGAGGCAGGGACATTTCTAGAGGAGCTGAAATGAAATTGAGAAAAGTAACTCTTCTCCAGAAAAGGTGTTTAACATGCTGGATACAGGGCTCTCGTGGAACGTGTTTTCTTGCACGTTTATCTCAAATGTTGAGAAAACTAGTCCAGGCTTCAAGTGTTTTCCCTTGCTCAGTGGTGACTATAAGCATAAACCTCCTTTAATCTACCAGTCAGAGCTCCCAAGAACTCTAAAGGTATATTCAAAGGCCAGTCTTCCAATGGTGTGGCAACCTAACAAAATGGCCCAGGGATTCTTTCAATATTATATCACATTGTTTCCCTCCTCAAACATTATTGTGTGAGGAATGTAATGGATAACTGCCTCATTCATCACCGATAATGCTCCTGTAACCCAGTTAAACTTTATCAAATATACAATACTTTATCAAACTATGTAACATCCATTGATACTTGATGGCCACTGAAACTAGCCGGTTGATTCTGTATGGAAGTTAGATAAGATATAAGGGAAGAGGTTTTGCTGAGGGATTATGATCAGCACAGGGCAAAATTGAAAACAATGGAACACAATAAAATAATGTTCATGTTAATTGACTTAATTGAAATTAATTACTTCTGAATTATTGAAAGTTTGTATTATGGACTGTTCTCAGGAACCAAACTCTTACATAACCTAGTATATTCATAAGATTTTGTTACTAATTCTGTTAGGTCGAAAATAACTCTGGAAGATGTTGATGATCTACTAATTTGCAGCTCCAGTAGAGGGCACCAGCTGCAGCAATTTACATTTATATAATTAGTTGAGGTGAAGGCTGTTTCTTTCCTGCTCATTTCATGTAATTGTTTCTTTTCAACAATATATTGTATCCTGAAAATACCTTGATCCCTTGCCCAGTTTCAGGATCCAGCAGCTCTGTGAACAGTAAATTGGAACAAACCCCAGCAGATGTTGGAAATCTGAGAGAAAAACAGAAATGCTCAAACAGTTGGTCTGATAACTGTGGCTGTACTACAATACAACCAGGGTACTTTTAGGCCAACCTCTTATGGTGAATAGTGGGAAGACATAAAAGGAGATTAGTCCATTTATGAAAATGGTGTTTCCAAATAAGAAAGCAATTCAAGAATTTAATGAGAAAATATACGTGTTATGTTAAGAGTCAAGTCAAGATTGTCATATGTCCCAGATAGAACAATGAAATTCTCACTTGCAGCAGCACCACAGAATATGTAAACATAGTATGATATGACAAACGAGAGAGAGAAATGAAAAGAAAATATGTTTCTTAAGTAAAATATGCTGTTTGAGCTAAAATGAGACAGGATTATTGCAAATTAACATGTAATCAATTAGGATGAGAATGCCTTCAGTTCTCATATGCCCAATGCTGTGAATTATACAATGGAATATAATAAAAACATCACTTACTAGGTTTGGATATACAATGGATTTTGATTAACTATATTAGGAAACTTACCACATGTTATTGTGATCTGTGAACCAACATTTAATCCAGTGAAAGTACACATGAACAGTAAATGAAACTGAAGTGTATCTTATTTGGGGAATATTTTGCTGTTCGTAAAAAGGAAAGAAAATTTTACATTTATTTGCCAATTTTCTTATTCTACAAATACACCAAAATATTCCACAAAAGTGACAAATAAATATAAACATATTCAACTTTAGGAGCAGCCTGGGAGAAAATAATCCTGATGTAAAATAATAAGAACAGCTTAGAAACTCTGCTCCCTCTCCACAGCAGGGTATTGGTGATGGGTTTAAAGCATTTTTGACATGAAGATAACCATAGCCAGCCTCAGCATCACTGACAGGAGGCGATCTCGCTTCATTCTTAACTTTCTCTATATCCACAGGAAGTTATGCAGTTAGCTGTTCCATGAGATGAAACTACTTGGTTTAAACATTGGTGAGCATAATGTGTCTCAGTTCTATTTCTAATGGCCATCTTGCTAGCCTCCACATTTCAGTCAGAATTTTGGTGTCAGGCCTTTGCTCTGCCTCATTATTAACCTCAGTATGTGCCTTTACAAGCAATTTCTTACAAAAACTATTCACTCAGGGGAGTTCCAAGCTCCAGCAATAGCAGTGAATGTTTCAGCTTCAGAGGTACCTCTAGACAAAGGAACTGGTCAGCTCCTTCAGCTAGGCATACTCTCCATCTGACTCCATTGCCATTACCTGGATGTTTGGAGGAGAAAGCTCTCATATTGGTCATCTGTATGCTTTGCTTGTGTACACCCAATGTGCCTTACCAGTCTCTTGCAGGGATGACCACTTGCACTTTAACAACTGGCTTCTGGTGCCCAGGTGATTTCAGGATTCATTCTGGGACAATTGGAGAGCAAAATGGAAGAATTTGCATCCTTGAACATTTGGTGGGATATGGACAAGTCGTACAGCTGGCACTTCCATCTGTCTCTTCTGTCAGGACCCAACCAACATCAAGTGTCTTGTGAAGGAGATGCTTTGAGTCCCATCAAGGTTGCACTGTTGAGGATCTAACCCTTTGGCAGAAGGGGGGCATTCTGAAGGACCTTCAATTCAGTGTGTCCTGAGGAACGTGTGAGATTGCAGATCCTGATCCTGCAATGACAGGGGGGCGATAAGCAGCTCATAGAACTGCTGACCATCAATGGTTTTGGCATCAGGAATCCAGACAGAATAGAGTCAAAGATTGATATTGCACGGGAACAGGCCCATTGAATGTACACTGACAGGAAGGAGATCGGGAGCTTAGTAGCATAGTGACACTGAGGTAGAGATTGTGCCTAGACAGCAATCTCTCCCTCAGAGTCAGTAAATCCACGGCTACCAACTCTCACACATTGCCCGTGAGACTCACGGATTTCATGAAATTCTCACGCTGATCACAGATCACAAATTTCTCACACTCAAATTTAAAATAAATAAATAAATAAAGTCACAAACAATTCAATTCGCCCAAGGCTTCCAGATCTCCTCCACACTCACCAATGAGAATAGTTATATGTCGACGGGTTTCCAGTAAAGAACGAGCAATTTAATTGTCTTAGACTCCTAAGCACACTATTTAAAATGGCAAACTGCAGTACATTTGTCATTCATGGAACCAAAATCTGCAGGTGTCGGAAATTCAAAATAAAGCAAAAATTGTTTTAGAGGAGAGTAAAAACCATGAGGGGAATGTATAAGGTGAATGCATAATCTTTTTACCGGGATATGTGATTCAAGAACTAGAGGGCATTGGTTTAAAGCAGGGGTGTTTTCCAATCCGGCCTGCGAAGGGATGATTTGGGGGGGGGGGGGGGGGGAAAGTAGTTTAGTTTCTCCCCTGCAGGTGGCGTGATAGGTAAGACGCACCAGTGGTCCCAGCACCGACCCCCCCCCCCCCCCCGGAGGCACCGCTCGCACCTCCCACCCCCACTGCCGGCGGCTCTGTGTCTGTCGGCCGCTCTGTCCACACTATGATCTTTGGTCCACACCTCATGGAGTTTTAACCCTGGCCAGGAGCGGACTGGGTGAGTGGCGTCGGTGCCGCCCCCAGAGCCGCAGGGATAAATCTCGAGCTAAGAATCCGCTCCGATGCCCGATCCCCGGGTTACTGTCCCTCACCTGCCCCTGACCCTAGCTGGACACAGAGCACCTGGGCTGGCCCGCACCGGGGGGGGGGGGGGGGGGGGAGGGGGCGGGACTTGTCAGTGATTGGTCCAGACCCCCCGCGTCCATCACATCACTGACGGGGGGAGACGGGAGGGTGGGGGTCATTTTCCCACACAAGCCATAGGTGACTGGGCACTCTGAACCCGAGCACCAAGTTGTAAGCGGCCGAAAGAGCGCATCCCTCGGGACAGCCCCCACTCTCCCACAGCCACGGCCGCCCTCCGCCTTATCTCCCCCGTGCGGCTGCACTGTGATGGGCTGTGTGTCAGCAGCGCTGGGTGGAGCAGAGGTGTGGGACGGGCTGGTCCCTCCGCCCACCCAGAGTCACTGACCGCGATTCACTGCCATCGGACCCCAACCCCCACACCAGGGTGATTCACCCCCCCCCCCCCCGACCCACGGACCCCGACCCACACACGGGGTGATTTACCCCCTGACCTCCACCCTGGCCATGGGGACAGACAGCTCGGGGCATTGGCAGCCATAGTAAATCGGTTTTAAAACATGGAGGACACACAAATTCCCTGGCGGGCCAATGACAAGTGTGCATGACAACGAACAATTTTATCTCTTCCCATTCCCCCCCCCCCCCCCCCCCCGCTTGACAACATGAAGCATGTTTTATTTAATACCGTCTGGGTTACCTGCGTAACGCACACAAACTCCCACGCACAAAACACCAGGTTATCTGGAAACTGTTTTAAACCGAAGATGGACACAAAAAACTGGAGTAACTCAGCGGAACAGGCAGCATCTCTGGAGAGAAGGAATGGGTGACGTTTCGGGTCGAGATCCTTCTTCAGACCTGAGTTGAGAAAATTGGCACTGACAATGGTCCATGTGAAAGGACAGCACCTACCAACAATGAAGGCACCATGAAACCAGCTGCCGCAACCCCTTCCCACTGGACGGGGTTTAAACTCGGCATTAAAAATCAAAAAAGAGTTACATTGATTTAAAAACAAAAATGTCACATGTATAAATAGTTCTTACATTCGGGAACCTGGTTAATTAAATGGTGGGATTATTTTCCTGTCCTAACTATGCCTTTGCTTTAGATGGTGGTCACATCCATTCCATCCCTTCCTCGCAAAGATGTGAGATTTCATTAAGAGTACACTTGGATGAATAGATGCAGGCGGCATGTAAAGCGTCTCTTTCTAGCGCGCAATACATGAAGCCGATGAACTGTCACACCAGAGATAGACACAAAATGCTGGAATGACTCAGTCGGACAGGCAGCGTCTCTGGAGAGAAGGAATGGGTTGTGTTTCAGGTCGAGACTCTTCAGACTCAGTCTTCAAGTCTGAAGAATGGTCTCGACCCAAAATCTCACCCATTCCTTCTCTCCAGAGATGCTGCCTGTTCCGCTGAGTTACTCCAGCTTTTTGTGTCCATCTTCGGTTAAAACAGTTTACAGGTTTTGTGCGTGGGAACTTGTTGTGTGCGTTACGCAGGCAACCAGAAGGTAATAAATAAAACATGCTTGTTGTTGTCAAGGGGTGGCCAGGGAATTTGTGTGTGTCCCACCAGTGATTTACTGTGGCTGCCAATGCCCCGAGCCGTCTGTCCCCGTGGACAGGAGGGGAGGGGGTGAATCACCTGGTGTGGATGTCGGGGGTGAATCACCCCATGTGTGGGTCGGGGTCCGGGGGTCGGGGGGGGGGGGTGAATCACCCTGGTGTGGGGGTTGGGGTCCGATGGCAGTGACTCTAGGTGGGCGGAGGGACCAGCCTGTCCCACACCTCTGCTCCACCCGCCGCTCCCGACACACAGCCCGTCACAGTGCGGCCACACGGGGGAGATAAGGCGGAGGGCGGCCGTGGCCGTGGGAGAGTGGGGGCTGTCCTGAGGGATGCGCTCCTTCGGCCGCTTACAACTTGGTGCTCTGGTTCAGAATGCCCAGTCACCTGTGGCTTGTGTGGGAAAATGATCCCCACCTTCCTGTCTCCACCGGCCAGTGATGTGAAAGACATGGGGATCTGGACCAATCGCTGTCATCCCCCTCCCCCCCACGGCGATGTCATGTCCATTATTTTACTTTTCGGCAGCGGCCATTCGGTGAGTTGGCTTTTAGGTATCCCGCCCTTTAGGTTAGTTGCCGTTTCTGCTTTGTACGCTTTTGGTTATTTGGTGTCCACTTCTTTGCTTCGGCTTCTCATCTTTCAATGCCACATCCAGGTACTGAAGAAAATATTTCGTTGAGGTGAATAATATTATGAGAATAGGACCTGTTTCGCTTAACAAAGAGTGTAGGAAGGAACTGAAGATAGAGGCTAAAAACTGGAATAACTCAGCAGGACAGGCAGCATCTCTGGAGAAAAATAATGTTTCAGTGATGTTTCAGGTCGAGACCTTCGGACTGAAGAGGTTGAAAACCAGCCATAATGCCTGAAGATGTGTGTTCTCCAACTAAGGGCAGAAATCAAAATCATGTGTTCATCTTTATTGACGTGACACCATAATAAATATATTACAGAAAAAATAATTTAATGGGGTTGCATGGTGGCGCAGCGGTAGAGTTGCTGCCTTACAGCACCACAGACCCAGATTTGATCTTGACTATGGGTGCTGTCTGTACAGAATTTGTACATTCTCCATATGACCACATGGTTTTCTCTGGATATCCCGTTTTCTCCCACATCCAAAAGAAGTGCAGGTTTTTAGGTTATTTGGCTTCTGTAAATTGTCTCTGGCGTGTAGGATACAACTGGTGTATGGTAGATTGCTGGTCGGTCTGGAGTTGGTGGGCTGAAGAGCCTGTTTCCAAATATATGTTTTACATATATATCTTAATTTCATTGAACCATAAACGATTGAATATGTGGCATTATTTTTGTCTTGTTTTTATAGTCAAAGGGTAAGATTGATTAATTTATTTGTGCAGAACTGTGATGGTAGTGCGACTCCTCTTGCATTGTTTCTATGTTTTTGTTCCTCTATATATATATATATATATATATATATGCATAACAGCATGAATTATAATCTGATTTCCATACATGAATATGCTAAGGTATTTCATGTGCTGCACCTGTTGATCAGAGCCTGGCTCTACTGTGGAATGTAATAAAGAATATAATTTAGCCTAACCTTATTCATACCTAATCTAATTTAAAGCATAAATGTTGCATTCAAGTGTAAGTTAAAAGACTCGCTACAATGTGACCAGATTGCACAATTTCAAGCTGAAAAATGAAATAAGCTCCCTATCCCTCCCACACCCTCCCCCCATCCGTCGCTACGCTCCCTTGCAATTTCTCACTCTCAACTCTCACCCAAAGTTGGCAGCCTTGGGAAAACCAAGGAACTAATCATCAGGTGTGATGTGGAGGGTTTGGAGAGGGTGTATTAATACAAAATGCCCTGTCGTTTCATTTTTATTAACCTGTTATACAGTTGGATAATGCTTTTTTTATGAATCAATGAGTTTAATGGGGCCCAGCCTTGGCACCAGTCACACATTTCACCCATAATCTGGACTCTCGTCCCAGCCACACTCAGACCCCTGGACTGTCAACACACACCTCACTTGCTGCACTCTACACCACTGGCTCACAATCTGGCTTAATGAGCGAGACCAAAGCCCATTTCAAATCTGCCAGTGAAATGGAGGGAAAATCAGCAGTGGAGACAGATACTGACGTTCAAAGTGGCTATAAATGTCTGGCATGAAAGATGGATGGGGCAGGCTGGAATATTTTTAAACTGAAGATACATTTTCAAGAGGCTTATGTGTGCACAGCCAATTGTACCTCTGCCCTCTGGCAATTCTGCCTGTATTTCAGTAACAGCAGATATTGAATTATGTAGGATACTGATATTCTGAATTAACATCAAAATGTATAATTTATTTGTACTGATAGTATGTCAAATCATAATTGATATGAAAGATTCAGGAGGAACTTGTGGAAAGGAGGGATGTAATGGAAATACAGTTTATAGGAATATAATTAAGCTATTCCATCCTTCAAATGTATTCCATTAAAGTTGAGCTATATTTTCACAATCTGCCTGCACCAGGTCCATATTCCATCGGAAGTGCAAAAATTAGAAGTTAAAGCTTGTTACACTTTGTAAATTAAAACTAAAGGACGGCCTCATATTTCTATTTAATTAATATCTAGGATATCTATGATGCTTCTTAACAATGCATTGTAAGTAGCAGTAGAAATAATCTATTTTATATTACATTGCATTTACTGTAATGAGTCCACCCTGTTTCTCTTGTAGTTAATGAACCACATGAGTGGTTTTAGTGATAACATTCATTTAGGATGTGAAGAATTTGTTGTGAAAAATGAGATGATAAGTGAGCAAATCCTCATTCACTTGTGATGTTGCTGCCATTGTTGCTTTGATTCCCAGGACTGGGGAGCACTTGTAGCCATCCAGGCACATGTTAACAAGTTCTGACATTCTTCAGAAAAGCTTCTGGATGAGTTCACTTGCCCGAAGGGGAAAAGCTGAGATGGGCAGTTCTATCAGAGGAAAAGATCTCTTGCAGTAAATTCATATCAAATACATGTGTTTCATGGAGACTGTGGAATAGCAATAACCAGAGACTGGGAATATTATATCCTTATTAAAGTGATTAGGGCATCAGCCCAAATTTCATCGTTCCGTTTTTATCATCGGTATAATTACATGGGAATCGGTTATCCCAGGAGTAAAAATGAAAGTAATAAAATGGGGGATTCATAATTTGAGTCTAGAAATATCGGGTTTATTCAAATTGGGCATTACTCTGTATTTTTTCCAGATCGCAAAGCTCACTTAATTCTAATTGTAAATGATATTGGAATTCTAATTGTAAATTGTCCCTATTGTGTAGAATAAGTGTGCGGGGATCGCTGGTCGGCACGGACTCGGTGGGCCAAAGGTCCTGTTCCATGCTGTTTCTCTAAACTAAAGTTAACCTAAACGTGAAGGATATGAAGCCAGAAACATACCAACTGTTGTGAACTGCCCGAGTGTAATCCACTATTCTTACACTTTGGATTCAAGTATGATTGTTCTTATGTACTGTAAGGTTTTTACTGAATTGTATGCAAAAATGTAATTTCACTGTACTTCAGTACATGTGACAATAAAGTGCCGAAGAACATGGAAATATATGCATGTTGTAAAAGTATGTGGGGATGTGTTACTGTTAGAATTAGTGGTGGAAGTGAACACAAAATGCTGGAGTAACTCAGCGGGACAGGCAGCATCTCTGGAGAGGAGTCTCCAGAGATGCTGCCTCTCCCGCTGAATTACTCCAGCATTTTGTGTCTACCTTAGATTTAAACCAGCATCAGTAATGGTGGAAGTAGTTGTCCAGCGTATATTTTAGAGATGACTAACCCATCAATACATGTGGTTGTGAAGTGGGATTATCTTAACCTAATGTGCCCAGTAAGATAAGGGTGATATTAGTACAAGCATCTATTATACAAACTCAATTTTATTTTCTATTGATCTGGCATTACATTTAATAGTACGATTAGACGAGAACTTACCTGTTCGAAATTTGATCCTTATTTTATGAGGAGTTACGATGAGGGATTATGTGAAGAAGCCCCGCCAGGCGCATGCGCGTCATACTTCAAAGCAGCGGCATGAAAAACACAGAAGCCGATAGCCGAAGTAAGATAGTAAGGCTTACAGAAGACTAGAACTACCAGATGATCCTTTCGATTATGAGGGCCGGGAGCGGAGGGCACGTAATCCCTCATCGTAACTCCTCATAAAATAAGGATCAAACTTGGAACAGGTAAGTTCTCGTTTAATTTTAATATTTTACTTCGGAGTCACGTGAGTGACTACGTGAAGATTTCAAAGCTCTGTGATTTTCATGCCGTAGATTCACTCCATACGACACACTGCTTCAGATGACACAGTAGTGAATAAATTGTATATTGAACATTGCTTCAAATTATTCAATAACTATTTTAATAATAATAATAATAACACAGGAAAGTAATAACCCCTCTATCCCAGGGGAAATTACAACAAATGATATGAAACAAAGCAAACAAATTAAACCAAACCCAACACAGCTTGTGCAAACCCTAGCACTGTGACAACAGGTTTATCATAAAATCTAGAAAAAGTTTCTTCTTTAGACCATCCTGCGGCCTCTAGAATTTGGTCAAGTGGCACGTCCTGCACCTTCGCCGCGGACGTTGATGCCGCCCTGATGGAGTGAGATTTAAACACACGAGTGTCCACTCCAGCTAAATCCAGAACCTGTTTTAACCATCTAGAAATAGTTTGTACTGTCACTTTTTTATGTTTTTTTGTGGGTAATGAGCATTGCTGTCTCACAACCTCAGAGACATTGTGTTTAACCACACACAATGTTTGGTCCACAGGGTATGCTTTAAAGATTACGTTGGTTCCCCCCATGTGATTGATATATTCCACAGCTGTGGTATTGTCTACCTGTAATTGAACATGCAAGTCATTCATTGTAGAACAATAACCTATCAATCCATAAAATGCCCCCAATAACTCCAAATAATTGATACCATGTGTTTGGAGAATTAAATCCTCTTGGACAGTCCATCGACCACCACAGCTGGTGGCGCTGTCCGTAGCTCCCCATCCGAGAGCGCTCACATCAGTTTGTAATACCACTGAAGGTTGCTGAACCAAAATATTTTTTAGTAGCTTGTGCAACATTGAGAATCCACCATTGCAATTCAGCTAAAGCTTTAGTTGGCAACTGCATGGACCTATCAAAATGACCTGCACGCTTTTTTAGTGCTTGTTCTCTGGCTCTTTGCAGACTTTGATAGTGCAGAGGTCCAAACTCGACAGCAGAAATGCTGCTACCATTTTACCAATAACCGTAGCTACTTCTCGGATGGAGGGATAAGGTTTCTCAGCAAGGCAAGTCCAGACATTTGTAATATCCCCAACCTTATCTGTTGGCAAAGTTACTGACATATCAACTGAATTAATGACAAACCCCAAATAATCAATTGTTTGGGATGGCTGTAACTTAGATTTTGTTGGATGGACAGAGACCCGAGCCTTTCAAATAGGCTTATGGTTGCTGAAACCAGTTCTTCAGCTGTCTCCTGAGTGGCATTTACAATTAACATATCCTCTAGATAAGCCATTACAATGTGATTCTGAGCCCTCAGTAACACCAGTGCTGGTTTCAATAATTTTGTGAACAGCTTGAGCACTGAAGTTAACTCATTAGGTAATTCTTTAAGGGTTAAGGGCCTGTCCTACAAGCATGCAACTCCATGCGATGAACGCGACCTAACGTGGTCGCTTGAGCCGTCCGGCGTCGCGGGGCCGGTCCCACTTCGATCGCCAGAGCCTTGCGGAATTGTGCGGAGTTCGTCCCGACATCGCGAGGAGCTCCAAAAAACTGACTATGTTCGAAAATTCCGTGCGGCAACGGCTTGTCGGCTCGCAGTCGCCTCGACGCATTACACACCGCCTCGACGTCGTGCCTCCGTGACCCTCTCGGTAGGTGCCTCCCTGACCCTCTATGTGTGTGGCTCCGTGGCCCTCTGTGTGTGTGCCTCTGTGCCCCTTTCTGTGTGCCCCTCTTTGTCCTGGCGAACTTACCTGAAGACTTCGCTCCAAGTTCGCCTCACTTTGTGCCGCGTTGCGCCACTCACCCGACCTCCGCGCGGCCCCCGCTGCCGGTTTGGTCGTGCTTGCCGCATGCAGCTGCATGTTGGTGGGAACGGCCCTGTACAGGGGATCACCCGACCTCCGCGCAGCCCCCGCTTCTAGTTTGGAGTCGCATGGAGTCGGATGCTGGTAGGACAGGCCCTTAACACAAAAAACTGGAGAAACTCAGCAGGTGCAGCAGCATCTAAGGAGCGAAGGAGATAGGTGACGTTTCGGGTCGAGACCCTTCTTCCTTAAATTCTTTAAATTGCCTCAGCTGACCCATCCAATTAATTTAAAGTACCTGCGATAAAGATGAATTGGTACTGAATAATAAGCATCTTTTTTAGGTCTATAGTAGCCATATAGCAGCCTTGTGATAACAACTGCTGTACAGTGTTGAAGGTGTCTGTTTTAAATGCCTATACTGAACATATGAATTTAAGTTTGTGAGGTCCAGAATGACTCTGCAACCCCCATCTTTCTTCGGTCTGGGAATAAACTGGACACAAATTGCTGAGGATGATTCACCGTTCTTTGAATTATCCCTCTCTGGATAAATCTTTAATTTATTTTTCTACCTGACGAGTTTCTGGTGCAGCAAACACCAAGACTCTATTAGGCCTATTCTGTACAAGTGGATCAACTCCTGCCATAAATTCTATTGTAGAGCCTGACACAGTATCTAGTATAAACCGATCAGATATTATGCAGCATCATTCATTATAAAACAATGATAATCTACCCCCAACCAGAGGTGATGGAATTAAGTTTCTGTACCTCTGTAAATGAATTAGAAAATCTCCTTCTCCCAATATAAGGGTTGATATGGGCTGTATTGGGTATAATACTTTGTACCCATCTCCTTGCCTCTGCTGGTCCCTGTCCCAGAATCAAACCCCCTTCGTATCCAACCTGCTTATTTTCTCGGAGCAGGGATGAGATGTTTTATAAGGATATAAAGGATTAAGGATTATAAGTTTTATAACAATTATAAATTGTTTTGGCAGATTGTCACCAATAATTAATCTGGTGCCTGGATATTGTTTGCCCTACTTAGCCCTGCATTTTTTGTTTGTTTTTGTTTTTTTTGGGTGTAATGTTGGCCAAATGGCAATTTTCCTCATACAATTAGGTTCGAAATACGCATTGCAGAATAACGCAAGCATGTTCTTATGAGTTTTGGACATTATCGATCCTTGTATGTCTTTCCCAAATACAGTGATGCCAGCTGATATCAGCTGGAGGACACGCTGGAAACACATTTCCTGCCCTCGCATCGTTACACTCATGGGTGCCCAAATTGCTCAGTTTTGTTGGCACCCTGAGTGAGGCACAATAGACGGGTGTTTTATATATTTTTTTCAGCTGTTTCAGTCATAACAGTTTCTTGGAGCTGGTGAGAAACCAAATAATAAATGTTGGCAGCCAGGTTCTCATCCATAGCCTCACCAGTCCCTTCCAATATAGCAAAACTTGATGTTACATCGGGAACACCCGGAGCGTGGCTCTTGTGCTCTGGTGTATACACATAAGTAGGGACACCAGCTCAGGGTCAGTCTCCTCCTGGCCTGGTACTCCCGAGTCTTGCTCTAGGGAGGCCTCATCCAGACCTAAATAAGGCACTGGAGAGTCAGATTCCCATTTTTGACAGGCACCATACTCAGTGTATGGAACTCCTTCGGAGGCTGCCAATGGGTCTTTGTCCCTTGACTGAGTAAAGTGTGGAGCATTTTCTCCATTTCCAGTCTCCCCCACATTCTTGTCCTGGTTTCTTTTACATTTTCTTGTGTATTTGTGTGGATAAACTAAGAAAACTGCATCTGGTAACACATACTCAGAGCAGACCTTGTATGTGTTTTCCTACCGTTGTGGCCTCAGTGCCCTGCGACACTAGAGCAGCTGGAGGGTTATTAACTACAGAAATAACGGCCACCGGTATCGGAACCTGCACCGCACTTATCTATTTTCTCGATCGCTGCGATGGGACCGCAATGCTGCGTGACCCATGCTTGCTCCTCCCGCTGCACCACAGGCTCCTGCTGACTTGCAAGCCAGCCTTACGGAGCTTAAATCTCGCTGGAAAGTTTTTAAAAAACACTTACCTGCGAGGTTTTCTACTTACCGCTGGTGGAGCTGCGCTCTCCAGCCCGTTCAATGCGACATGCGTCGACGTAATGACGCGCATGCGCCTGGCGGGGCTTCTTCACATAGTCACTCACGTGACTCCGAAGTAAAATCACTGGTCAAACAGAATTAAGGCAATCATTAAAGTTTCCTCATATAGAACTAGTGTAAAAGGGTAATCAATGGTCAGTGTGGACTAGGTGAGCCAATGCGCTATATCTAGCAATGTTACAAAATTATGTGATTTTAAAAATCAAGTCTGAAAATTATCCCATCAGATAAAGCATAAAAAGAAGTTTAATTTGACACCTAATTCACTTTCATATCTTCAGTATTAAGAAAGTTATGACCATTTTCATACTCGGAAATTAGCATTTTGTTCCCCATTGCCTTTCAATTAACTTAACTCAAAAACTGTGATCTAGAACAGTTAAAAGCCCATAACTTTCTTAAAAATTAAGAGAACTCTGAATAATGAAATTTTCAGTTATTATAGATTGAAGCATTCTGAAACAATCTTACTTGGATGACCTGAAATTAAAGCATATAATTAGTTAGTTATCTAATTGTAGCTAATTACAAAATTCAATGAGTAGATCTAAACATCTATCCATTTCTTAAGAAAAGATAAACTGTTTTTTTAAATTGCCTAAGTGTCCAAATAACATTCACACAATAATCCACAATATAACATAATTTTTAAATCTCATTTTCATGAATTTATAGGCCAAATGGAAGGAATTTAGTGTTTAATGCCTGTAAATTAATGGCCATTTAAATCAACTAGCGAGTGGGTTTTAGTGGAATGTGGTGGATTAGAACGTTGCAGTTTGCGGTGAAGTCAGTATGAAAAATCCAGCTGGTTCACACATTTTTTTTTTGTCCCCTTTTCGCAACATGAAAATGTGATTAAAGCCTTCCTAAAAACCAAGTTTTTATGTAAAAATAATCTGTGTAGCTTCTTTTATCGCCTACCTTAGGTCCGTTCCGCTGTCACCGTTCAGAGCTTTAGAAGATGATTTTTAAACTACTCTAGTTAATAACTAATCTAGCGTAGTTTAAAAATACCTTTATGAATGAAATGTCGGAGCGATTTCTCTTTAGCGACAAAATCACCCGACATGGATGGACTTGGACTGCCTAGAAAAAATCGGCATTTTAAACCCGCCCCCCTCTGAAAGGCGCCAAAGTCGGCAACACGGGGAGCGGCAGAACTGCAGCGCTGCTAAAGGTAGGTATTGTAACATACCTACTATATCCCTATTTCCATGCTAAATCTCTAAACTAAACTAAATATCATGAACTAAATGTTTCTACATTCTTCAATATACACAATAGTTATTAATGTTTTAAATTTATTATACAGGATTTACCTTTTAATAGTAAGATTAAACAAGAACTTACCAGTTTGAAGTTTGATCTTTATTTTATGAGGAGTTGCGATGAGGGATTTCGTGAAGACCCCGCCAGGCACGCATGCGCGACATTCTTCAAAGCAGCGGTGTGGAATCACAGATCACAAACCGAAGATAGTAAGATTAAAACTTGACCATACCAGTTGAATATTTAATAGAGGGTTGGGAGCGGAGGGCACGAAATCCCTCATCGCAACTCCTCATAAAATAAAGATCAAACTTCAAACTGGTAAGTTCTTGTTTAATCTTACTATTTTACTTCGGAGTCACGTGAGTGACTTCGTGAAGATTTCAAAGCTCTGTGATTACATGCCCTGGACCACGCCCATGCTCACACACTGCCGTAATTCTGATGGAGGAAGTATGTTAACGTATTTCAGACTTGAACAAGCTGAAAAATAATAACATTTGTTAATACAACAATAACCCCCTGAACTCGGGGACAAACGTTTAGAGAACAGCACTTAAAACTGAATCCGCCAACGTTGCGGGAGCGGTTATAAATCAGTTATAAACCCGCTGAAGTGTAGATTCACTGGCCCAGCTCGCTATTGCGAGGCCAAAATCCATGAACACCGCCATAGTCCTTGCCACTGATGTGGATGCAGCCCTGATAGAATGACATTTAAAATATTAGTGTCTTACCTGCTGCACCGAATACCACCTCGTGTCATCTGGAGATAGTCTGCACAATCACCCTGTGACGTGGGTTTCCATGGCTGAAACAGACCCGTCTCCATACATCTGATGCCCATTTGCAGACGTGTAGTCCCAGGTCTGTGTAGTGTAAGTAATTCTTCTATAAAGAAGTTACCTTATTATGGTCCGGTCATTCTATCCAGGTTTAATTCCTGTAAAGTCAGGACCTGTTGAGCTGTGTTCAGTGCCATTACCATAACCACTTTGAAGGTGAGCAAGACCATCTGCATCATGGGCGACCAGCTCCTGAGGAAGGTCAACACTACCTCATCACAGTCCAATCTAGCGATAGGACGACAATGCACTCCTGGCACTGTAACTGAGGGACACATCCTAATGATGACCCATGAGTATACCAGCAGCTTGGAGAGTATAGCAGATATGTAGATGGTCTAGGTCCGACTACAGAAACCTCCCATATCCTTATGTAGGCGAGGTACTGCTTCCTACTGGACTGTCTCTGCACGATGCTGTTTGACATCCATCGTCCTTTATGTTGCAGAGCCTGGTTGCGTATCCTGCAGCACCTGTCTGATGAAGCAGAATGGAGAAAGCATAGAAACCCCGCATTTCTCCCCAATGTAGTGAAAACGCGTCCATCGCCACTGCCCCAGGATCTAGTTCTCAAGACATATGTTGGTATCCAATGGCTGAACCTGGACGCAAAGAGGTCGAAATCTGGTATTCCATATTAGGCTATAATTTTAGCAGATATTTGGAGGTTCAATCTACTTGATGTCGTTATTAATACTTGTGACCTGGTGTCCGCCACTATATTGAGCTGATCCAGAAGGTACATAGCTGAACCCAATTCTTTCAATCCACCAGAGCCAAATTAATGTTTCCAATTCATCCCAAGATATTAACTTGACACCACCCATAAGGTTTAATATGCCAACTCAGTGGTATTATTTTGGAAGACGAACATACGTATGCTGCAGATTAGTGCATTAATGCGCAGCCCGTGACATGCTCCAAGCATATCTAACAGTTTATACCTAGTGATTGAAGAAAGTAGAATCATGCAATCCCATTTGCTGCCCCAACTGGAATGGTGTCAGTAGTTCCCCAGCCCTTGGTGCTTGCGTCGGTTTGTAACGCGACTACTAGGTTTGATGTAATGATGGGATTTAACAATCACAATCATTGCTAATCCACCATTGTACCTCAATTATGCTGTGATTGGCAGTTGCATAAGCTCGTAATTGTCCAGCATTCGCTATACCTGCCGAGATTTTGCTTATTCACCCAAGCTTTGATAGCGTAACGACCCAATTATGTGGCTGGAATGTAGCTCCAATTTACCCATAGCTTAGCAGCATGTCGAAAGTCAGTTCCCTGGCGCAAGCAAGGCTGTTACATGCATCTATTATGTCTATAGCTCTGTTCCCTGGATAGTGACAAACAGAGCCCCAGAATGTATGCACCTCCCCCCTACTTGTGAGGTTATGCATGCAGCACTTCCAAGAGAACCAGGCCCCCTTACCTCCATGGTTACCGGCGGGCCTGACGTTCTGGTTTCTAGTATTCCGTCTTTGCTGGGTGCTGCTCAATCGCCTCGGTAAATCCTTGTTCCTGCAGCTGGTGTGTGGTGAGGTAGTCTATGCTGGCTCTGCCCTAACAAGGCTTCTGCTGTTGGGGAGCTGGTGCAAATGTGTTCTTGATGGCCTCGTCATTGACCTGCTTGGGCAGGTCCTCCCCAAACAGCTGTCTTGGTGGTGTGGTGGAGGTAGGACCCAACCCAGCGAATGCAGGGTTAATGTCGGGCCGGATGGAGCTCTGACTAAAACAGTTTCCCGAAGTGGGCTACACAGGAGGGCTAGAGCATCCTGCTGCTCTGCGGATGCACCTGTCCCATCGAGGGTCCTAACGAGCACCGTGATGCCCGACGCCAATAGCTTCAGAATTTCCTGCCTCTTCATCTCTTGTGCCCTCGCATTGGAACTAATGTTCCCTCAGATGGCTGAGTCGACCCTCGGGACGTTCCGGGGAACACAATTTCCAGGATCCTTGTACTTCTCCATGGTTTCTGAAAGCACCTGGTCTTGGAACTGGTGTGTCGTCAAGAAATTAATACTTACTGCCAATGTAGAGTGCAGCGGTACCCCTGAATACAGGTTTCAGATTTTTGACACTACCTCCAATTCCTTCTTCTGGATCGAGAGCAGTGGGCTCTTCTGCATTGAAGGTGGCGGTCATGATCCGACTCCCAGACCGCTGAGACTCCTACTCCTGCTCTTGCCGATCCAGGTCCTGCTGATATAGTTGCTCCACCATTAGCTCCATCCTAGCCATGCGACCGCTGCCGCTACACACGGACAACAGGTCGACTTCCCCAGGCCCTGATGAGTCGCTGGGGCTTCTGCCAGTAGGTCACACCTCAACGAAGTGGCTGACAGGTACTCGTCAGCACCCGCTCCTGCGGGGCTGAACGACTTCCGCACGGACAACCCGCTAGCCCGGCATCCCTCGGACCTTAGCGGCCTCTCTACCTGACGAGCAGGCAGAGGAAAGGAGTCGGAACCGGTCCCCAATACCGGCTCCGTGGTCCGTGCAGGCACACCGTCACCCTCACCCCCAGGGGTCTGTGACGGCGCTTGGCTGGCTTTACCCGCAGCAACGGGATTGCCCAACCGTATTCTGCTGCCACCGGTCTGCGCTCCGGCAGCCTGTTCCGGTGCAGTACTGGTACCTCCTGCTCCTGCAGGGTGTACGACTCCTGCACGGACATACCGCTAGTCCGCCGTCGTTCGGACCTAAGCGGCACCTCTGCCTGGTGGGAAGGCAGAGGCAAGGATCGGTACCGGTCCCCAATACCGGCTCCGCTGTCCGTGCAGGCTTGCCGTCACCCTTAACCACACGGGTCCGTGAGGGCGCATAGCCGGCTTTACCCGTAACAACGGGGTTGCCCAGCCGTAAACTGCTGCCACCGGTCTGCGCTCCGGCAGCCTGTTCCAGTGGACACCGGTACCTCCTGCTCCTGCAGGGCTCCCCAACTTCCAGCAGGTCCATCACCGGCTCGCAGTCTAGCAGGTTACCCCCGGCGGTATGTCGATGCCTCCCGCTGCAGCGGGGCATGACCTGTGCGCAGCTCTCCCCCATCTCTGAGACCTGCATAGTAGGAGAGACAAAACGAGCCACCGAGCGGGTCACACGTTTACGCACCTTTGCCCCACAGTCACTATGCTTAGGTGAGAGTGGTAGGGAGTCCAGGTCTTGCCTACCCTGGTCCCACGCGGTGCTCCACCATTTTGCGGCCCCATGGTCAGCCGTGGTGGAGAGACGGGTCCTGGCTGCGCAGGGCTCCCCGACCTCCGCATTCTTCTAGAATGGTGGCCGCTGATTCCCATCTGAAGTCGCACGGCCTTTGGAGACCTGCTTCGCTGTCTTCATTCTGGTCTCCATCCATCTGTAAGCAAACTCTAATACAGACGCTTAGCTATTCAAGGTTAGTATCTTACCTGAGGTTTTTTTTTATTTTATTTATTTTTTATTTATTTATTTATTTTTATTTCTTTCTTTTTTTTATTATTTATTTATTTATTTTTTTTTTTTTAAAGTATGGTGACCAGCCTCTCATGCTTAAATAACTTTTATATGCTGGCAGTCTGAACCTCTTGAAGACAATGCATACCCTGGAGCAGCAGGGCACTTGAATGTAGACAGGCCACAGAATCCCTGCAGCTGCAGTGTGGAGTCAGGCTGCCTTTGCTTGCAAGCCTGCTGCTTCCTGAATGCCAGCAACCCGCAGAAACCCCTGCGGGCTGCGGTGTAGAGTCGGGCTGCCGTCCATGGCAAGCACTGCAAGCCCTACTCCACATGCACACCGCCAGCCCGCAGTATCACCCCCGCGGGCTGTGGTGTAGAGTCGGGGCTGCCGCTCTGCCGTTAACTTCTGACGGCGAGCCTGCAAGCCCCACTCCTACATGCACACCGCCAGCCTGCGGTGTCCCCCGCGGCTGCAGTGTAGAGTCGGGGCTGCCGCTCTGCCGTTTCTAACTTTGAACGGCGAGCCTGCAAGCCCCACTCCTACATGTACACCGCCAGCCCGCGGTGTTCCTCACGGGCTGTGGTGTAGAGTCGGGGCTGCCGCTCTGCCGTCGCGAACTTGAGACGGCGAGCCGGCAAGCCCCATTCCATTTCGTGCCGCCAGCCCGCGGTGTCCCCTGCGGACTGTGATGTGGAGTCGGGCTGCCTCTGCCGTCCTCCGCCGGCGAGTGTGTGAGCCCGGACCCTCCTGGGTCAACGGGCTTCCCGACTCCAACTATCGGAGCCGCCGCTGACTGCCGCAGCAGCCAGATCCGACGCGGCCGCGAGACCCTGCGACAGGGCCACCTAGAAGAAAAAGACCGCAGGTTAGTGTTTTACTTACCTGCAGGTCCCAGCAGTAGAGGAGCAACGCTCCTCCCTGCCTGTCGCTCGCATGCGGTCGACGATATGTCGCGCATGCGTGCCTGGCGGGGTCTTCACGAAGTCACTCACGTGACTCCGAAGTAAAATTCCTAATGTTTACCACCTACCTAGTAAGGTGGGAGGAGGTGTAATCAAGGTAGTTGTGGGTTTGTGGTTGATCCCAGTGGATAGTCTGCCCCTGAAAGGAGGAGCATTGGTAAGGTGGATGGTCACAGAAATAGCTTGAACCTCCTGAAATAGTCTGTTGTAGCGAGACCAAGCGGGCAGAGCAAAATGGTTTTTAATTGTCGAAACAACACTTGAACTATGTGAGCACTTAGTTGTTAAAGAAGGAACTGCAGATGCTGGAGAATCGAGGGTTACACAAAAAGCTGGAGAAACTCAGCGGGTGCAGCAGCGTCTAAGGAGCGAAGGAGATAGACGACGTTTCGGGTCGAGACCCTTCTTCAGACTGGTCAGGGATCAGGGAAACGAGAGATATAAACAGTGATGTGGAGAGATAAGGAACAATGAGTGAAAGATATGCAAAAAAGTATTGGTGATAAAGGAAGCAGGCCATTGTAAGCTGTTTGTGGTGTGAAAATGAGAAGCTAGTGCGACTGGGGGGGGGGGGGGGGGGGGGGAGATGGAGAAGGAATGTCAGGGCCAGAGGACTGAGGGAGAGGTGGGGAGGGGGAGGAGGCAGTCTGGGTTAACAGAATTGAGAAAATTCAATGTTTAAGCCCAGAGGATGCAGACTCCCCAAGCGGAATATGAGGTGCTGTTCCTCCAACTTGCGGTGTTGATCACTCTGGCCGTGGAGGAGGCCCAGGACCGAGAGGTCGGATACGCAGTGGGAGGGGGAGTTGAAGTGCTGAGCCACCGGGAGGTCGGGTTGGTTATTGCGGACCGAGCGGAGGTGTTCGGCGAAACGATCGCCCAGCCTCCGCTTGGTCTATGTGAGCACTTAGTTGGGAGAAAACGTTTTCAGCTTTTGTCGTCGTGAAGAGCACTAGCTACTGAACACACTGAAAAGCCCACAAATGAACCCCGTCAAGCGACAGTCCTGACCTATGATGAGGGTTCTGCATACACAGTTTAACCACTAGGTGCCGCTACACTGCTTTTAATCAGAGGGTGGTGAATCTGTGGAATTCTTTGCCACAGAAGACTGTGGAGGCCAAGTCAATGAATATTTTTAAGGCGGAGATCGATAGGTTCTTGATTAGTACATGTGTCAGGGGTTATGGGGAGAAGGCAGGAGAATGGGGTTGAGAGGGAGAGATATATCAGCCATGATTGAATGGTGAAGTAGACTTGATGGGACAAATGGCCTAATTCTGCTCCTATAAATCTTGACTTTATGACACAAGGAGTTGAAGCAGGTGGAGAGAGGTATCAGAGACGATCAAAGTGAATTTGAGGGAAGGGTGCAAGTTGAGGTGAGGTTAATGAAATTGATGAATTCTGCACAGATGCCAAAGTGAGGCCATGTACAAACTGGAAGAACAGCACCTAATTTTCCACATGGGTAGCCTACAATCCAATTGCATGAACATTGAATTCTCCAATTTTGGATAAACTCACCGTTCCACCCCCCTTCTTCTTATCCACCTAGTTTTCCCTGTCCCATGCACACATCTTTTTTTCTACTCCCCTGCCCCCATCGTCCAATTCCTTCCTCCCCCCTCAATCTGCTCATTATCCACCACTTCAGGTCCCCTAGTTTTCTTCTCTCCACCCTATCCACCATCAATCCCTCTGGTTCACTATTTCATTCCCCCCCTTCCTTACTATTACATTTGTACCCTTTTGTCATGTCTACTGGTCACCTTCAGCCTTCGTTTCTATCTGTATCATTAGAAACATAGAAACATAGAAATTAGGTGCAGGAGTAGGCCATTCGGTCCTTCGAGCCTGCACCGCCATTCAATATGATCATGGCTGATCATCCAACTCAGTATCCCGTACCTGCCTTCTCTCCATACCCTCTGATCCCCTTAGCCACAAGGGCCACATCTAACTCCCTCTTAAATATAGCCAATGAACTGGCCTCAACTACCCTCTGTGGCAGACAGTTCCAGAGACCCACCACTCTCTGTGTGAAAAAAGTTCTTCTCATCTCGGTCCTAAAGGATTTCCCCCTTATCCTTAAGCTGTGACCCCTTGTCCTGGACCTCCCCAACATCGGGAACATTCTCTCCCCCAGTGATCTATCAGCTAATGAACCCCTCGTTCCCCGACTCCAGGACTTGCCCTTAACCCCTTCCCCTCACCTCTTTCGACCTGTGGGAGCCATTTATGTTTAGGCTAGCTACTGTGGGCATCTTATCTTATTTTGTCTAGATATATCTTGCAGTATTATTCCAGGCACAGGTTGGCGGTCATTAGATATACATGTGGGCATAATGGACAGGGAGTGATCAGACCAGGTACAGGGGTGGAGGGTACACAGTTCTCACCAGATCGGGGAGAACAGCCTAGCTACAACTTGTATGCAGAATAAGGAAAGCCTGGAACATCCATCTCTTTGTTTGTACAACTACTTCAATAAAGAACCAATTAAACTGGAAATAACGACTGGAAGATCTGTTCTTTTTTGTCTGCGTAAGATCACTCCGACTTACCTGTGTAGTAATTGCAACGGAAAAGAAGACACTGGAAAAGTTAGAAATTGCCATTGCACCACCAGTTATCTCCCATCTACTCAGTCAGCCCTGAAAAAGGGTCCTGACCTGAAACATTTCTGTCCATTTTCCTCCATTGATGATACCTGACCTGATGTGTTCTTCGAGCACTTAATTTATTTTGTCAAGATTCCAGCATCTGCAAATTCTTGTGTCTCCCTCTAAACCATTCTACTCATGAACCTTAAACCAAATGTCCTCGAATATTAAACTCTCCTACCCTAAGAAAAAGACTGTGACCATGCACCTTACCAAACCCCCTCATTATTTTATAAACCTCTGTACGGTCTTCCGTCAACCTGCTTTGCTCAAGAGAAAACTGACTGAACCTATCTAGTCTCTCCTCATAACTCACGCCCACTTGGCCTAGCGACATGCTTGTGAATTATTTCTCACCCTCTCTAGCTTAATCACATCCTTCCTCTAGTATAATAACCAGAACTTCACACAATATTCCAGATTCAGTCCCAACAATGTCCTGTACAGCTGTAAGATTATGCCCCAACTCAGTGCCCTATCTGATGAAACCAAGCACGCTATATGTTTCTTCACCACTTTGTCTACCGATGTCACAAATCTCAGGTAACTACGTACATGTACCCCGCGGTCTCTCTGTTCTCAAGCACACCAGGGCCTTGTCATTTACTGTGCAAGTCCTGCCCTGGTTAATATCCCTGAAAGCATCATCTCACATTTGTCAGAGTTAAATTCCATCTGCCATTCCTTTTCTCACTTTTCCATTGATCTAGTTCCTGTTGTAACCTTGGACAACCTTCTTTACAATACACCGCACCACCAGTTCTGGTGTCATCAGCAAACTTACTAATCGTGCACCTACAGTCTCTTCCAGATCATTAATATATGTGACAAACTGCAAAGGACCAAACACCGATCCCTGCGGCACATCAGTGGCAATAGGTCCCCAATCTAAAAAAACAACTCTCACTACCACCCCTGGCCACCTAGCCACTTTTGGATGCAACAGGCTAGCTCGGACTGCATCCCATATGATTTCACCTTCCAGATCACCCTGCCATGTGGTACATTGTCAAAGGCTTTGCTAAAGACCTGGTAGACAACCTTACCACCCTGTCCTCATCAATCCTCCTGGTCACCTCTTCAAAGACACTCGTTAAATTCGCAAGACCCAATTTCCCATGCACAAAGCCATAATGATTATTCCTACTTATTGCTTTTCCAAATGCATGTGGGTCCTGCCTCTCAGAATGCTGCCCAATAACTTACCACACTGTTGTTCCACTCAAAGGCCTGTAGTTTCCTGTCTTGTCATTGCAACCCTACTTAAATAAAGGCACAGTGTAACTCATCTTCCACTCTCTTGGCCACACACACGTCGAGGCAATATACAAAAATCATTAGCAGGGCCACAGGTTTAATCTTGAAGCTTGATGTTGCTGCTTCCAGGCAATGTGGCAGATGGTAGAAATCAGGTCATAATGTTAACAGATACCCTTATTTGACATTGCACTGATTAAAACAGACATGGCGAGTGAGAACTTTCCAATATTAAAACAATTTATAATGTTCATGTTCTTCAGTTACAATGGCACTGCAGCATTTGATTTGTACCCATGCAAGCACATTGCACAATTGTAAAATAACTGCATTCCCTTTCTGTTGAGCTGAGGGAAGATAATACATTCAGAAATGTATTTACAGATTAATTTTCAAAAATAGCATTGGATATGTCAGCTATCAACTGTGGTAGCTATCTTGGCATTATCCTCAAAAATAGATAGGTATGGACAGCTAAAGATTCCCAATGCTGCCACTCTATTCCATGTTGATCCACCCCTGCAGCACTAGGTTCAAAGTGTATCTTTGCTGCTACAGTGCAGAATGAAATGTTGCAATATTAAAATGCTTCTATATCTTAGAATGTACCATCAAACTATAAATCATGGTCTGGATATACAGTCGGAGAGGAATACATCAGAAACAAGCCCAAAGGCCCAATTCGCCCATGCTGACGAAGACGTCCATTTAAGCCGTTCCATTTGTCCATGTTAGGCCCATATCCCTCTGAACCCTTTCCATACATGAACCTATCAAAAGTTTTTTTTAATGTTGTTATTGTTCCTGTTCATCCACTTGTGGGATGTCTTTGTTGTTGCAATTATAATAATATACATGTTAAATTTCATCATGTAATCTTTAAAAACTTGAATGAATAAATGTTGCACAGCACTCAATTTATTTTATATTTTGAACAGAAGAAATAGTAGCAAGGCTAATACCTTTGGGTCTTTTGTGTCTCCTTCAGTATTCATCAGACTCGCAGCTGATCTTCTGCTGCAGTTCCACCTTCCCATATTTATCCCACATAAATGGGATCATTTTCTTATAATCTATGAACCTATAGTGATGTATTCAAACAGAGTTAATCATCTTGTGTCCTCAATTTCCAATCACTTGAGTGTCAAAAATTAATCTCATTTTAACATCGCCCCTCTCCTATTCTCCTACCAGTTATTTATTCCAGGGTTGATGTACAGAAGCCACTTCTCCCAACAATCAGCAGGTGTTTCGCATGTGGGTGGAAACCAGAGGACACAAGGAAAATGTGCAAACTGCAGACAGCTTTGGAGGACAGGATTAAAGCTGGGTGATGGGGGGTTACTCGATCTGTGAAGAGCTGCACTACCTCCAGCTATCCCCATGCTCCCTTTTTAACCTCACGCCACCATGTACCTCCTCCTATTAATCAAGTTTGGATATCTTTTATTTCTTCGAGAAATAAACATTTATTGACATTTACAAATGACTCCTTTAAATGTAACACCGTAGCTGTAACGCAATATGCTGTTTTCTTTCTCTTTCAGCTCCACCTGTTGTGCTCATGCATCATATGATTGTATTCGTGGACAGTATGATTTGTCTGGATAGCAAGAGGAACTGTATCCTGGTGCACATGACAATAATAAACCAATGCAATCCAATACAAACAATGTTTGTCAATGTTTACGAACCATTACGAATATCCACAGATCTCCACAACCATTACAATCTCCACAGTTTACGAATCCTTTAATCTTTTCCCTATCTACTTTACCCAAAAATGACCATTCAACGATGGTAAGGTTCAAGAGATTTAACAGTCTGTGAGGCAGCGTTGGGAAGGGAGATGATAAAGAAGGGAGAATGAAAATGCAAGTTCTGTGACTTGGCAGAAGGTAGGGATGTGTAAATGATCAAAGGGGTGAAAAATATGGGGATATAGATTATTGATGAGATTATATGAAGAGGTATGAGAACAGGCATAAACTTCAGAGTGACCAGATTAGTGGTGGAATGGCCAGCTCCTACACAGTACATTCTGTGTAAAATGATAGAAAGAGGGAATGTCGAAATGATTACAACAGACCTTCACCGAAGAAGATGAGCAAAGTAGTCATAAATGAAATTGAGAATCTCATTGTTCTGCCAGAAGACTATAACGTGCGAAGCATCCTAGTCACTTAACCAAGTTAAATAAAGGGAAATCATCCAGTGGCAAATCTAAGATAAATTGGTAAATAACTCCCAATTTTCTTATGAATAATTTCTTCTTCTAACCACAGTTCCTCGAAGGCTTGGATTTTAATTCCATGCTAATTTGTGTGGAACAATCACACAACGATTGCAGCATGGAATGAGATCCTTTAGCCTGTTGAATCTGTACTGGCTCTAGGGAAAACCAATTCAGCTAATCCTAATTTCCCATCCTCTCCCTATATCCCTGCAAGCCCTTTCCTTCCCAGCTGCTAATCCAGCTCTTTTATGAATGCTTTCTTTCAATCTGCTTCAACTCCTATCCCTGGAGGAACTGTATGGATCAGGCAACATCTGTGCAGTGAAATGGACCGATGATGTTTTGGGTTGCAACCCTTCTTCAGTCCCGGCTAGAAATGATGTCCATTCATTTCCCTCCACTGATGCTGCCTGACCTGCTGAGTTCTTCCTGCATTTTGATTTTTGCTCAAGATTCCAGTGCTTGCAGTGTCTGTGTCTTCACTCCTAATTCTGTCCATGACATTTAATTGTTTTAAAATATTAAATCTTCTCCCTAAACTGTTAGAGAAAAGATTCATGTAATAAGTGCCTTTACTTCTAACGTGAATTTTAGGTGCGATTACAAACAGAATGTTGGGACTTCATGATCTGAATTCAGACAATGTAATGAAATCTTCTCAATAATCTTGTGTAAGAAGGAATTGCAGATGCTGGTTTAAACCGAAGATAGAAGAAAGCTGGAGTAACTCAGCGGGACAGGTAGCATCTCTGAGGAGAAGGAATGGGTGACGTTTCGGTCTGAAAAAGGGTCTCGACCCGAAACGTCACCCATTCCTTCTCTCCAGTGATGCTGCATGTCCCGCTGAGTTACTCCAGCTTTTTGTGTCTATCTTCTCAATAATCTTGTTGTTTAAGTCTGCCTACTCCTGAAGAATACATATATTCGTATCTTCATTCAGTAACATCCTGCAAGGGTGTTTAGGCTCATGTCTCACTGTATATTAATGAATTTAGTAGATTTTCAACCAGCTGCTATTTGAGAAAAGCAAGCAGGTACAGATTTTAGAGACTGAAATAAAACCAGAAGTTTAAAATGTTCAGTTGGTCAGGCAGCATCCGTGGAGGGAGAAACTGAATTACCATTCCAAGGCGATGGTCTTTCATGTTTGAAAATATTGTTATTTACAAACTATCTCATTCATTTATTTTAATTAAGCATGCCTCTCCCTTGATTCCAACTATAGATGCTACAACTACTGGGAAATGCATTAACTGCCATCCAAATGTTTCTCATTTTATACTCTAGGTTCTGTCCAGTGGCAGCCTCAGCCAGGGGTAGGTTAGTGGGAGAAATGGGTGCGCACCAGTTTGGGACACAGGGAACAATGGGGGGGGGGGGGGAAAGGAGGAGGGTGACGTTACTTAAAATTAGTGACTTCAATTATCATACGGCTGGGTTGTAAGCTACCAAAATGGACTTTGAGGTGTTGTTCCTCCAGTTTACATTTGGCATCATTCTGGCAATGGGGGAAGCCCAGGACAGGAAAATCAGTGTGGGAATGGGAAGGAGAGTTAAAATGGTTGACAAATGAGAGATCCAACAGGCCTAAGTGGGCTGGGCCCACGTATTCAGCGAAATGGTCGCTTGATGCTTTTATTGTTACTCAGTATTGTTATTTAAGCTACTTATTTATGGCTGTCATGTCAATAATTTGCCACCTCTACATAATATTAAATATCTACATGCACTTAACTACTTAACTGTCTACTCTTGGCAGACATGCAACAATCATATTGCAATATTTTTGTTCCCAAGGGCATTTCCTTGCATTAAATCATGCTGATTTCCTGGTTATTTGTATCGTTAATAGCTGTGATTAGCGGCTGGTGACTTTGGAAAAGGGGATTGCTTGAACTTTGGAAGGAGCTCTGTATTCCTGGTCAGTGGCAGTTGCTGTGTCATTGCTAGCTGCAAATGTTGGCTCTCGCATACCATGAATGGAAATATTCCTCAGTCTATCTTTTCAAATAAAAGAAATAAGCAGTCATTGAAATGTTATTTTGCTCTTCAGGGTAGGTAATAAATACAGATTATTTGAAATACTAATATTTGTTTCCATTCATAATATATGATGACTCCCGAGCGCTTTATGTGCCAAGATAAACAAATGATACATCAGGCCATGGGTGGAATAATTACGTGCTAAATTGTGTTGGGTTCCCCCGTTATTTGTCCAGAAAATAAATAGCCTGCTTTCACAATAGACCTGTCCTTGCACAATATTTCATCGACGTCAATATAGAACGAAAATAAGTTGTGAGAGTAGACAATAAATGCTGGAGAAACTCAGCGGGTGTGGCAGCATCTATGGAGAGTAGGAATTGGCGACGTTTCGGGGCGAGACCCTTCTTCAGACTGATTTCCAGGGGGTGGTGGGGGGGCGTGATAAAGAAAGGAAGAAGGCAGAGACAGTAGGACCTGTGGGAGAACTAGGAAGGGGGAGGGGAAACAGGGAGAAAGCAAGGGCTATCTAAAATTAGAGAAGTCAATGTTCATACCGCAGGGGTGCAAACTACCCAAGTAAAATAGAGGTGCTGTTCCTCCAATTTGCACTGGGCCTCACTCTGGCAATGGAGGCGGCCCAAGGCAGAAAGGTCAGATTGGGAATGGGAGGGGGAGTTGAAGTGCTGAACAACCGGGCGATCAGGTTTGCTAAGACAGACATTTGCGCTGGCATCGTCTATGTAGAGAAGTTGACACCTGGAACAGCGGATGCAGTAGATGTGGTTGGAGGAGGAACAGGTGAACCTCTGCCTCACCTGGGAAGACTGATTTGGTCCTTGAATGAAGTCGAGGAGGGAAGTAAAGGAACAAGTGTTGCATTTCCTACGGTTGCAGGAGAAAGTACCCGGGGAGGGGGTGGTTTGAGTGGGACTGTATCCGCTGTTCCAGGTGTCAACTTCCCTACATCATCAAGACCAAGCGTAGGCTCCTCTCAGTCCGTCTTAATCAACCTGATCGGCCGGTTGCTCAGCACATCAACTGCCCCTCCCATTCCCAATCTGACCTTTCTGTCCTGGGACTCCTCCATTGTCAGACTGAGGCCCAGCACAAATTGGAGAAACAGCACCTCATATTTCGCTTGGGTAGTTTAGAACCCCAGCGGTATGAACATTGACTTCTCTAATTTTAGATAGCCCTTGCTTTCGCTCTCCATCCCCTCACCCTTCCTAGTTCTCCCACGTCCTACTATCTCCGCCTACCTCCATTATTTCCCCCCCACCCCGACATCAGCCTGAAGAAGGGTCTTGACCCGAAACGTCGCCAATTCATTTTCTCCAAAGATGCTACCTCAACCACTGAGTTTCTCCAGCATTTTTTGTCTATCTTCGATTTTCCAGCATCTGCAGTTTTTTCTTAAACAAGTTGTGAGAGTGCTTTTCCCCCCATCTGGTAACCGAGGTAACATAATGGTTATGTTGATGGACTAATAATCTAGTTGACTGGGACTAAAGATGCAGAGACTTGCATTCAAATTATACCATAAGATTTATTTATCAATTACATAAAATAGAATTTGATTAACAATAATAATGGTTACCAAACCACAATGTACAGAATTGTGAGAGTCCAGTAGGTTTACTGACATACACGCAAAATTCAATTTGCTCAATTTCCACATTAATGTTGTTTCCTAATGAACCATTCATCTTAAAAGCACCGCTGAAAAACAAGAATAAGATGATAGATGAATAGAACAAGGCTGAGTGTTTACAGTAATATGTAGCTAGACGTATAGTGGAGGTGATGTCACGGCCTCCCCTCAAGGACGTCCTCATCAAGAATCTGTGATTCATTCACTTCACTCCCTATAGTATCGAGAAAAGGCTGTTACCCTGGTACTAGTGTTATTCAGGGAATAAAATCTGCTCTCTTCCAGTTTGCCCTAAATATGATTCCAGACACACCAATGTGGTTAACTCATATGTTTATGCTATAAGGGTAGAATTAGGCCATTGGGCCCATCAAGTTTACTCTGCCATTTAATCATGGATGATCTATCTTTGCCTCTCAACCCCATACTTCCCCCATTTATCTCTGCCTTCTCCCCTTAACCCCGGACACCCTTCAGAGGGGTGAACACCCGAAAAGCACCTGGACCTGATGGTATACCTGGTCGTGTTCTAAAAACATGTGCGGACCAACTGGCTGGAGTTTTTACGGACATTTTCAACCTCTCACTTCTGAGGTCCGAGGTTCCCACCTGCTTTAAAAGGGCATCAATTATACCGGTGCCCAAGAAGAGCAAGGTGTCGTGCCTCAATGACTATCGACCTGTGGCACTAACGCCTGTGGTGATGAAGTGCTTTGAGAGGTTGATCATGGCGCAAATCAACTCCTATCTCGACAAAATGATTTGGAGAACTGTGAGCCCCCAGAGGAAGGATGTGCTGGCATTGGGGAGGGTCCAGAATAGGTTTATGAGAATGATCCCAGGAATGATTTGTTTAACCACTGATGAGTGTTTGATGGCACTGGGTCTGTACTCCCTGGAGTTTAGAAAGATGAGGGGGAACATCATTGAAACCTACCAAATAGTGAAATAGCTGGATAGAGTGGATGTGGAGAGGATGTTTCCACTAGTGGGAGGGTCTAGGACCAGAGGCCACAGCCTCAGAATAAAAGGACACACATTTAGAAAGGAGATGAGGAGGAATTTCTTTAGTCAAAGTGTGGTGAGCCTGTGGAATTCATTGCCACCAAACGGCTGTGGTGGCCGTCAATGGATATTTTAAGGTGGAGATTGACAGATTCCTGATGACGTCAAAGGACAAAGGACATTTAGTGTCACGTACACCAATTGGTGCAGTGAAATTTGATTTCCCATGCAGCACACAAATAAAGATAAGACACAACATAATAGAATTAACAGTAGACATAAAAACATCCCCCCACAATGGTTCCCACTGTGGGGGAAGGCAGCAAAGTCCAGTCCCATCCCCTGTTCACCCATAGTCGGGCCTGTTGAGGCCTCCCTGTATGGCAAGAATGTATTTCCTCAGATTAGGAGACCAAGACTGTATGCAATATTCCAGCTGTGATTCTAAAATCTTACCAACCAGTAAAGTCGGACTAACCAGCCTATAGTTTCCACTCCTCTGCTTCACTCCCTCTTCAACAGCGGAGTAATATTTGCAATTTTCCAATCGTCTGGAACCACTGCTGACTCCAGTGATTCTTGAAATATCACTATGAATGCCTCCATGTGTTTCAGAACCCTGGGATGCAGTCCATCCGATCCAGGTGACTTATCCATCTTCAGATCTTTCAGCTTCTCAAGCACCTTCTCCTTAGCAATAGCCATTCCATTAACTTCCACCCCCTGACTTCCTTGAATTTCTGGCATGTTGCTGGTGTCTTCCACTGTGAATACTGATGCAAAAAAACATATTCCAATTCATCTGCCATTTCATTATTCCCCATTATCAGTTCTCCAGCATAATTTCCACTGATCCAATGTCCATTTCTGTTTCTTTCTTACCCTTTATATATCTGATGAAACTCTTATATTATTGGATAGCTTACTTCCATATTTCATCTTTTCTCCCCTTATTGCCTTTTTAGTTATCATCTGTTGTTTTTTTAAAAGCCTCCAAATCCTGCAGCTTCCCACTAGTCTCTGCTATGTTATACACCATCTCTTACCGTTTTATGCTGTCTTTGATTTCCTTCGTCAGCAACAGTCACCTCGTTCTCCCATTAGAATCTTTCTTCCTCTTTGGAATGAAAAGATCCTGCATCTTCCAAATTATTCCCAGAAATTCCTGCCAGTGCTGTTCCACCATCATTCCTGCCAGGGTCTCGTCACTAATCAACTTTAGCCAGCTACTCCCTCATGCCTCTGTAGTCATCTGTACTCAACACATCCAATTTCATCTTCTCCCTCTCAAACTGCAAGTTGAATGTTCTCATATTATGGCCATTACCTCCTCGTGATTTTCCTTAGTTAAGGGGAAATTAGGAATGGACAATACAAACTGTAATTGCTGCCGGAGATGTCCACATCCTTTGAGTAAGTAAATAAAATAAACCCTAGGACCACCCTTGCCTCAAACCAATTAGTTCCATTGTAATATGTACAGTGCCACCTATCTGACAACGTGGAACATTTCCAAGTTATATCCTATCTGTAAAATAACAAGACCGATCGAGTCTAATTACTGCCCCATTATTCTTCATCCAACCATTAGCAGAGTGATGGAGGGATTATTGATGGGAACATTGACGGTGCAATCAAGCAGAACGTAGTCATGTTCACAGGTGAGTTCTGCTGGGAGCACGTGGCTCCAGACCTCATTACAGGCCTCATTGTTTCAAGCTTAGTCAAAGGAACTAAAGTCCGCAGGTGAGATAAAAGAGATTGCATTATCTTCTAGTCAGCATTTGACTAAATGACATCAAGGAAGACGCGTAAATTGAACTCCGTGGGAACAGAGAAAAACGATCTCCTAATCAGAAGCACGACTAGCACGAGGGGACGTGATGGCAATCACTGATTGCCAATGACCTCAGGCACAGGGCACATTGGCAGGAGTTGCTCAGTGTGGTGCACTGATCAGCCAATGGCCTCCTTCAGGCATGACTTCAGGAAAGTAAAAAGTCTGTTGGAATTCTCTTCACTCAGCTAGAAGGATGTAGATTCAACCATACTTACAAAGCCCAATATAAGTCACAGCAAAAGACTCCTCTTAAATAGGACCTCATTCCCACTTTAAATATCCACTTTCTGTGACCAAGGACGTATTGCATTTGCAGTGTGCATAGTCATAGAGTCATACAGTGTGGAAACAGGCCCTTCGTCCCAGCTCGCCCACACCGGCCAACAATGTCCCAGCTATCCGAGTCCCACTTGCCTGCGCTTAGTCCATAACCCTCCAAACCTGTCCTATCCATGTACCTGTCCAACTGTCTCTTAAACGATGGGATAGTTTACTATCTTATACTAAATGCACTGCAGCATCTCGACAAGACCTTTTTGACAGTGCATCCCGGACTTGTGGCTTTTACCGGTCAGAAGAACAAGGGCGGTTCCATTGGAAGAACACTGCCATAAATTGTGCTTCATTCTGACTAATGCGTTCTGAATTCTTTCTTTCATTATGGGTGATCAAAATCTTGGAATTCCTGACTTTACAGCACTTCAATGTGAGGACCTTCAAGTATTTCAGGAAAGTAACTCATTATCTTCTTGTGGGAACTTAGGGACGAGCAACAAACACTAACCTTCCAGGGGTGCCCACATCCATGAAAGTACGGCACCTCAAATCTTTACAATTCATATCAATGATTTGGAATAAAGGCACCGAAGGTAAGATTGCTAAATTTTCTGATGACACAAAGAAATTTTAAAAAGTTGTGAAAAGGAGATACAAAGTCTGTAAGGCATATTGACAGATGGTGTGAGTGATAAAATAGACTGTAATGCAAGAAGATGTGAAATTGACCATTTTTCAAATTAAAGTAGACAAACATGTTATCTAAAAGGTGAAAGATTGTCGAGCTTGGATGTGCAGAGGGATCTATATGGCCTGCAGCATGATGTACAAAAGGCCAGTATTCAGATGGGGTGGAAGATTGCAACCTTCACGCGGTTTCGACGAATGCAATCAACCCGGCGTGCTCAATCACGTAAGATCAAATAGAACTAGTTGTCCTACAAGTTTAGGCTGTGCACGCCATACGCAAGAAGAAGAAGAAGCAGTATTCAGGTAAAGGAAGCAATTTGCAGGTTTGGAGCAGCGATGCAAAGAGTTCATTTAAGACACGTACGTTTTCCACATGGAGTCTCCAGTGTTGGGCTGGTAGTTGGCAGCACCTGCGGTCAGGGAAGCACCTGCGTGTCAGTAGGGAATAATAGGAGGATGTGGGAGAGAGGAAGGAAGACACGCACAGGAAAGGAGCTAAGCTTCAATTCAGGGGTTGTGCCGGGAAAGTCCGGAGATTAACAGCGGAGTGGACATTGTGTCCAGGGCAGCAGAGTGGCACAGCCGCTAGAACTGCTGCCTCATAGTGCCAGACAGCTGGCTTCCATCCTGACCTTGGGTGCCGTCTTTGTGCTGATTACCCATTCTTCCTGTGACTGTGTGCGTTTCCTCTAGATGCTCTGGTTTCAGAAGATCATAAGACATCAGAGCAGAATTAGATATTCAGCCTATCCAGTCTGCTCTGCCATTCCATAATGGCCCATCTATTTTTCCTTCTCAACCCCATTCTGCTGCCTTCTCCCTGTAACCTCCTACATCCCAAAGACGCGCGGGTTTGTGGGTTAATTGGCCTCTGTAAATCGCCGCTGGTGTTCAGGGAGTGGATGCAAAAGTGGGAAAACACAGAAGGGGTGATCGATTGTCGGTGGGCTGAAGGGGCTGTTTCCATGCTGCATTGCTAAACTAAATCAAACTAAATTGAACAATGATATTGTTTATTGTCAGAGGATCTGAATACAAAAGTCGATAAATAATGGATCAGTTGCATTGGGCATTGATGAGACTACATCCAGGAGTATTGTGTACAGTAATGGTCTCTTATTTAAAGAAGGATGTTAAAGTGCCCAAAGCAATTTAGAAAGGATTTATTAGAGTGATATTTGGGTGGTCTTCTGAGGAAAGGTTGGAGGGCTAGGCTGTAATCTGCTACTGTTCAGGAAAATGAGCAGCTATTTAATAGTTGTGTAGGAAGGAACTGCAGATGCTGGTTTAAACCGAAGATAGACACAAAAACCTGAAGTAACTCAGAGCGTCAGACAGGATCTCTGGAGAAAAGGAATGGGTGACGTTTCAGGTCAAGACCCTTCTTCAGACGGAGAGTCAGGGGAAAGGGAATAAAAGGGAGTTGCCCATTTAAGAGATGAGCCATAATGTTTTCCAGGAGGATCGGGAGCCTTTGGAATCCTCTTCCTTAAAAAAGCAGTAGAAGCAGTATCTTGGAATGATTGTAACACAAAGGTGAATATATTTTGATGGGATTGTGGGTGGATGGGAGTGCAGAGTTGAAGTTACAATCAGATTAATGATGATATCATTGGATGGCATCCAGACCCGAAACATCACCTATTCCTCTCCATAGATGCTGCCTCACCCGCTGAGTTTCCCCGGCATTTTTTGTCTACCTTCGATTTTTGCAGCATCTGCAGTTCTTTCTTAAACATAATTGAATGGGAATGCAGGCTTGGGAGACAGAATAGCCTCCGCTCCTCACTTAATGCTCCGCTGCTCCTCGACTCGGGATCAGTTCCTGTGGAGTGTGGAGGGTAACCAATGTAACTCCACTTTCCAAGAAAGTGGGGAGAGAGAAAACGGGGAATTATAGACCAGTTAGCCTTACATTGGTAGTGGGGAAGATGCTGGAGTCAATTATTAAAGATGTTATAGCAGCACATTTGGAAAGCAGTGACAGGATCGGTCAAAGTCAGCATGGATTTATGAAGGGGAAATCATGCTTGACTAATCTTTTGGAATTTTTTGAGGATGTAACAAGTAGAATGGATAAGGGAGAGCAAGTGGATGTGGTGTATCTGGATTTTCAAAGCGCCTTTGACAAGGTCCCACACAAGAGATTAGTGTGCAAATTTAGAGCACATGGTATTGGGGGTAGGGTATTGACATGGATAGAGAACTGGTTGGCAGACAGGAAGCAAAGAGTAGGAATTAACGGGTCCTTTTCAGGATGGCAGGCAGTGACTAGTGGGGTGCCGCAAGGCTTGGTGTTTACAATATATATCAACGATTTAAACAAGGGAATCAAATGTGACATCTCCAAGTTTGCGGATGACACAAAGCTGGGTGGCAGTGTGATCTGCGAGGAGGATGCTATGAGGCTGCAGGGTGACTTGGATAGGTTGGATGAGTGGGCAGATGCAGTATAATGTGAATAAATGTGAGGTTATCCACTTTGGTGGCAAGAATTTAAAGGCAGATTATTATCTGTATGGTGTCAAATTAGGAGATGGGGAGGTGCAAGGAGACCAGGGTGTGCTTGTACATCAGTCATTGAAAATAAGCATGCAGCCACAGCAGGCAGTGAAGAAAGTTAATGGCATGTTGGCCTTCATTATGAGAGAATTTGAGTTTAGGAGCAAGGAGGTCCTACTGCAGTTGTACAGGGCCCTGGTGGGACCGCAGATGGAGTATTGTGTGCAATTTTGGTCTCCTAATTTGAGGAAAGGCATTATTGCTATTGAAGGAGTGCAGCGGAGGTTCACCAGGTTAATTTCCAGGATGGCGGGACTGACATATGATGAAAGAATGGGTCGATTGGGCTCGTATTCACTGAAATGTATAAGGATGAGAGGAAATCTTATAGAAACATACATCATTCTGAAAAGATTGGACAGGCTAGATGCAGGAAAAATGTTCCCGATGTTGGGGGAATCCAGAACCAGGGTCACAGTTTAAGAATAAGAGGTAGGCCATTTAGGACTGAGATGAGGAAAAACCATTTCACCCAGAGAGTTGTGAATCTGTGGAATTCTCTGCCACTGAAGGCAGTGGAGGCCAATTCACTGGATGTTTTCACGAGAGAGTTAGATCTAGCTCTTAGGGCTAAAGGAATCAAGGGATATGGGGAAAAAGCAGGAATGGGGTACTGATTTTAGATGATCAACCATGAACATATTGAATGGCGGTGCTGGCTCGAAGGGCCTACTCCTGCACCTATGTTTCTACATTAGCAGATGGAACAATCATGGTCAGGAGAGGTCTTCTCAGTAAGTGTTGCAAATTTCCACAATATTTCTGATCATGTCGTTTGAAAGAATTGAACCATGAAAACCACATTTTCTTTGTTGTTTTATTCCGTGACTCATCTGCTGTGTGTTCCGTTTGATATCAGCTCTGTTCTGCCGTCAGTGCCAGCATCTGTCTATGTCATTGTTGGATATATACAAAAGATACACTCACAAATGCGTAGTCCACTGTTCCAAAATAAATTGACTGTCATACCAATTCTATTTTCCGTTATTTATTAACATCTTTGCTTATTATTTTCCCCCTACACTCTTCACAAGAATGGTTCAATATACACTCACTTTTCTGGGTGTTTCCCGTTTCTATTTCCTCTCTTCCGTAAAGCGCCCTTTGTCTTGAAATTCTGTGCAGTGTTAACGTATAGTGAGCAGGTCTGGCGTTTGGGAAGTGTGGGCGCTTCATGTGCAGTGGCAACACCCATATCCTCGGCATTACATCCGGAATGTAACTGCTGAAGGGGGTGTGAAGTGTGACTAAAGAAAGACCAGCTTTCGGGAATGTCGGATCTCTCTGGGAAGACCGACAGAGGTTGCTCTTGGAATGCAAGGCGCTTCCTATCTATAGCTTTCCTATAGACCTGTCTTTTGTAGATGAAGACATCTGAGGCATACAAGTCTCACCTCAACATGACCAAACACAAACCTTGACTTGCTGAACCTCTACATCCACATATTTTAGTTTAGTTTAGAGGTACAGCGTGCAAATAATATGCACCGCCGAATCCGCGCCGGCCATCGATCATCCGTTCCCACTAGTTCTGCACTAGTTTCGTCCACTTCCTGCACAATAGTGGCGATTTACAGAGGTCAATTGACCCACAAACCCGGACTTCTTTAGGACGGTGGAGAAAACCGGAGCACCCGGAGAAAACCCATGCGGCCACAGGGAGAACATGCAAACTCTGCCCCGAAAGCACCCGAGGTTAGGATGGAAACCGGGTTTCTGGCTCTACCAGCCAGCCGTACCACTGCGCCACCCTCTGTTCCAGTTTGCTGTCGTACTCGCAGACTAATGTGACGAGAATTCCATTAACAAAGGGATTATCCAGATATTACAAGCTTGGTCCTTGCACCCAATCAAGATAATACTAGGACAGTCAGTACTAACAGAGTCAGGAATATGTTAGCAGTACCACAGGAATGTGCTGATCAATATAAGATTAGGCTGAAGCACAGGTGCTGAAGCAGTAAGGATGGGAGTCACGGAGACCTCTGTCCCTATTCACCAATCTCATGGAGAATGTAGCTAATATAGACTCACAGTGGTAATGAGCAGCCTTTGACTGCCCCCCCCCTTTATCCCAGAGAATGGTGAACATTCAGAATTGCAGTTTGGGCGCATGAATACGACATGGAAACGTGGAAATCGACACCGTTTAGAGCTTTCTTCCCCGCCGTGTAGCCACGTTCGGGCACGGAAATCGCTATCAAAACATGCGGGGGACGCAATTTCTTGGCGGACGCGTGCGCGCATACACATGCGAGGCTTCGGCCGTGGGCCCTGTGGATGGTAACACCGGCAGCTGACCTGGTTGGTGACCGACTCCGAACTCCAGCAACAGCAGCTTCGTGCGCCCCGAATCGTGTGGCTTCAATCGGCCCGTTCGCAGGGCTTTTCATCGGCCGGCAGGGGTTTCAACATTGGGAGCCTCGATCGCCTCGATGCAGCAGTTTGATTTCAAGCCATGCTTAAATGGTCCCGCAAATGGGCCGATTCAGCCCTTATAAAGCATCTGATAAAGTCCGGATTACAAAACATGGGGGGGGGGGGGGGGGGGGGCACATTCTCCACCTTGTCCCCTTTCCTTTATAATGGTTGCTGAGTGTGGCCCCAGTTAAAGGTCCACCAATTCCTTCCAGCTACACTGACCAGCAAATCTTTGCAGGTTACTGATGCAGAAAAATTACTCCAAGTCTTCAGCGATCTCCCTGAACACTGTGAATAAAATGCCATGAATGGCAATTAAACAGCAGAGTGAAAAACTCTTTATAAATTTATCATTATCTGGCTAATGTTATCAGAGAGAAGGCATTGCGCATTTAAGAATTAAGTGAGGAGCTGAGGAAAGAGTTATGTTTCAATGTTTCAAGAACACTAAAGCTGGGTTCCAGCAGTTTGATGAAGTCATGTTTCAATTGTGATCAACTCGCGTTCCTGCTCAAATGTTTTTTAAATTAACACAAATTTTTTCAACAATGAATTCTGGACGGCCCTTTGCAGAACAGGCTTGTAGGCATGGAGCAGCCACATTAAATGCACATTGAAGACTTGTAATTTAGGTTGACCAACTTATGTGCATATTATAGGCACAAATTGCCGGAGTAATTCGGCGGGACAGGCAGTGTCTCTGGAGAGAAGGAATGGGTGACGTTTCAGGTCGACATCCTTCTTGTGCATATTATGTTATCTTTTAATATCATATATGCAATCACTCTATCCATCATCCCACAACCCACTCTTCACCCTCACTGAAAAAAATATATATTGTTGGGATTGGCCATCTGGCCACCTTCTGGTAGACGTTTGCTGATACTGTAGCAAGACAGGCATGAATAGTAAGATTAAATGAGAACTTACCAGTTTGAAGTTTGATCTTTATTTTATGAGGAGTCGAGTTGAGGGACTACGTGAAGAACCCCATACAGCTGTTGGTGCGTCAATCTTTAAAGCAGCGGAGTGAATTCACAGCTAACAATGACTGAAGTATAATGGTAAGATAACAAAGACTAGAACTACCAGCTGAGATCTATGAGGGTGGGAGCGGAGGGCACGTAGTCCCTCAACTCGAATCCTCATAAAATAAAGATCAAACTTCAAACTGGTAAGTTCTCATTTAATCTTACTATTTTACTTTGGAGTCATGTGAGTGACTACGTGAAGACTTCAAAGCTCTGTGGTTTCATGCCACAGACCCAAATCCGGCGTCCACTCTGCATCGATTGACACAAAAGTTGTTAACAATCAATAATGCATCAATAATAACATTTGTTAATTGAATAACAGTTTATTTACAAACAAAATCATAACAACCCCTCTAACTCAGAGGGAAACTATAACAGAACTCAAAACAGAATCAGCAAACACCCCAGCCTTGAAATCAGCTTGTGGTAAAACCTTTGAAAGGTCAGCTCACTGGACCATCCTGCGGCCGCGAGGATATGATCTATTGGCACGTCCATCGCCCTTGCCACGGACGTTGATGCCGCCCTGGTGGAATGAGATTTGAATTTATCAGTATCAATTCCAGCACTTCCCAGGACCTGCTTTAGCCACCTTGAAATTGTTTGCACGGACACCTTGCTGTGTGTTTTTTTGTGACTAATAAATAATGTAGACTCTGTTCCTCTTAGAGCTTTAGTGACCTCAATGTAACGAGATAAATGTGAGACTACACACAAGCGATCATCTGTGGGGTATGCTGAAAGCACAATCTTACATCCTGTCATGCCTCTTCTACTATGTTTAAGCAAATCATAGACATAAAACATAATGGCATCTGCCGACACATGCATTCTGTCTAGCCAAAGCTTTTGCAATGTTTGCACACGTTGGGCTGAAACCAACGCCATAAGCATGACCACCTTCATGGTTAATTTGGCTATAGATAGGCTTGTAACCAGAGCCCACTGGTGAACAAGCATAAGAACTTCACTCACATTCCAAATACCGGCATACCTGGGTTTAGGAGGATTAGAATTGAAAACGCCCTTCATGAATCGAGAAACTAACGGATGTGTCCCTACTGAATGCAATTCTGAATTCATGGATAAATAAGAAGACAGAGCACTTCTGGCTGAATTGATCGCACTGTAACTTAATTTTTGGTCGAAATAAAGAGTTGACAAAAACTTCAATACGTCTGTGATCCCTGCAGTTTGATATGAAATATTCTGCTGTAGACAGAATTGCTCCCACTTCCTTATCGAGGTGATATATTGCTTCTGTGCACTATCCCTGCAGGCCTACATGAGAACATCCACAGTACGATCAGACAGTCCTCTCCCCAGGTATGGCCTCCTTAAAATCTGCAAATCAACACGATCATGTGAAGGATGTTGATCCCCAGTTACTGGATTCACCAGTAGATTTTTATTCTTGAGAATAATCATGTGAGGCTCCCTAGCCATTTGTAATACAAGAGGAAACCATGCTTGCGTAGGCCAATCCGGCACTACCTGAAGCAGAGTCCTGCTTGATCTTTTGCAAACATCTACTGATGAGACAGAATGGAGGAAATGTATACACAAACATTCCTCCCCAATGCAGCGAGAAAGCATCTACCGCTGCTGCACCAGGGTCTGGTTCCCACGAAACATATCTGGGCAACTGATGATTTAACCTAGATGCAAACAAGTCAATATCCGGCATTCCATACTGAACAATCACTTGATTAAATACATCCTGATTTAACATCCATTCTATGTTATCATTGAACTGACGTGACCTAGTGTCAGCTAGTGTTGAATCTTCCTGGCAAATAAATTGCTGAAAGCCAGATATTTTTGCCAATACACCAGCTCCAAATCTGGTTAGCCAGTCTATCACAAGACTGTGACTTGACTCCACCAATGTGGTTTACATATGCCACTGCTGTGGTATTGTTAATCTGAACCTGCACATGGAAGTCCCTCCTGGTTGAACAATAAGCCTTAAGGCCATACCAGGTTCCCAACAACTCTAAATAATTAATCCCTCTTAATTGAAGAAGGGATGTCTCATCAACATTCCATCTGCCTCCACAACTAGAAGACATATCTGCTGCACCCCAACCCAGTGCACTTACATCAGTCTGTAATATCATTGAAGGTGGTTCCACCAAGACCTTCTTAAAACTTTTTGAAACATTTACTATCCACCATTGTATGTCAGAAATTGCCCCAACTGACAACTGCATAGGCCTATCAAAATGGTCCCTTTGTATTCTCAGTGCCTGTTCCTTTGATCATTGTAATTGGTGATAATGTAGAGGACCATACTGCACAGCTGGAAATGCAGCAACAAACTTCCCAATCAACCTGGCAACTTGTCTAATTGAAGGCCATTGTTCTCCAAGGAGATTAACACAGTCCTCAATTAACTGATCCAATTTATCCCTGGGCAAAGTTACCAACATGTGATTTGAATTTATGGTAAATCCCAAAAAAATCAATTATTTGGACAGGTGATAATTTAGATTTATGTGGATGAACGACAAACTCCAATTGCTCAAAAGTGAATTTAACAACTGAAACTGATGACTGAGCTTCAGCATGAGCCTTTCCAACAATCAGAATATCATCTAAATAGGGCATTACCACATGCCCCTGAGCTCTGAGTAATGCTAACACAGGTTTTACCAATTTAGTAAATAGTCTAGGAGCCTTGAATTGCAATGCCTTGAATTGCCACAACTGAGTCATCCAAATAAATTTCAAATATCTTCTATCATCACCATGAATAGACACTGAGTAATACGCATCCTTTAAATTAATGCTTGCCATATAAACACCCTTTGGAAACTAGATGTTTGGCCGTGGTAAAGGTTTCCATTTTGAAATGCCTATAACAAACAAATTTGTTCAAACCCGTTAAATCCAGAATAATTCTACATCCCCCAGTCTTTTTAGATCTGGGAAATATACTTGACACAAATTGTCGACTTTGATAGACTGAAGTCTCAATTACCCCTTTCTTATATAATTACTGAATCTCTGCTTGAATAAGCACATTTTCTTCATCTGAAAATATGTTTCCGACTAGGAACATGTTGATTAGGTGGACTGTCATTAGAGTAAAATTCAATTTTCACCCCTTCAATACTGCTAAGTATAAACAAATCCGATGTCAACTTCTACCATTGTTTGAGAAACAATTTTAACCTTCCCCCCAATTTCAACAGCAACATTAGTTAATTAATTGTCTGTCAACGGTTTATTCCTTACCTGCATCTGTCCTTGCTGACTTTGTTGTCCACGACCTCTTGTAGAGAAAGGCACCTTTTCATTCATACCGGTGGCAGCCTGCCAGTTCCGATATTGAAGACCTGAACGGCGGGTTCCTTCTCCTGCATCCACACTAGTGCCTTTCCGATAAGGAGAAAACCTTTTGCCTTGTTTGCCAGCCGGCTTAATGAGGGCCATGGTTTTAACATCTTCATGACAGTCTTTTACCCTTTTTGCAAGGTTACCTCCAAACAGCAGATTTCGTGGCGGTACACTGGTCGGTTTGCACACTCGCCAAGTTAGGATTAATCACTGGCCTTATAGCGGCCCTCCTGATATTATTAATTACAAAAAATGCACTACAAAAGAATCCCAGCGCATCCTGGTGTGCTTCAAACATATTCCCTGTATCTATCACTTTCACAAAAGCCGTGACATCTGCCGACAACAGTTTGAGCACTTTTTGGAATTTCATCCCCTGGGCCCTAGCTGGCACACCCAACTGTGACCAAATTTGGTGATTAACCACCGGTACCTTCAGGAGATCACAATTAACAGGAGCTTCATGGTTTTTTGCTGCTTCATCCATAGCTAGCTCCTGTAACTGGTGGGAGAGCATATACTGAATTGCTTCAGCCAATTCTGTTTCAATCGCCTCTCCTGCCTCTCTAGGCACAGCAAAATTTTCAGCAATATTCGGAATTACCTCCAACTGAACTCCTTTACTGCTCTCCCCCACCATAGAATCAGTGTCAGCGAACTGCACTGATGGAACATCCTCCTCACAGGCAGGATATTCCTGCAGCCCTGTAAAAGGTACTGCTGGCTCAGGCTCTCCAACAGCCTGGCTTGGGCACCACTCCTCCTCCCGGAGCTGGTCCCTGTCGAGAATTCTTTGTAATAAAATCTCGACCTGGGAGAGCCATGAGCAAACGGACTCTCCTATGGAGGGTACAACCTCCAGGCCCGACTCTGGGTCCACGGGCCTATCAGACTTGCCAGTGGCCTTCCGCCCTACTGGCAAGCCTCCACTGCTCACAGGCAGTGGGTCCGCAACCACTGGCTGTGTAGCCAGCACCGGACCAGGTGTACCAGACGGGCCTCCATCAACAACTCTCTCCTGGTCATCTTCCTTCCTACCTCCTGAGCGCCTCGCCGACACCTTCTTCATTTTCTGCAACATTTCTCCAACAGACCTCCAACCGTCGCAGAAAATGACCACTGGAAATGTTTTTAAAAACTTACCTCGCGTTTTTAAACTTACCGCTTGGAGGAGCGCTGCTGCTCCAACCGGCCGACTGCACCAATGCATCTGACATCATGACGCACCAACGGCTGTACGGGGTTCTTCACGTAGTCACTCACGTGACTCCGAAGTAAAGTTTCCACAAAGTGCCTTAGTCTTATAAAAAAATGAAGATAACTCAATTATATCATTTTAATTATCCCAAAGGGATCTTTGCTTCATCTATTATCTTCTCCTCAGCAGTGTGCAACATGGAAATGCTGCTGGATTCAATGCATTTGACTTTATTGATGTTTCCTTGTGCTCTTCTTGTCAGAATTTCTACTGTAAGCTTGTCAGATCCCCTGAAGTTTAAGTGGTTTTCTGGACTTGTCATGGGATGGTTTCTGGATGTCGTGTTTCTCCTGGATGTGCTTCTGGATCGTGGCTGGCTTCAGCACCTGCTGAGTGATTGGTATCGGTGGTCTCGTTGTTCTGGACATCAGGCGTTGGGCTGGTGAGCCCAGGACCCCATCTCTAGCGATGTTTCTGAGGTTTAAAGGGTCGAGGTACACATCCGACGTGGCTAGGTGGCCGCTTTCCATTAGCTGTTTTGCGCTTCTGATGGCTCGTTCAGTGATACTTTGTGGGTACTGGGGGATGCTCGTGACATGGTGGAAATTCCATCTGTTGGCAAAGTGTTTGAACGCATGGCTGGTAAATTGTCTTCCGTTATCAGTTTGCAAGCAGACAGGTGCGCCGAATGTGGAGACGTGTCTCCGTAGCTTTTGAATGACCATTTCTGATGTGGTAGAGGGCAGTAAATCAAGTTCGAGCCAGTTAGAGTAGGAGTCAACCAGGACTAGATAATGTTTGTCGTGCCATTCGACAATGTCTGCCACCAGCGACGTCCAGGGCAGTGCTGGTGGGGGTTGTTGCAGCTGGGGCTGTCTCTGTTGGTGCGGCACCAGGCTGTTACAGATGGGGCAGGAAGCTGTCCTGTCCCGTATGTGCTTGGCCATGCCAGGCCAGTAGAACATGTTCAGTGCGTGGGCCAGCGTGGCATCGGTGCCTGGATGGCCGCTGTGTGCCTCTTTGTAGTATTCGTCACGTAAGGATGAAGGGATCACGACTTTGTGGCCCTTAGCTATGACACCGTCCTGTATTACCAGTCCATCGCGGACTAAGAAGAACGGCTGCACTTCCAGTGGTGTGCTGGATTGCCTGTCTGGCCAGCCTCTCTTCATTATGGATGAGAGTAGCTGGAGAGTGCCGTCGGGCAGCCGTGTGTTTGTAGTCAATTTCAAAGCGTCTCCATCGTTCCCCAATGTCAGAATCGAAGATAAGCTGTGCAGTGTTTCTACATTGAGCCATAGTGAAGCAAAAGAAAAACCTGAAAAACAGAAATAAAAACCGATAAACGGACCCAGTGTGTTACTCCAAGCTTAATGACACCATGTAAATAAGCAATCTCAAAAGTCAAGTCAAAAAGTCAAAAGAGTTTATTGTCATGTGTCCCTGACAGGACAATGAAAATCTTTCTTTGCATAGCACACCAGAACATAGAAGGCATTGACTACAATTCTATACATAAATACACCCATGACTTAATAAATTAATAAAGTGCAAATAACAGATGGAGGGATATTAATGTTCAAAGTTCCGAGCCAGGTTTAATAACCTGATGGCTGTGGGGAAGTAGCTATTCCTAAACCGGGTTGTTGCAGTCTTCAGGCTCCTGTACCTTCAACCCGAAGGTAGCAGGGAGATGAGTGTGTGGCTAGGGTGGTGTGGGTCCTTGATGATGCTGCCAGCCTTTTTGAGGCAGCGACTGCGATAAATCCCCTCGATGGAAGGAAGGTCAGAGCCGATGATGGACTGGGCAGTGTTTACTACTTTTTGTAGTCTTTTCCTCTCCAGGACGCTCAAGTTGCCGAACCAAGCCACGATGCAACCAGTCAGCACAGTCTTCACAGATGTGCACGCCCAGGAATTTGAAGCTCTTGACCCTTTCAACCATCGACCCGTTGATATAAACAGGACTGTGGGTCCCCATCCAACTCCTTCCAAAGTCCACAATCAGTTCCTTGGTTTTGCTGGTGTTGAGGGCCAGGTTGTTGTGCTGGCACCATATGGACAGTTGCTCGATCTCTCTTCTATACTCGGACTCATCCCCATCAGTGATACGTCCCACAACAGTGGTGTCGTCAGCGAACTTGATGATGGAGTTCGCGCTATGACCGGCTACGCAGTCATGAGTATAGAGTGAGTACAGCAGGGGGCTGAGCACGCTGCTCAATCTGTACAATCTGAGTTCAAGATCATCTTTAATCAGTACCCATAGTATAATGGTACAGCAGGTTGTTAGTTCATCGTTACCGCCTTCAAGGCTGACCAGTGTAGGAAGTGGATGTTAGTATGGATCATACAGTAGGGTGGGGTTAGTGATGCTACTTCTACTATGATTGGTTCACATGCAATAACCGATCTACACGGAAGATAGGCACAAAAAGCTGTAGTAATTTAGAGGGTTAGACAGCATCTCAGGAGAAAAGGAATAAGTGACATTTCGAGTTGAGACATCAGAAGATGGGACTCGACCCACATCGTCACCTATTGCTTTTCTCCTGAGATGCTGTCTGACCCGCTGAGTTACTCCAACTTTTTGTGTGCATCTTCCATTAATTTAGTGGTTCGAACTGTAACATGTGGCTTATCTGTATCATATACCTGTTGTCTGCTGACCCCTTAAAGCGTCATGCCATGTGACTAAAGCCCGTGTCCCACTTTCACGACCTAATTGGCGACCTCTGCCGAGTTTGCCCTTGACTCATACTCGCAGCATGGATGTCACAAGGTGGTAGGAGGTCTTCGTAACTCTTCCTCACGCTCCTGAGTGGTCTCCGCGTTCTCGTGGCCTCAAGTAGGTCGCGCCGTTTATTCCAACCTGATAAAAAAATGTCCACGAATTTAAAAAAAGGTTGGCATGGAAAAAATGAATACTTTTTACTCGTAGGTAAGTTGTAGATAGGTCGTGATGGTAGTCGTAGCTAGTCATAGGAAGTCGTAGGTTGGTAACTGGCCCGAGAAAAAAAAGCAAATTTAAAAAATATATATATTTTTTATTAGAAGTAATGTACAGTAGTATAAATCATGAATAACATAATATATTTCATGTACAGCTTCTTGTTTTAAAATTTAATAATAGAAAAGTAACAGAAGCAAGAAAAACACACAGAGAGAAAGTGAGATAAGGTAGTGTGAAAGATAGTGCGGTTATCCTCCATCTTATTGAGCTTATTTAGTTATATTTGCTATTAACCTCCATTTTGTACACAGCATGCGGGTAACAGTTTAAAATATTGGCTAATTTAGAAGGCTGCAAAAGCCTGTGAATGCTGAACACAGAGCTTGTAAATGACCTTCACTGTCTCAATGAGAATAGAGATAAGGGATGTTCCTGGGCGTCTGGAACTCCAGCATTGATACCAGCAAGCGGTGAGAAGAACAATAGGCCTGTTCTTACCTTTGTAGCTGCTCTGTTTCCCAGCTTAATAGTTTATACTTTGTTTCTTTCCAAATGTAACTGAGGGGATCCATTGTGTTTAACTGAAGCTTCTGTGTTGTTAACCATGTGCTTATGGCTGTTTTATTAGTATAAAGATGTGTGTAAAATCCTCTGTATCGCCAGTCTGAACAGCGCCAGCCCTTGGTGTGGACGCTCTGTAAACATCACTGGCTGTTTTTTCTATTTCACCTTTGGTGACGTAGTAAAGTCTTTTTACAGAGATTTTTTGTCTCTTTGATTTATTCTACCATCCGAGTGAAGTGAACTTTAACATTTGGCGTAGTCGGCAGGATACCTTTGGGATAGACAGCACGGACGTATAAGTGGCAATAGTGCAACTGAGGTTCGGAGGGGGATTTTTGTGCGCACTCCTGGCCCCTTGAGCCAGGTCCCCACATCCGACTCCCTGGAGCACTGTGGTCCCATGCCCGTGGTCTGGTCAAACTCCCAACTGGTATCCTGACAACAGAGAATTGAGGTGAGTATATTTTGAATTTTTATTCGTCGATCTTGTTGAGAGATTCAGGGTGCACTGGATTGAGAAACAGGAACGAGGTGTCTGTTTGTTTGGTTGAGACATCCGAGCGATTGTCAGATTGAGAAATTAAGAAGGATGGGCCAGGGCTTGATAAACGTGATGGTTCTTCACCGGTGCAGCACATGTGTTATATGGATCCAGCTAGAGATAGAGCTTTTAGACAATTGTCGGCAACATTAACTAAGCATTTAGAGGACAAATCATGGCCGATTGGTGGAACAAGGAATGTAGAAACTGTGAGACGAGCAGAGCAATTAATATGGGAATGTGATGCGGGTAAAAAATGGAAGAGACGAATTAAGGAATGGAAGGAGGCGGCGGTCAAACGTCACAAGGCGCGATAGTAATTGGATGAGTAATGCATGTAGTAGAGGGATTACAGTATGTGGACCCACCGGGGTCACAAAGGGTTGGAAGGTATTGCAAGCTGAATTTACGGCCTATGATAAGAAAGTAAATGTATAAAAAATGTATGTCTTCAACTCAAAACAATGTAAAAACTGGATTAGAAGTGCAATTTGTTGGGGATAATGGAGGGTTATATCGAGTACTGGATGAGGAGGACCTGCTGTCTGGTGTGGCCGAATTATTTGCTTGCTCGGACCATGAGCCAGAGGATAGCTTGGAACTTAGACCACTCCCTGTTGTTCCGCAATCAGCTCAAGCGCCACCCTCATACTCAACTGCCACCAGCCCTGCTGGGGTTGCTATGACAATCCCTACAACATAGTCTGCTATAGCTCCTGTCCCGATTGAAGTGATAGCTCCACTACAGCATTGGCAAAATGATTTAACAACACGACAGAGCATTAGCGATAGGGTAAAACAGCGTACTGATAGACGACTTGTAGCATTTTATGGTATAGAACCCGGTACATCTAACTTTCCCATACGAATGATAACTAATCCGAATGGACAGCCAGTTGTTATGGCAGTTTCTTGGAAACCAGCAGACATGGCTTTAATGGCACAACAGGCCCCTGATAAGCAGATCCAAGGGATCCAATTCGTAGACTATTTCGAGACAATGATGCGTGCTTACACTGCAAGTCCTCAAGACTATTTTTCGGCCCTTTCTGCTCTTCTTAACGGCACTGAATTTGAGAAATGGACCACCCAAATGTCTGTAAATCAACCAGCTCAACCAGTCGTGAACACGTGGGCTGAACTAATAGCCGCTGTAGCAAATGGTCCTGCAAAAATTACCTTAATGATAAGAGCACTACGACAAATCTTACAGCTCCCGCTAGACATAGCCCGGGTACTGGAATGTAAACCATTGCCCTACCAGACATGCGGGAAATCTTACAAATGCAGGGGGACGCCCCGGTTGAGGAACTTGACAAAGGGCACCAGTCAAATTGCCATCAAAGATCCACAGATTCTATTTGGGTCACTTCCACTGGCAAAGTTTGTGTTCCTGACACCTTATTGCTTATTCTGTTGCATAATGTACACTCCCTTATCCATAGTGGAAAGGGGGGAATCTTAGCAAATTGTGGCATCAGAATTGTGACATGGTGGCATCAGCGGCTAACAAAAGAGATATTGCAAATTGTTTCCCAACGCCAGGTTTGCCAGGGACACAACCCTGGGAAACCTGTGCGAGTTGAACCAGGCCATATGCCTATGCTACAACGGCCTTTCCAGTACATTCAAATCGATTTTATTGACTTACCTAGAGTCAACCATTACAAACATTGTTTAGTCATTATTGATCTTTTTAGCCGATGGGTTGAAGCAATTCCCACAACCAACGCTGTCCACTGTTGCTGTTTTACTCCACGAAATCATGCTGTGATTCGGACTCCCTACTGTTATCAGCTCAGATAATGGACCACACTTGTCGGCTAAAATTAACGAGGAGATGTGTAAACAATTAAACACTTGGCAACAGTTCCATTGTGTGCACCTTCCACAAGCTGCAGGGATTGTGGAAAGACCTAATGGAACTTTAAAAAGCAAGCTTGCTAAATTAACTGAAGAAACAAAGCTGAATTGGGTACAAGTTTTGCCTATGGCCCTATTCGCTTTGCGAATTACACCACATTCTACCACGAAATTAATCCCGGCTGAGACAATGTACGGGAGACCCCTCAGAACTCCCTGGAGGGCTAAAGAAATTGCAGAAACAACCAATGATCTCCATGCCTTGGATGAACGGTTGTTGACCTACATGAAGTTACTAACAGATTTGTTGTCAGTTTTGCATTCACAGGTACGGGAGGCGCAGCGGATTGCTGGCGAGCCACCAACAGAGGGATTGCTGCGGGCCGGCGACTACATACTATACGCAATTGGGATCGGAAGAAATTGGACAGGATGTTGTTATCTCGCTTATGTCATCCCCGCCATGCGCCATTTTAAACAAATAACTGACCATCCCACATTTAAAAACCCTGTATATGGATCTCGGCTCACGAAACGAAATGTTTCACCAGTTGAGAATGTGGGCATGACTATGCTCCCCTGGTTTGGAACAAGCTGGAATGCATTCAAAATTGATCACCTTACTGGGCTATTGGAGGAATTGGCCAACAAAACAGCAGTTGCCCTGACGGAAACACAGGCCCAGATTGGGGCACTGTCTGCCGAAGCGGTTGCTATGAGGATAGCGGTGCTACAGAATCGTATGGCCTTAGGTTTAATTCTGGCCGAGAAGGGAGGCACCTGTGTTATCATTGGGCAAGACTGCTGTACATATATTCCTGATGAGTCCTCCAATATTACTGATCTGGCAGCCCATATCAAGAAGGAGATAGCTGAGATCCAAGGTGTAGGGGAAAGTCTGGTTGATGATCATGACCAGGAGATGTGGAGTTGGTTTAGTGGATGGGGCTCCTTTCGGGGTCTCGTGTGGCATTAATAAATTTGCCTACCGGTCAAACAGGTCTACAGAGGACGCCATATCGACGGCCCTACACTCTGCCCTGACCCACCTGGACAGCAACAACACCTACATCAGGGTGCTGTTTATTGACTTCAGCTCTGCCTTTAACACTGTCATACCCGCTAGCTTGATCACCAAACTCAGCGGTCTTGGCATCTCCACCTCCCTCTGCAATTGGACACTGGATTTCCTCACTAACAGACCACAGTCTGTTAGGGTCAACAACCTCACCTCCTCCACTATAACACTGAACACCGGCGTGCCACAGGGCTGTGTGCTCAGCCCTCTCCTCTACTCCCTCTTCACGCATGACTGCATCCCCAAGTATGGCTCCAACGCCATCATAAAATTTGCCGATGACACCATGGTGGTAGGACTGATCAGTGATAATGACGAATCAGCCTACAGGGAGGAGGTCCAGCACCTGACTACCTGGTGTGCCAACAATAACCTCGTCCTCAACTCCCAGAAGACGAAGGAAATAATTGTTGACTTTCGGAAGAACAGAGGGGGCAGACACACCCCTATCCATATAAACGGGACTGAGGTGGAGCGGGTCTCCAACTACAAATTCCTCGGGATACACATCTCGGAGGATCTGTCCTGGTCCCTCAACACCTCAAAGCTAATCAAAAAGGCACAGCAGCGCCTTTACTTTCTGAGGAGGCTCAAAAAAGCCCACCTGTCCCCCCAGATCCTGACGAACTTCTACCGCTGCACCATCGAAAGCATCCTGACCACCTGCTTTACGGTATGGTACAGCAGTTGCACCGTGGCAGACAGGAAGGCACTACAACGGGTGGTGAAAACCGCCCAGTACATCATCGGTGCCCCGCTCCCTGCCTTGGATGCCCTCCACCGAAAACGGTGCCTGAAGCGGGCCGGGAAGATCATCAAGGACCCCTCACACCCTAATCATGGACTGTTTGCCCTCCTCCCATCAGGGAGGCGGTACAGGAGCCTCAGGTCCCGCACCAGTAGGACGAAGAACAGCTTCTTCAACTACACCATCCGACTGCTGAACTCGGAGCCCAGCTGATAGATTTGTCTGTACCCTGTATTATTTTCCATATTGCTACCACTGCACTCTGTATTTATTTTTCTATATCGCTATCACTAAGAACGACGCTAAACTGCATTTCGTTGTACCTATACTTGTATTTGTGCAATGACATTAAACTTGAATTGAATTGAATTGAAAGGGATTACTATTCTGATAATTATAATCGTTGCTGTGTTGCTTTACTGCCTGGCACCATGTATTCGCCAATGGCTGCCTTCTTGCTGCATTATTTGATAAATTGATTGATACAATCAAAAGGGGGGAATGTGAAAGTTAGTGCGGTTATCCTCCATCTTATTGAGCTTATTTAGTTATATTTGCTATTAACCTCCATTTTGTACACAGCATACAATATTGGCCAATTTAGAAGGCAGCAAAAGCCTGTGAATGCTGAACACAGAGCTTGTAAATGACCTTCACTGTCTCAATGAGAATAGAGATAAGGGATGTCTGGAACTCCCGGGAACATTGATACCAGCAAGCGGTGAGAAGAACAATAGGCCTGTTCTTACCTTTGTAGCTTCTCTGTTTCCCAGGTTAATAGTTTATACTTTGTTTCTTCCCGAATGTAACGGAGGGGATCCATTGTGTTTAACTGAAGCTTCTGTGTTGTTAACCATGTGCTTATGGCTGTTTTATTAGTATAAAGATGTGTGTAAAATCCTCTGTATCGCCAGTCTGAACAGCGCCAGCCCTTGGTGTGGACGCTTTGTAAACATCACTGGCTGTTTTTCTATTTCACCTTTGGTGACGTAGTAAAGTCGTTTTTCAGAGATTTTTTGATTTATTCGACCATCCGAGTGAAGTGAACTTTAACAGTAGGAATATTAATAGTTCGTGAAAAAAGTAGAAAGAGAGAGTCCACAAAGATGTACAGCACGAGAAAGAGAAAAAGAAGAAAAAGAAAGTGTAAATAAAATAAAATAAAAGGGATGTACCGGCTTCATATCTTTACACACTCCTCACCCGGTTCTGAAAGTTTATTTCCAGTTATGTTGCACCCTATACTTGTAATAAGTCGATAAAGGGAGACAATATCTTTAGGAATTGGTCAGGTTTGCCTGCCAGGACGAATCTCATGTCTTTGATGTGTAACATTTCAGGTATATTTGAAATCCACATTTTAAGTGTTGGTGTGGGTGCATTTTTCCAGAATTTTAGCATACGTTGTTTTGCCATTATTAAGCCGTAATTAAGGCAACTCTTTTGGAATGAAGTCAGCTCAATGCCAGCTTCCATTGTTCCAAAGATAATCAGTTCTGCATTGGGTTTCAGTTTTATTTTAAATAACTTTGTAAAAAATTCAAAAAATTCATTCCAACATTTTTGGAGTTTTATGCAAAAGACAAAGGAGTGGGCTATGGTTGCCTCTTGAGGTAAGCATTTATCACAGATGGGAGAGACATTTGGAAACATTTTGTTCAGTTTAGTTTTCGAGTAATATAATTTATGTAAAATTTTAAATTGTATTTAGATATGTCTTACATTAATCGAACATTTATGCACATATGTCAAGTATTTATCCCATCTCAATTTCAAGATTTTTATAGATAGTTCTTGTTCCCAATCTCTTCTAATTGTGTCAGATGATGGTATTTCTATATTTAGAATAATATTATACAAGTATGATATTAAATTAGTTAAATCCGCCTTTCTGTTCATAGCTTCATCTAATAGATCTGGAATCAGAGTTTGGTACCCTTGTGTATGTTTTTTTAAATAGTCACAGATTTGAAGGTATTTAAAATATTGATTACTTTTCAGGTTATATTTGAGTTGTAGTTGTTGGAATGATAAAAACATTCCCGTTTCATACATGTCTCCAAGCATTTTAAATCCTATTCTTTCCCAATGAGTAAATGTTTTATCAATAATGGGTGGTTTAAACGACGGATTATTCACTATAGGAGAGAGAAGCGATAAGTTTCTTAATTTGAGAGTTAATTTTATTTGTTTCCAAATTCTGATTGTAGTATGAATAATTGGGTTTTTCGGAGAAGTTGAAATTTCCGAGACAGTATATTATTAGTTAATATTCTGGCAGTCGGCTTATCATATAATAATTTTACCCATGAAATAAAGTTCTCTCCCATTTGAAATTTTTGCAATACTTTAAAGAGGTAGTCCCATTCCACTTGGTCGAATGCTTTTTCTGCGTCCAATGAAATAATTGATAGGTCTTGCTCTTCAATTTTGTATGTGCATTATATTAAACAGACGTCTCAAATTATTGAATGAGTATCTCTTGGGTATAAATTCCATTTGATCCGCATTTATAAATTTACTAACATATTTACTCAATCTTCTTGCTAGAGTTTTCACTAGTATTTTCTGATCTGTATTTAACAGTGCAATGGCTCTATATAAGCCTGGGTCTTCTAGATCTTTATCTTTTTTAGGTATGAGTGTAATCGTTGATTCCGCTAATGTTTCTGGTAATGTTTGTTCTTTGAAAGCGTATGTGTACAGTTTTTGTAGTTGCGGTGAGATTATCTCGTAAAATCTTTTATAAAATTCATTACTAAATCCATCCGGTCCTGGTGTTTTACCATTCTTCAGTGAATTTATTGCCTCTTCTATTTCCTTAATTGAGACCTGAGCTCCTAGTTTCTCCTGTCCAGCAGATTAAGTTTTGGGAGTTTGCAGTTATCCAAAAAATTTATAACTTTGGTACTATCTGCTGATGTTTTGGATGTATAGATCTAAAACGCAATTGAAATCTCCCCCAATTATCACATTTTGATAGTTAAACTGAAATTATATTCAGGATTTTATTTAAAAATTGAGGATTATCAAAATTAAATATTTACCATAGTAAGTGGGGTAGAGTGGATCGCTCCGGTAACTATGAGATATCTCCCCTCTTTATCTGCTATGATATTCTTTGATTTAAATGGTATACCTTTATGAATAATAATTGCCGTGCCTCTGGATTTAGAGATATATGAAGAGTGATATGTTTGACCGATCCAATTTGCCTTCAGTCTGGACTAGGCTTGAAGTTCAAATGTCTTTCTTGTAAGAAAATTATGTCTGAATTAAGCGATTTCAATTGTGCGAAAATCGTACCCCTTTTATTTGGCTCATTAGCACCCTTTTTGTTCCAGCTGCAAAACGTGATTCCTCCAATTTTCTATTGTTTATCGTCTTGCATTTTTTATTATTTTGATACCTTTAAGTCATATGGTGCAACAGAATACCTCAGGACTCTAGGTGTTGGGTGGGTACACGCGGCTACTAGGTTCTGTTGGTATATCCCTTTTAAACGTATCCTTAAATAAAAAGACAGAAAAGTGTAAAGTGATGTAAAAATTAAAAAAATGAGATTACAGTATTTATAAAATAGTGATACTGTAAAAATCTAGCCACCTATTGATGGTAGTTACATGTTTAAAGACTTCGTTGATGTTAATCTACATTTAGCTCCGCTCCCTTTAACAAACATTGCAAAAAGGATGAAGGGCCAGTTTAAGGCTGAGTGATATATAGCAAAACTACAAATATGTATATCTAATTAAGTCTTCAAATAATCTACCATTTACTATATACTAACAATTTTTACGTTCACATTCAGCTCCCGGTCTCTTATAATAGTAAGCAGCTGGTTGGAAGGGGTTAACCAGAGTCAGACTCATGGCTATCTGCCAACAGTCTGTATCTCATCCCCTCCACTCAGGCATAACTGGGACCTAATTTATTATATGGGTTTTAGTTTGTTAGTATGTTATTAATATGTATATTACTAAAAGTCTGATCTTGACCGCTTTTGGCTCACTTTGCTGTGATTTCCGAGTGAACGGCGCCACCTACAGACATCATTTTTGGCCAGCTCACTCAGAGCCCCCCTCCGCCTTCCTGGACCAGAGGATTTTTCCCAGCGATGAAAAATCAGAGAGATATTAATGTTTTAAAAGATTCGCCATTCTCTCTGCTGGAGGGTGGGGGAGGGACTATAAAACCAGGAAGTGGTGTGCTTCACTCAGTCCCTGCAAGATGAAGTCAGACAGTCATGTCTCTCTGAATAACACTGAACACATGTTTACTCAACTGTGAGTGCCCTTAATGTGGTTTGAAAATGAAAATATGGTTTGTTTGAAGTAAAAAGGCACTACTGCAAATGGTGGCTTGGGTGCTTTGGCTTGAAGTGAAAAGACACTAATGCAAATGGTGGCTTGGGTGCTTTGGCTTGAGTGAAAAGGGACTACTGAAAATGGTGGCTTGGGTGCTTTGGCTTAAAGTGAAAAGGGACTACTGCAAATGGTGGCTTGGGTGCTTTGACTTGAAGTGAAAAGGCAATACTGCAAATGGTGGTTTGGGTGCTTTGGCTTGAAGTGAAAAGGCACTACTGCAAATGGTGGCTTAGGTGCTTTGGGCAACTTCCTGTTTGCACTCTATATTGATTTTAGATAAAACACTACCACTTACGGCTGTGATTTTTGTCCATCTTAGTCCCCCTCCGCTCAGCAAGTGCAGAGGATTTTTCCCATCAATTAAAAATATAAGTGTTATTAATGTTTAAAAAATGATGAGAATCTCTCTCCTGTCATGAAGGCCACACCTTTTCAGGTGGAAGGGGGAGGAGCTGTAAAACCCGGAAGTTTGGGTGTAGCTCAGTCTCTGCATGATGAGGGAGGGAGATGTCATGACTCTGTCTGAGCTGTGGATAAACTGAACACACTGAATGTCTACTGAACTGTGAGTTTGGTGTTTTGTGTGGTTTTATGTTGGTTTTATGGTGGTATCACCCTGCTTGAAATTGTATGAAGCTGCATTTGAATTTGGTGGCCTTGCACCCTGCTTGAAGTGGTATGAAAATGCACTGAATTTGGTGTACTTGCACCCTGCTTGAAGTGGTATGAAACTGCACTTGAATTTGGTGGCCTCGCAACCTGCTTGAAATGGTATGAAACTGCACTTGAATTCTTTGGCCTTGCACCCTGCTTGAAGTGGTGAAAATCTGCACTTGAATTTGGTGGCCTTGCACCCTGCTTGAAGTTGTAGGAAACTGCACTTGAATTTGGTGGCCTTGCACCCTGCTCGTAGTGGTAAGAAACTGCACTTGAATTTGGTGGCCTTGCATCCTGCTTGAAATGGTAGGAAAATGGATTTAATTTGGTGGCCTTGCACCCTGCTTGAAATGGAACCTCAATGAGTCAACTGCCAGCCCATCAGGCTTGAGGGACTGAGCTGCCACCCCAAGAACCCATACCAGCGCTCCAGAAAGCCCCCCACTGGCCACCAATATTGGAATTGGTGGAGAGGTGGAATATTGCGTCGAGGGATCAGCCCTCCCATGTGAACATGGGACCCAACGGGTCCCACTAGTATATAATTATATTTAGCTCATTGTCCTAAATCTGGACATTCATTAATTATTTGAAATGAACCCCTCCCCCCTCCCCTCCCCCGAGGAGTTAGTCATTGTTACGTTATACCAATTCACATTAGATTAGATTGCTATTGCTAAGTTAATTCAATTACTTATATGTTAGTATAGGGTTATAAAAGATTTTTAATTCGTAAAATGTTATTTTCAAGTCTATTTGTATTGATTTTTCCATTCCACAGCTCCCCTTTTAAGTCTTTCATTCGAAGAAGAAAAAAGTATGTCCTTGAGTTAACATTCCAAAGAGGATAAGGTGTCTATACTTCGCCTCGTGTGAAGGTCTGCCATCTTAACAAGGTCATTTAATTTTCTTTCATTAGAAAGTTATATTTTCTCTGCTTCCCCTCTGCCGATATCTGTAAAAAACATGTCCTGATAGTCGTGGTGATTTACATATCCATTTATCTCGTTTATGATTTCTTGAGCATATTTGTATGCTTCTTCTGGATCAGTAAAAGCTCGTTCCGTACTCTTGTATGTGATCCTCATTTTTGCAGGGTACATTATGCCGTATCTTACATTTTGAATTCCTTTCAGGATCTTTGTAAACGTCCCGTTTTTTAGCAACTTCTGCGGGGTAATCTCTGAAAAATCAAAGATTATCCTCTTCAAACATCAGATTCATTCCAAATGGGATTTTTTCCATAATATCTTCCAAAGCACAAATGTCCTGAAATTTCACAATGATCTGTCTTGGAGGGGCTCCTAGCCTTGATTGAGCTCTTCGGACATCTGTGCCACATCTATTTTTGGTTTGTCAGGCAGGTTGAATACTTGTTTAAGTAAGTTGGCAGCGAACTCCCAAGGGTCCTTTCCCTCTGTCACTCCAACTATTCTTAAATTCTGCCGTCTTGAATGTGCGTCCAAATCAAGGCATTTATCAGACATTTTGGTCAGTTGCCCCAAGACATCTTGATCTTTCCTCATTCTCTTCATCTCTTCAGACATTTCTATCATTTCTATCATCGATGTTTCCATATCTTTCATAGCAGTGTTATATGCTGTAGTAGTAGTGTAGTAGGAGAATAGTCAAACTTCTCCTTGCAGTCTTTTTCAACCCATTTAATTTCTGCAGTCAAATCATCTTCAACATTATCAATGCGTTTACTTAGATTACTGATTGTCTCAATGATTTCCTGATTCCCACGCTTCATGCTTGTAGACATGCTTTTATCCAATGCAGAAATCTCGTCATGTAGCATAACAGCATAGTCTTTCTTTAATGACTCTCTTACCGATTGCTTCATTTCTTCCATCTCTTTCTCCTTAGTAGCCATTTCAGAGGCTAATTCTTCTGAACATTCTGATGTTGTTTGCAGAGTTTTACCCAATTCTTTAAGAAGGAGTCTTGTGATGGGTCTTTGGGGAGGAATCTTATTTTGCATTTAAAAGTACCTTTATCCTCCATTATTTTGCGGCGACTTCTGATGACGTCACCAGCGACGTCAAACAGCTCCGGTAATATTTTTAAATCGGTCCCGTCTTCCAAAGCGTCTTTTTAAGCAAATTCACACATTTTTTGGGAGCGGCGCTAAGTGCTGCACCTTTCAGAACTCCATGTCGCCACTGGAAGTAAAAAGAATGCAAACATGACATAATTTTATCATGTGATCATTTTCCACTCGTAGCCAGTCACAGGAGGTCGTAGACATAGTCGTAGGAGGTCTTTTACTTCGGCGAGACAACACGACCTTGACATTTTTTTCAACTCGTCTAGGGTCTTCTAAACTCGTGGATTAGGTCGTCCAAGTGGGACATGCACTTTTTAACTATTCTCTCTGTACAAATTATGAATATTGAACTGGCTGGAATCAGTTTGCTGTGTAAGACTAGACTCATGGAAAAGAAAATGCCCTTTACTGCTCTTTAATCTCTTGTTTAGAAAACACTATCTTCACTTAACTTGTCAGCCTTCTTCCAGTACATTGGAATATAATGCAGATATGGAAACTATTTAAAATGAACTCAAACTACAAGGTTCCAGCATGTGAGCAAACCCACCATCCTCTCAATGAGAGTTCCATTATACATGATAAAAATAACAATTGACAGCTGAATTCCATATGCCGTTGTATCTTTATTTTGCAAACGTGTTGAGACTTGTAAATGTATCTTGCCTACATTGGGAGTGATTTTTAATTTAACCCAGATAAATTGTTAATTAATAAAGTCAAAGCACCTTGGAAACGAATGGTGTCAACAATTAGGGTGTTCATTTGTCAATTTGTTATAATAAAAAAATGTAAACGTTACACAAGCAGAAGGAGAGGGATATTAAGGCACTTCTGGAGTTGACGTCATAGAACAGTTTAACCTAAAGGTTTCACCAGTGAAATTCTGAGTGGAACAAGGAGAGTATACTGTTTGCATTCACCTCATTCACCTCACCACCCACTTACTGGACTCAGTCTAATTATAAGAATTAGATACCAGAAATACCACTGGTTAATAGCGATCATGTAGGGGCAGGAGCTATCACGCAAGACTTAGAGGCCTCTGGAAGCATGAGGGGCAGTGATCCAAATAAGTGGATTCTGAGAACTACAGCAATGGAGTTCGGAAATATTGGTATTATATATCACAGCATATCATTGCTTTCAAACCAGCATATTATAACCAGCTTTGATATTTGGAACCCACAGTGCCTTTAATAAATATCTTTTCCACCGTCAGTATTTTTTTTTCATTATGCCTTTCACCCTTGTGTTGCCCATGATAGATTGGGGCTTTAAGGTGCGACAATAAACAAACAATGATTAATTTTTAATGTGTAGGCAATACATGTCTAAATAAAACTAAAAGAAAAGATGTATTACACAGCAAAGAGTAACCGGAAGCCAGGGGATTGGGAAACTTTCATAGGACAACAGAAGGAAACAAAACGAGCAATATGGGCTGAAAAGATGAAGTACGAGGGGAAGTTGGCCAGGAATATAAAGAAGGACAGTAAAAGCTTCTTTAGATATGTTAAGGGAAAAAGAATAGAAAAGTCAAATGTGGGTCCCGTGAAGGCAGACACTGGTGAAATTATTATGGGAAACAAGGAAATTGCAGAAGTGTTGAACAGGTACTTCAGATCTATCTTCACTAAGGAAGACACAAACAATCTCCCAGATGTACTGGAGGACAGAGGATCTAAGAGGGTCGAGGAACTGAAATATATTTTCATTAGGCGAGAAATAGTATTGGGTAGGCTAATGGGACTGAAGGATGATAAATCCCCTGGGCTGATGGACTGCATCCCAGGATCCTCAGGGAGGTGGCTCCAGAAATAGTGGACGCATTGGTGATCATTTTCCAATGTTCTATTGATTCAGGATCAGTTCCTGTGGATTGGAGGATAGCTAATGTTATCCCACTTTTCAAGAAAGGAGCGATAGAGAAAAGGGAGAATTACAGACCAGTTAGCCTGACTTTGGTGGTGGGAAAGATGCTGGAGTCAATTATTAAAGATATGATAATCGGGCATTTGGATAGCATTAAAAGGATTAGTCCAAGTCAGCATGGATTTATGAAAGGGAAATCATGCTTGACTAATCTGGAATTTTTTGAGGATGTGACAAGTAAAATGGATGAAGGGGAGCCAGTGGATGTAGTGCATCTAGACTTTCAGAAAGCCTTTGATAAGGTCCCGCACGGGAGACTGGTGACTAAAATTAGAGCACTTGGTATTGGGGGGTAGGGTGTTGACATGGATAGAAAATTGGTTGGCAGACAGGAAACAAAAAGTAGGAGTGAACGGGTCCTTTTCAGAATGGCAGGCAGTGGCGAGTGGAGTGCCGCAAGGCTCAGTGTTGGGGCTGCAACTGTTTACCATATATATTAATGATTTCGAAGAGGGAATTAGGAGCAACACTACTAAGTTTGCAGATGACACAAAGCTGGGTGGCAGTGTGAACTGTGAAGAGGATTTTAGGACCTGGACAAGTTGAGTGAGTGAGCAGATGCATGGCAGATGCAATATAATATAGATAAATGTGAGGTTATCCACTTTGGTGGCAAAAACAAGGGGGCAGATTAATATCTCAATGGGGTTAGGTTAGGTCAGGGGGAGGTGCAGCGAGACCTCGGTGTCCTTGTACACCAGTCACTGAAAGTTGGCGTGCAGGTACAGCAGGCAGTGAAGAAAGCTAATGGAATGTTGGCCTTCATAACAAGAGGATTTCAGTATAGGAGTAAAGAGGTTCTTCTGCAGTTGTATAGGGCTCTGGTGAGACCACATCTGGAGGATTGTGTACAGTTTTGGTCTCCTAATTTGAGGAAGGACATCCTTGTGATTGAGGCAGTGCAGCGTAGGTTCACAAGATTGATCCCTGGGATGGCGGGACTGTCGTATGAGGAAAGATTGAAAAGACTAGACTTCAAGTCACTGGAGATAAGAAGGATGAGGGGGGATCTTATAGAAATATATAAAATTATAAAAGGACTGGACAAGCTAGATGCAGGAAAAATGTTCCCAATGTTGGGTGAGTCCAGAACCAGGGGCCACAGTCTTAGAATAAAGGGGAGGTAATTTTAGACTGAGCTGAGAAAAACCTTTTTTACACAGAGAGTTGTGAATTTATGGAATTCCCTGCCACAGTGGGCAGTGAAGGTCAAATCACTGGATGGATTTATGAGAGAGTTGGATAGAGATCTCAGGGCTAGTGGAATCAAGGGATATGGGGAGAAGGCAGGCACGGGTTATTGATAGTGGACGATCAGCCATGATCATATTGAATGGAGGTGCTGGCTCAAAGGGCCGAATGGCCTCCTCCTGCACCTATTTTCTATGTTTCCATGTTTCTATGTTTCTAATTGTATGTCACAGAGGACAGTGGAGTCCAAATCACTGGATGGATTTGAGAGAGAGTTAGATAGAGCTGTGGGGGCTAGTGGAATCTGGGGGAAGTGGCAAGGGATATGGGAAGAAGGCAGGCACGGGTTATTGATTGGAGACGATCAGCCATGATCACAATGATCACTATTTTCTATGTTTCTATGTTTCTATATCCTTATAATACAGGGCAAAAAAATAATAATAAATAAGTCTTGGCATGGCTATCATGAGAAAAATAAACACACTGCCTGAGAATAAATTAATTAGTGAATTAATTCAGCAAAGAAGAATCTAGTCACTGTTTCTAGCCACTGATAAGGAAAGGGAAAGTTGAACATGGGAGGAGGCCAGCAAGAAACTTCTCCCAAATTATAAGAGCTTCCGTAATTAGATAAAAAGGAAGAGAACAGTCAAAGTTAATGCAGACATCCTACTCATAGAAATTATATTGTATAAGTAATGGCCAATAAGTTAAACGGGTATTTTGTGACTAACTACTTGAAGATGACAAAGATAGTCCCCCTGGAAATAGTGGAGGAATGCAGGACAAGTGGATGACTAGCTCAAACAAAATTAGCGTTTGCTGAATGCAAGCACTGGAAAAATTAATGTTGATGAGAAACCTCTGTTGATGGATGTGTTGGTTGTCGTCTTTCAAGAATCCACCGATTCCGTCGACTGGAAGGTAGCAAATGAAGGGAGAGGAAAACTGGGAACTAGAAACATCGCTGATTACTAAATGCTGAAATCTATTAAGGAAGTTATAATTGGACACGAGAAATAAGAATAGATTAGGCAGGGTCAACAGGGATTTACAAAAGAGAACTCACATTTGATCAATTTTGTTGGCATTTCTTTTGAGGTTAACCGACAGAATAGATAAGGATTCAAAGAGTTGATATGGCATATTTGCACTCGCTGAAGGGCTTTGACAAAGTTAGATGGCTCAACAAAATTTTGAATGGGTTATTTACAGGCAGAGTTTGAGGGTTGATTAACAGAGAAGAAAAAGACAAGGAATAATGTTTAGGTTTGGAGACCAGTGGATATAACTCATGGAATCGATTGATAGATACAGCATGGAAGCAGGCCATTCGGCCCACCGAGACCACACTGGCCTGTTCAGGCTGGTTCTATGTTATCCCACTTTCCACATCTACAGATTAGGGACAATGTACAACGGCCAATTAACCTACAAACCTGCACGCCTTTGGGAATGTGAGAGGAACCCGGAGCATCTAGAGGAAACCCACAGGGAGAACATGCAAACTCCACACAGACAGCACCAGAGGTCAGGATCAAACCCGAGTCTCTGGAGCTGTGAGGGAGCAACTCTAACTACTGCGCCACTGTGCTCCCCAGATGTGTGACGCGGTGATTGATACCTGGGCCAAAGGTGTTCACAATTTGTATCCATGATTTAGATGAGGGGAAGGGAGGTCCAATGATGTTTACAGATGATACAGAGCCAAATAGCTGTGTGGGTTGTGAGGAGGATACACAGATGCTTCTGGGGAATAGGAACAGGGTGCATGAATAGAAAATAATGCGACGGGTAGAATATAATGTGAGATAAATCTCTGGTTATCCATTTTAGTAGGAATAGAATAAAACAGAATAGAATGCCTTTTATTGTCATTCAAACAGCTTAGTTTGAAGAAAATTGCATTTTCTACAGTCTAAACAATTACAAAAAAACCCAAGACCCACACTTGACACAGTTTACACAAACATCCATCACAGTGAGTCTCCAGCACCTCCTCACTGTGATGGAAGGCAAAGTCTTATCTCTTCCCTTTGTTCTTCTCCCGCGGTCCAGCAGTCCAACTACAACGTCGAGGCGACTGGAGATCCCGGTGTTAAAGCTGTCGGAGGGCGATGGTAGGTGCCGCGGCCGTTTAATCCGCGCCGGGCGATGTTAGGCCCCGCTCCGAGTTCTTTAAAACCCACGATTCCAGCGGGAGAACTTGCCGTTGCGGGAGCTCCGAAAAGCGGTCTGCGAGCTCCTGATGTTACCGTCCACCGGGCCTGCGGCCGGAGCCACGAAGCTCCGAAGTCGGGTCGCAGCCGCGCGCCACCACAGCTCATCCCGTTCCGAAGACGGCCAGCTCCGCGATGGCGAGTCTGCAGGCTCCGCGACTGGAGCCCTTGGATTGGTCCCGGCCGGAGGCTGCTGCCGGCTCCACGAGGTTAGGCCCAACGACACCGGAGACCCGACAGGGAAAAAGTCGGGTCCCCATACAGGGAGGAGATTAAACGGTTCCCCCCCCCCCAAGGTGGAGTAGTTTATTTTACTGAGGTAAATGTCTCCACTCAAATAGTGATGAATCTCTTGCGTTTTCGGAACGAAACTTGGGTTTCTTACGAATATTTCTGCGATAGCCTTTTTGTTTTTAATTTTACAAAAATAAGCATGTTGGGATAACATTAAAGCCCAGCCATCATCCAGCAGTTTTTTTTTATCCTTTGCAAAGTTGAATCCTGGAGAGTGGCTGGAGGATTGATACAGTCAAATATTCTGGAGAATTAATCCCCTGCAGGCCTGCTGGAGTTATTAGGGCAGATCAAGGAGAACACATGATCCTAATTGCTCCACATAGTATTGAAGCACGGCCGTCGGGGAGAGCTGAGTAACATCACTCCAGCTGAGCTGTAACTTTCACTTCATCAAAAATTCTCGTTCAGCTTTTCGAGTGATTTGGTATAGAATTTAGTGAAGGACGGAACTGCAGATGCTGGTTTAAACCGAAGGTAGACACAAAAAGCTGGAGTAACTCAGTGGGACGGGCAGGGCCGTCTTCTCAGCATTATAGGCCCCCGGGCAAAGCAGTGCACTGGGACCCCTACATTTCCAGTTTCTTTATGCCGAATCAAACATGCTGTCATACACTTGCGATGTTCTTCTCCATTTTCATGTTCTCCAATAACATTCTACAATACATAGATTAGCATGGGGCCCCGGGAAACTGCCCATGCGATAAGACGGCCCTGGGGAAGGGCAGCCTCTCTGAAGAGAAGGAATGGGCGACATTTCGGGTCGAGAACCTTCTTCAGACTGGTTTTACAATTTAGCTCTGCTGTGTTGCCAAATACCCCTTCCTCCTAATAGAAAAGAAAATCTGCTGAAGCAAATTAACAGACTCTCTTCCAAACAAGTTCCGTCAAAAGCTTTAGCCAAATATCAAAATGAAGGATGAATTGGTAGACGGAGGAAGCACAGGCAGACCTCACCAGTACCCCTGGGTCAAGTGGTGGTCAGGGGCAAAAGGTCCATCAATATATTAGATTAGAGAGTGGAAGCATTTACATTTCCACTACATTACGCGGATATCTTTGGATTCCAGTTTATTCACTCATGCTGTTGATTGTTTCATGGATTAGATTAATGTTACTATGGCTACAAGCAGAATTACATGCTGGTATTTTGCTTCATTTTCTCCAAGGCTGCCGCTGCATATTTGACGTTCAATCACAATGCAGAGAACTCAATCCAGTTCTTTCCTCTTCATTTCAGAAAGATCATGCATTTTAATTGACCAGCAAATCTCCTGTTCACATAGTTTAATAAAGTGAATGAGCAGAGCATGGAATAGAACTGGGGAAGGGGAGTGGGAGCAGTGGAGTTTGCGGAGGCAACTTGCGTGCTCGGAAATGATCAGACAGGAGGAGTTAACATTGAAAAGATACACTTACGTTTACATGATGCCATTCATCTATCTCTTTCAGAACATCACAGAGCACTTGTAGTCACTGAAATGTATTCCTTGTTTTACACAATTCTTCAAGATCAAGAAGGAGGTGGTATAGGTCTCTCGAAGACCATTAAGGTGAATAAGTGCCGAGGGATTGATGTGATCCTAGAGAAATACAGTACAGAAACAGGTCCTTCGGCCCAACTGGTCCGTGCCGACCAAGCTGCCCCATCTAATCTAGTCCCTTTTCCCCACACTTGGCCCTTCAAACGTTGCCCATCCATGTACTGTACCTATCAAAATGCCTTTTAAATATAGTTATCGTACCTACCTCAACTACTTTCTCTGGCAAGTCGTTTCATGTACCCATCAGCATCTGTGTGGGGTACAACCAAAGTTGCCTCGCTGGTACCAATTAAATCTTTCCCCTCTCACCTTAAATCTATGTCCTCTAGTTCCTGATTCTCCTACCCTGGGAAAAACTCTCTCTGCATTCACCCTATCTATTTCCCATGTGGGGAATGGGGAAGTACACCCACATTTCACGGTTGGCTATCATCTGTGCAATCTGCACTTCCCACCTTCACCATTGAGATCCACCTCTCAAATGTCTTCCATTCTATTCTCAATCCACTCTCCATCTCACACCCAACAGGATCATCAAGAAGTCTTGCAAGACCTCGTCTACCATATAGGCACTGGTATCTGGAGAAGGCTGTTGGCAAACTTACCTTACTTATGGATAGGACAGTTTTTGAGGGATATGGGCCAAAAGCAGGCAGGTGGGACTAGTGTTGCTGGGGCATCATTGCCAGTGTGGGCAAGTTGGGACAAAGGGCCTATTTCTACGCTGTTTGACTTTAGGACCTGATGTGGGAAATCACCACCATGCTGACTTTCAGACAAATTTAAATTCTCGGTTCCTATATTTAAAGAAGGAAAAGCCACAGAACATGCAATTGTGTTGTCCACAAAATATTGGATTATTATCAATCAAACATATTGTTTTTGTTCCAAATGAGTGTATATGTTCCTATTAACTAATGGTGTAATCATTTGATTTAAAGGTTAAACAATCCTATTTTGGTGAAAGCTGCTGAGTTTGTTGATTTCAGTTGCCAAACAAATAATTTGTCATTCACCCCAAAGGCAACTAACACTTATTTGCTTTAAGGTTTTCTCACTTATGGCAATAAACATTGCAGTTGGCCATCTGTCTCAGGTTTCCAAGCACATTGCATCATAGTGAAATAGAATGAATTCAGAATAGAATTTGAACTTGCAGTGAAACAGGGTGAAATGCAGCTCGTGAATGCTGTTGACATTTTACATTATATTTAGATCAAGTCTATACACCTTCGGGAATTAAATATATCCAACTCAGTGGAAATCAGTGCCAATTATTCAGGTGGAAATGATGACTTTGACATTAGGTCTCCAGAGCAGCCTGGAAGGTCTCCGACGATATCTCTTAATTCTCCTGCTATTAATGCTTGCTTGAATATTTCACATTAAATATGATATTCCAGGATTGACTTGATAACTAAGTTTGGAGTTGTTAAGGTGATTGCTGAAGCTTGAAATCCCTTAAAAAGTACTTTATTCACTATTGCATGCATAATATGATGAATCTGTTGCAAAGCGTTTTCAAGTATTGCCTCTGGATTTGTTTGTTACTGTCAGTAGGGAAACCGCAGATCCGCTCTAGTTCTTGTGGTCAGCCCAAGATGGATGTGATACTGGAATATTGATCATGTGATATTGGATCACCTGCTGCCCAGTTATATGACATTTGTAAGCCATTTGAAATTAGGTATGTTACAAAACTTACCTTGAGCAGCGCTGCAGTTCTGCCACTCCCCGTGTGTGTGACTTTGGCGCCTTTCAGAGGGGGGCGGGCTTAAAGTGCCGTTTTTCTGCAGACTGGGCAAATCGATCCATGTCGGGCGATTTCGTTGCGGAAGAAAAATCGCTCCGACATTTCATTAATGAAGGTATTTTTAAATTACGCTAGATTATTTATTACCTAGAGTAATTTAAAAATCACCTTCAAAAGCCATGAACGCCGACAACGGGAAGGATTTTGCGTAGGGAAGAAAAAAAGGTACACAGTTTATTTTTATATTAAAAGTTGGTTTTTAAGGAGGCTTTTTTCATGTTGCGAAATGGGGTCCAAAAAAAAAGTATAAACCAACAGTATTTTTCCTCCCGACTTCACCGCAAACCGCAATGTTCCAATCCACCGCATTCCACTAAAACTCACTCGCTAGTTGATTTAAATGGCCATTAATTTGCAGGCATTAAACACTAAATTCCTTCCATTTGGCCCAGAAATTCATGAAAATGAGATTAAAAAATTATGTTATATTGTGAATTATTGTGTGAATGTTATTTGGACACTTAGGCAATTAAAATTTTTTTATCTTTTCTTAAGAAATCGATAGATGTTTAGATCTACTCATTGTATTTTGTAATTAGCTACAATTAGATAACTAACTAATTATATGCTTTAATTTCAGGTCATCCAAGAAAGATTGTTTCATATTTGTTTCAGAATGCTTCAATCTATAATAATTGAAAATTTCATTAATTTTTAAGGGCTTTTAACGGTTCTAGATCACAGCTTTAGAGTTAAGTCAATTGAAACGCAATGGGGAATAAGATGCTAATTTCCGAGTATGAAAATGGTCATAACTTTCTTAATACTGAAGATATGAAAGTGAATTAGGTGTCAAATTAAACTTCTTTTTATGCTTTGTCTGATGGGATAAATTTCAGACATGATTTTTAAAATCTCAAAATTTTGTAACATTGCTACCATTTGGAAGTGTTATTGCATTTTCCTTAATACGGTAAGCCGCACTTGCTGTATTCATCATTTTAATGTGTGGGAAGGAACTGCTGTTCCTGGTTTGAACCAAAGATAGTCAGAAAAAAAACTGAAGATACTCAGCGGGTCAGACAGCATCTCTGGAGAAAAGGAATAGATCACTTTTCGGGTCAAGTCTTCAGACTGAGAGTCAGGGAAAAGGGAAATGAGAGATTTAGACGAGGTAGAGAGATTTTGAACAAATGAATGAAAGATATGCAAAAAAGTAACAATGATCAAGGAAACAGACCATTGTTAGCAGTGAGCTAGATGAAAACGAGTTACAGACAAAGAGACTCAACAAGACGTCTTTGAAGTAGTACAACGACTTTGGTGGGGGAGAGACAGAGAGAGAGGATACAAAGGTTACTTGTTGGAGAAATCAAGAAGGGTCTCGACCCGAAACGTCACCCATTCCTTCTCTCCACAGATACTGCCTGTCCCGTTGAGTTACTCCAGCATTTTGTGTTTACCTTCAGTATTCATACCGCTAGGTTTTAAGCTGCCCAAAGGAAATCTGAGGTGCTGTTCCTCCAATTTGCATTTGGCCTCACTCTGACAATGGAGGAGGCCCTGGACAGAAAGGTCAGTGTGGGAATGGGAAAGGGAATTAAAGTGTTTGGCAACTGAGAGATCAGATAGGCCCAAGTGGACCGAGCGAAGGTGTTCGGCAAAACGATCGCCCACTCTACGTTTGGTCTCGCCAATGTATAAGAGTCCAAACCTTGAACAACGGATACAGTCGGATGGGGTTGGTGGAAATGCAAGTGAACCTCTGCCTAACATGAAAGGTCTGTCTGCTTTGAGTGAAAACTCACATTCTGTCCTCGCCTAGGTTGTTTAAAAAATGTAAGTGTATTCAATAGGTCATGAAACGTCTGATTTATGCCTCAAAGACACATTAATTCAAAAAAATTTCTTATTGAAATATTTCTGTCAGCTCCATCATCAATATTTAAAAAATCCAAGGTAAAACTTCCATTAAATATTTATTCTCCCCATATCTTTGAGAACAAAACTTCCTAAACGTGATTGATCGGTGGTCCAGATTTGATTGATAACCTGGTGATTAGTTGATCCATTTTTACATCATCAACCTGTTTGGCAAAGGAGTTGACTTTATGCAGATATTTACATAAACACAAAGAATGATAAAACATTTTGCATTTTGATTTCTGTTCATTGTGGTGAAGTTGCAGACTAGGATCATACTTTGATATCCAGGCAACACATGTACACCAATAACTGGGTTACTAAGAGACCCGGGTTCGGCCCTAATGATGGGTGTTGTCTGTACGAAGCTTGTACGTTCTCCCCGTGACATGCGTGGCTTTTCTCCAAGATCTTCGTTTTCCTCCCTCGCTCCAAAGATGTACAGGTTTGTTGGTTAATTGGCTTGGTATAAACGTAAAAGATTGTGTGTAGGGTAGTATTAATGTGCGGGGATCGCTGGTTGGTGTGGACTCAGTAGGTCGTAAGGCCTGTGTCCGTGCTATATCTCTAAACTAAACCAAACCTCTTTAAAAAGAATTTAAACATAATTGTATGTTTTTGATAATCTTTATTAAGTAACATTTTTTAACCCTTCACAGAATAGGTTAATCACTGACAATGCCTGCAATTACTGCTCACCCTAAGCTTAACGTAAGGAAGCAGTTCAGAGTCAGGCACGTGGGCAGTACTAGAGTGACATTGTGTGCAGATTGGGCTAGGACAGCAGAGGCCCTTCTCAGACGGACGGGATCTTCAAATCAGGAACAAATCAGGATTTTATTTTGATAATTCAGTTGCTTCTTGTTTATCTTTATAAAGGCATGGTGGATTTCATTATCAGTAGACATTGTCCCTGCCTTAGTGGAGAATATGTAAGCCTTCTATTAATATTTCAGATTCCTCTCTTGTAGGTTCTCTCTGCAACATTTGAGCGCCTTCTCCCACTGCTCGGATATCTCTCACCATTACTGAAGATTCAGCTTACCTCCAGTGCTTTGTCCCATTATCCTCTTTAAGGAGATCATTATAACATAATGCAAAATGCTATCAGTGCAGTGAGGATACCAAACTCTCCCTCCCTAGTGCAAATGTCCCGGCTACACAGTCATGAGTATAGAGTGAGCAGAGCAGGGGGCTGAACACACACCCTTCAGGTGCTACATAGAAACATAGAAACATTGAAAATAGGTGCAGGAGGAGGCCATTCGGCCCTTCGAGCCAGCACTACCATTCATTGTGATCATGGCTGATCATCCCCAATCAATAACTCGTGCCTGCCTTCTCCCCATATCCCTTGATTCCACTAGCCCCTAGAGCTCTATCTAACTCTCTCTTAATTTGGCCTCCACTGCCCTCTGTGGCAGGGAATTCCACAAATTCAAAATCCTCTGGGTGAAAATGTTTTTCTCACCTCAGTCTTAAATGGTCTCCCCTTTATTCTAAGACTGTGGCCCTCTAGTTCTGGACTCGCCCAACATTGGGAACATTTTTCCTGCATCTAGCTTGTCCAGTCGTTTTATAATTTATATGTTTCAATAAGATCCCCCCTCATCCTGCTAAACTCCAGTGAATACAAACCTAGTCTTTTCAATCTTTCCTCATATGACACCTGTGTGTCACATGCTCCTGTGTTAATGGTTATCGAGGAGGAAGTGATGCAGCCAACCCAGACTGATTGTGTTCTGCTGATAAAGATGTCTAGGATCCAGTTGCAGAGGGATGCGCAGAGACCCAGTTCTGTGAGCTTGGTAACCAGTTTGGTGGAGATGATGGTGTTGAATGCCCAGCTGTAGTCTATGAACAATAGCCTGACGTATGTGTTTTTATTGTCCAAGTGGCCCAGTGAAGAGTGGAGAGGCAGCAAACTCACATCCTCCGTTGACATTTTGTGGCGGTCGGCAAATTGTAGTGAGTCCACGTTCTTGTTAAGATAGGAGCTAATATGCGCCATAACTAACCTCTCAAAGCACTTCATCACCACGGATGTCAGTGCCACCGGTCAGTAGCCATTGAGGCATGTTACCATACCTTTCTTGGGTATTATTAATGCCCTTTTAAAGCAGGTGGCAAACCCAGAACTCAGTAATAAGAGGTTGAAGATGTCCGCAAAAACTCTAGCTAGTTGGCATGCACAGGATTCAAGAATACAGCCAAGTATAGCCTCAGATCCAGATGCTTTCCGAGGGTTCATGCCCCTGAACGATCTTATGATGTTGGCCTCTGTGATTGGTGATTGAGATTGTAATACTATCAGGGGCTATGGGGGCCCGGGAATGCATGATGGTGCAGCGGTAGAGTCGCTGCGTAACGGCGCCAGAAACCCAAGTTCAATCCTGACTACGGGTGCTGTCTGTACAGAATCTGTATCTATGCTCCGTGATCTGCGTGGGTTTTCTCCAGGATCTCGGGTTTTCTCCCACATTCCAAAGACGTACAGGTTTGTAGGTTAATTGGCTTGGTATAATTGCAAATTGTGTCTAGTGTGTGTAGGGTAGTGTTAGTGTGTGGGATCGCTGGCCGGCATGGACTCGGTGGCCGAAGGGCTTGTTTCCACACTGTACCTATAAACCTAACTAAAACTAAGTTATCTCCCTATCAATCTTGAAACCGTTTCAAGACTTTGATGCACTGAAAGGGAATCTTCATAAAAGGATGAAAGGTACAGTTCGGGTAGTTGATAGTTGGGGATTGCGTAATGATAGTCAAAAAGCATGCAGGATTAATAAAAATAGTGGCACATCAACATGCCCCGAACTTAAACAAAGAAAGAATACTGAGCTCTGTAGCTGCAATGCCAACTAACGAAGATGAATCTGACACCAAGCCTTGGGGGTCATTTTAATTTAATACACATGACAGGATCCTGTTGGCATTAGATTGGGTGCCTGTTTCAAATTCCAACTCGTGTTGGAAGGAACTGCAGATGCTGGTTTAAATCGAACGTAGACACAAAATGCTGGAGTAACGCAGCGGGGCAGGCAGCATCTCTGGAGAGAAGGAATGGGTGACATTTCCTAACTAGAGTCAATTTGCAATGATCCTGACTACGGGTGCTGTCTGTACGGAGTCTGTAAGTTCTCCCTGTGACCTGCGTGGGTTTTCTCCGACATCTTTGGTTTCCTCCCACACTCCTTCTGAGGGGGGGGGGGTGCGACTTTCTGTCGTATTCCCCGTCTCTGTCTGCGCCGAGGCCTAATGGCGGAGCTGGCGGCCTCGGGCCCGGAGCGGTTCCAGCAGCGGCGGCGGCCCGACTCCCGGAGCGGTTCCGGCGGCGGCGGCGGCGGCCCGACTCCCGGAGCGGTTCCGGCGGCGGCGGCCCGACTCCCGGAGCGGTTCCAGCAGCGGCGGCGGCGGCGGCCCGACTACCGGAGCGGTTCCAGCAGCGGCGGCAGCGGCAGCAGCGGCAGCAGCAGCCCGACTCCCGGAGCGGTTCCAGTGACTACCGCAGCGGTTCCAGCAGCGTCGGCGGCGGCAGCAGCGGGCCGACTCCCGGAGCGGTTCCAGTGACTACCGGAGCGGTTCCAGCAGCGGCGGCGGCAGCAGCAGCGGCCCGACTACTGGAGCGGTTCCAGCAGCAGCGGCGGCGGCGGCAGCAGCAGCGGCAGCCCGACTACCGGAGTGGTTCCAGCAGCGGCGGCGGCGACAGCGGCGGCGGAAACCCGACTCGGTCCCGGGGCGGCGACCCGACTTGGTCCCGGAGCGGTTGCAGCGGCCCGACCACGGGCCCGGTGGACCCCCCAGGCCGCGGAGTTGAACCGGCCCATTCGTGGAACTCGGTTGAACCGCGGGACTGACTTACCATCGCCCAGTGCGGTCGCGGCATCTGAGGCCTGGATCACCTCGGCGCAGAGGGAAACAGAGAGGGAAGAGACACAGACTTTAAGACTTTGCCTTCCACCACAGTGAGGAGGTGTTTGGTGAACTCACTGTGGTGGAAGTTAAATTTGTGTTTATTGTGTGTTCTGTCATTTTTTATTTATTTATTTTTTAATTATATGTATGACTGCAGGGAAACAGAGTTTCGTTCGGACCGAAAGGTCTGAATGACAAATAAAGAATCTAATCTAATCTAATCTAAACTCCAAAGATGTACAGGTTTGTAGGTTAATTGGCTTAGTATAAATGTTAAATTATTCCTACTGTGTAGGGTAGTGTTAATGTGCGGGGATCGCTGGTCGGTGCGGACTCGGTGGGTCCAAGGGCCTGTTTCCTGGCATGTATCTATAACCTAAACTAAACCAAACTAAACTACACTACACTAAACTGCACTAAACTAAACGTGCAGTCACATAAAATTCAGGTTTCACAAAATCTGTGCTGACACATCCACATGTTTGTATCTCAGCAGGTACTTGTTCTCAAAACAAGTAGGTGTGTTCTGCAGATGAATTAGTGTGGAACTGTTTCTTTACTCAACCTCCTTTGCCAGTTTGAACTCCACCATCACCATCCAAGCTTTTTCTGACAACACATTGAGGCTTTCTACATATTGGACTCCATTCCATTCAAGGAATTTGTCAAATTTAGCAGTGGTAAATTTGTTATTGTTTCTCACATGTGACTCTGGAAGACCATGAGTATGTAGCAAAGATCATTCTCAACCTAAGTCACCACTTAAGGTGCACAAGTATCCATTTGAGTTGTTTGTATTCACTTTAAATGTGCTTACATTATAATCATGATCAATTTCCCACACACATGGACTTGCATAATCAACCTACATCGTGAACCAAGATAGACACAAAAAGCTGGAGTAACTCAGCGGGACAGGCAACATCTCTGGAGAGAAGGAATGGGTGACATTATGGGTCGAGACCCTTCTTCAGCCAGGATCTCGACCCAAAATGTCACCCATTCCTTCTCTCCAGAGGTGCTGCCTGTCCCGCTGAGTTACCATAGGTTTTTGTGTCTATCTTCGGTTTATACCAGCATCTGCAGTTCCTTCCTGCACATTAACCATGATTTGTTCAGCTAGGGTCAAGGATTGAGACTGCACACTGGCAGATTCATGCAACCTTTACATGAGCTGCATTCTTCCAAATTCTCCTTTCTTTCCCAATCGTTGAAGAACATATTGCAACTCTGATCCATTGTGTAGGAAGGAACTGCAGATGCTGGTTTACACCAAAAATAGACACAAAATGCTGGAGTAGCTCAGCGGGACAGGCAGCATCTCCGCATTCCTTCTATCCAGAGATGCTGCCTGTCCTGCTGAGTTAATCCAGCATTTTGTGTCTATTCATGGTTCTGATCCAATCTACATGTTCAGGAATATGGTTTTATCACAGTGAGTTACAAGAACAAACAGTCTACACTAGTTAAGTAAACAACAAATGTAGAAATATCCAATAGCTCTTTGATACCACTCAAGCACTGTCTGAATCAAAGTCTGCTTCATCATTCCAAGAAATGAACAGCACTCAAAAGAAAACTTAACAATGTCTTGAAAGAAGGAATGGGTGACATCACACATCCATTCTCTCCAGGAACGTCACCCATTCCTTCTACCCAGAGATGCTGCCTGTCCCGCTGAGTTACTCCAGCCATTTGTGTCTATCATCGGTTTAAACCAGCATCTGCAGCTCCTTCCTGCACAGATCTTATTGAATCATATAAGATTATTAAGGGTTTGGACACGCTAGAGGCAGGAAACACGTTCCTGATGTTGGGGGAGTCTAGAACCAGGGGCCACAGTTTAAGAATAAGGAGTAAGCCATTTAGAATGGAGATGAAGAAACACATTTTCAAACAGAAATTTGTGAGTCTGTGGAATTCTCTGTCTCAGAGGGCGGTGGAGGCAGGTTCTCTGGATGCTTTCAAGAGAGAACTAGATAGGGCTCTTTAAGATAGCTGAGTCAGGGGATATGGGGAGAAGGCAGGAATGGGGTATTGATTGTGGATGATCAGCCATGATCACATTGAATGGCAGTGGTGGCTTGAAGGGCTGAGTGGCCTACTCCTGCACATTGTCTATTGTCTAAAACCTACCAATGCTCTTTTATGAAACCTACCAAGACTGACAACATCTACCCACTCTCGGCACTGCACCCCCTGGAATCAGAAGAGCTGTAGCTGGTCAAAAGGAACGCCTCAGACAATCAGAGGATGAAAGGCTCCCCCTACATGACCTCCCTTTGCTACCTCAGCGTTTGAAATCACGCAGAAGTTTCCTCTCTTCTGTCCATCCCCTGGACTGCAGTGCATCGCCCAGAAGGCTCAAACTCTGGGAAGAGAGACGAGAGAAATCTCCGGAAGACATTCACATGGCAATCGGTCCCTCCGAGAAACTCCCACCAGGTTCCGACCCACCGTGGATAACCTGGCGCAGTGTTAACAGACTGCGGACAGGTGTGGGGAGGAGCAAATGGAAGATGCTGAAGTGGGGATGTACTGAAGATGCGGCGGACTGCGAGTGCGGACGAGGCCTCCAGACTGTGGAACATCACCTGAGCTGTGACGTGCTGCACGACACATGCACTGGAAAGGACCTGTCTCACGGTGCGAGTCCACCCAAGAGTGACCCCAAGTGAAAGAAAAAAAACGGACTCGTGGTTATGCACGAGATTCAAAGTTTATGGTCAAGTGTTTAACCGAGTTCCCACGGGCATGTTATTTATGCGATGTTCCAAGGTGCTCTCCCGAGTTACCAAGTTCCTCTCCCGTTACACTTGAGCCAACCGTGAATGAAGGTATGTTTTAATAAAGCAACAATGTTAAAGAAAACATTTCCATCCTGCGGCTTTGAGTTAAAGATAGAAATCAGCACGGCTGCATCTATTAATATGACCTACAGAGGGAAAATGCGCATTAGATTGTTGGGAGACGGAGCTCAGGGTTCGCCTCCCGAGCTGCTTTGGTGCCCAGGCGTGAGGGAGGTTGGGGAGGGGGGGGGGGGGGCGTCATTAATCTGTCTGGGGTGACAAGGCTCTTGGGTTAGGAGGCTTAATTCTCTCCGATCTCTCTGAAGCCCCGGACGAGAACAAAGGAAACCCATCTTGCCAGCGTGTACAAGACCGTTGTATATAAGGGTCTCGACCCGAAACGTCACCTATCTCCTTCACTCCTTCACTCCTTAGACAGAGAGTTTGTAGTGTGTTAGTTTTGTATAAGGATTTATTTTTAAATTATTAGCCAAGGTCGCATTTACTTATTTTAAACGAAGATTGGAGCGCTTGACAATACTTTTTTTTCTCTTTGCGCTCGTTTTCAGAAAGGGTTCAGACCCCGCTTGGCTCGTTGCCCCCTTTGAACCAAGCCCTGCGAGAGGGAGGGAGGGAAGGAAGGTGTGAGTGAACAAGAGCGCCGAGGAGGAGAGGGAAATAGGGGTGGCGGGGGAGTGGGTGGAGGAGAAATAGGGAAGAAGTTAGTTGTTCAGATCAGAAACCTGTAGGCTGGGAGCCATAATGGTGAAGAGCACACCCAGTTCTTCTGAGGAGTGCATAAGAGACATCGATCCGAAGCAATGTTCCTCTAGAACTATAACTGAAACCGTGTCCACATCACCTCCTCTTGGCCGGACCGCAACACCAAATCTATGCGTCAGGAAAATCCAATGTTCATTGATTCATCTCCATGGTTTTTTAGCTAATTTTCCAATAAATAACTGCAGTAATCACCCCCCGAAAGGATAGGATAGGGCTGAAGCCCAGTGTTTAGACGTTGGAATGTTTTTTTTAATCATTCTAATAGAATGATTTTCCAACTCCTGTGGTAATTAAACTTTTTTTTCACTCCTAGTTTTTTTAACATATTTTTAGGATGTTAAAGCTGAATAAAATAAACACTTACGAAATGAGTTCATTCATGTATTTTGCTCATGTGACACAAATACATTATATATAAAATTGTACACATGGGAAAATAAGACGAAAATGACCAAAAAACAAAGAATATTTAGTCTAGGGTGAATTAAATTTTGTGATTAGGACTCGAGTGTGAATGGCACTGAAATATTTTAAAGAGTTCCCACGGTAGACTCACGAATCACTAAGTTAAACGCACGGGCCCTACGTTCTTACAACGAGTCTAAATGTTTCAATTTTAAACTTGAACACTAAATTTGACTCGTGGAAAAAGTCAAACATGGGTACCTGCCGTTAGCACCACGAGTGGACAAGTTGATCGCACGAGTTCTGACGTTCCCGCTACGTTGGCTGTACGTGATCACCACAAGTGAAAACTCGGGGTTATTCGTGGGCCAACTCGCACCGTGAAACAGGGGTTTAAAGGACCTTGCAGAGGCCACTAAATGGGGCACTAAAATTTGCTCGCTATTGGCAAACAGCTGTGTGATGACACGGAATAATAAAAATCTCTCCTGCTGTTCCAAAGCCTCAACAATAGCACTCGTGGGTTCATCTTCTCCAGTTTGGTCCTTCACACTATCGCCAATTCCATTCCCAAGAAATTCTCCATAGGAGGTTAAAATCACTATCATTTATAAACACAAAACCAAGCACTGGGTGCGAATGGTGCACTCGACTCCAAAAATTCTCCCATGATACCAATATTTCACATGGAGGATCATTAAATTGTGATGAGCTCAGCGTATGTTCATTGTTATTGTACCATCCATTCTGATACTTTAAAACATAATCATTCGATGTAGTCATTGGAGAGGCATAGATCGGGGACATAGTCAGAACTTTTTTCCCAGGGTCGAAATGTCGAACGTTTGGACATTTCGGGAATAGCTATAACATGAGAGCGGGAAGATTTAATGGAGTAGTGTGGCCCAATGTTTTTACACAGAGAGTAGCAATGTTACAACATTTTGAGATTTTAAAAATCAAGTCTGCAATTTATCCCATCAGATAAAGCATAAAAAGAAGTTTAATTTGACACCTAATTCACTTTCATATCTTCTGTATTAAGAAAGTTATGGCCATTTTCATACTCGGAAATTAGCATCTTGTTCCCCATTGCCTTTCAATTGACATAACTCAAAAGCTGTGATCTGGATCAGTTAAAAGCCCAAAACTTTCTTAAAAAGTAATAGAACTCAATGAAATTTTCACTTATTATAGATTGAAGCATTCTGAAATAAATATGAAACAATCTTACTTGGATGACCTGAAATTAAAGCATATAATTAGTTAGTTATCTAATTGTAGCTAATTACAAAATTCAATGAGTAGATCTAAACATCTATCCATTTTTTAAGAAAAGATAAGCTTTTTTTAAATTGCCTAAGTGTCCAAATAACATTCACACAATAATCCACAATATAACATAATTTTTAAATCTCATTTTCATGAATTCCTGGGCCAAATAGGAGGAATTTAGTGTTTGATTCCTGTAAATTAATGGCCATTTAAATGAACTAGTGAGTGGGTTTTAGTGGAATGCGGTGGATTGGAACGTTGCGGTTAGCGTGAAGTCGGGAGGAAAATACTGTTGGTTCATACATTTTTTGGACCCCATTTTGCAACATGAAAATGTTATTAAAGCCTCCCGAAAAACCAACTTTTAATATAAAAATAAACTATTTACCTTTTTTTCTCCCCTACGCAAAATCCTTCCGGTTGTCAGTTCTCACGGCTTTTGAAGGTGATTTTTAAATTACTCTAGTTAACAAATAATTTAGAGTAATTTAAAAATACCTTCATTCATGAAATGTCGGAGCGATTTTTCTTCCGCAACAAAATCGCCCGACATTCATCGATTTTTCCTGCCTGTGGAAAAACAGACCTTTAAGCCCGCCCCCCTAGGAAAGGCGCCAAAGTCGCGCACACGGGGAGCGGCAGAACTGCAGCGCTGCTCAAGGTAAGTTTTGTAACATACCTACAGAGAGTGGCGGGGCCTGGAACACATTGCCAGGACTGATTCTGGAGGCAGTTACGATAGTGGCGTTTAAGAGGCTTTTAGATAGGCACATGGAAGCGCAAGGAATAGAGGGATATGTACAGCAGATGAGATCAAATAAACTTTGCATCGTGTTTGGAGTAAATATTGTGGGCTGAAAGGCCTGTTCCTGTGCTGTACATGTCTATGTTCTATGTAGCCAATGTAAATTCCCATCTCCACATTCTAGCTCAGCCCATCTGAAAGATCTCCTTGGATATTTCCAAGACGCCTTGCAGAGGGTTATGGTCCACGAACATTGTCCGGTCCCAGCCAATCTGTTTGGATAATGTAGATGGCATGTTTGAATAGCTGGTAGTGTGTGCAGGCTGTGAAATGCAGCATTAAGCTAGGATTTATACATGTGAGGTTCAGGAACTGCGTGTGAATGAGCTTTGACTGAAATGAATGGGTAAATGAATATGCATGTGCTTGAAGGCACAATGTCAATGGTCACAAATGTAATTGGTGAAGTGTAGCATTTTGAGAGTCAACTCACTAACAATGACCACTCATGCAGGCTAATTGAACTTCTTGCAGCAGAGCAGTTCCTCAAGATTAGATTCCTGATACTGAGCCATGTGGCTGTCCAGTTGATTTTCTCTGAATGTCTGGAGGACCACTTAGACAAAGGCAATGTCTCCAATTTTGCAATTCCACGACAAGACTTCCAATGTAAAATCTCAACACTATGTGGGGTGTTCTTCCCCTCAATGTTTTCACTGTCTGATTTACTTCCTGCAAAACTACTAATACTCAACAGGACAGTCAGCATCTCTGGAGCGAATGAATGGGCGATGTTTTGGGTTGAAAGGTTACAAACAATGTCTGATCCTTACTTCCAATGAGAACCAAACTTAGTACTGCTGTAAAAGTCAAAATGTCTACATTTGATTTAATTCTGAAAATGAATTATGTGAGCATTGCATGTGGAATTGGTTAAGGTTGAGTTATTCCAGCTTTTCGTGTCTATCTTATATATATACTAGACCAAGTGCAGATCCGTTGGGGTCTGCTCCCCCAATGCAATATTCCACCACTTACCCGTTCTCCCAATGTAACTCCGTTCCCCCAACGCAATATTCCACCACTCATGCATAGCCCCCAACTGCGTAGGCACAGCTCATTTTCCCTCATCCCCCAACACTCCCTCCCCCTCTTCACCCTCCCTCTTCTTTCCCCTCTCCTCCTCCCCTCCCCAATCCCTCCCTCACCTCTCCCTCCCTCTCCTTTCCCCAACCCTCAGTCACACCCTCCCTCCCTCCATAACTCCTCTCCCCTCCCTACCCCCTCCTAGCCCTCTATCCCCCATCTCCCCCAATCCTCACCTCCCCCTATATCCCCCCACTATCCCTCCTCACCTCCCCCACTGCCCTCCGCTCACTCTATTCCCCCGCCTCCCCCACTTCTCCCCCCTCTCATTCCCTAACCCCTCCTCTCACTCAATCCCCCCACTCTCTCTCCTCATCTCTCCAGGATCTCGAGGTTGCAGCCGTTGGCCTCAGAGGCAGCCTCAGCGCCCAGGCCTCGGATCACCGGCACCCGCAGACGCGGCCCTACTCGCTCTCCACCCGGTGGAGCGTTAGTGCAGCGATGGTGCAGCAAAGTAAGTAAGTTTTTTGGCCAAGTATTCACATACAAGGAATTTGCCTTGGTGCTCCGCCCATAAGTAACAACATGACATACAGTGACAGTTACGAATGACTCAGAAAACACTAAACATTAATAATAATAAAACATTAATGATAAAACACCATTGATCAAGCAACAAAATGACAGATCAAAGGAAGGCTACACATTTTTGGCTGTTGAGTAGAGCAACTACCCGAGGATAAAAGCTGTTTTTTTGTCTGGCTGTGGAAGCTTTGACAGTCCGGAGTTGCCTTCCAGAGGGAAGTGATTCAAAGAGTTTGTGGCCAGGGTGAGAGGGGTCAGATATGATCTTGCCCGCTCGCTTCCTGGCCCTTGTAGTGTACAGTTCATGGTGCAGGAAGGGGCGTCGCCATCCCAGCCGTGGCGGTGAATGACAGGCGAGGAGACCAATGTGCTCATGCTTGGTTTTTAAGATTTTAAAACTTTAATAACTTTTATAATATTCCGCCAATCGGAACAAAACTTGTTCACTTGTGGCACAGGTGAATAAGGTAGCAAAGATCGTAGCGCTATCGTGTACCATTTTTGCACAAATGTAAAAACAACGCAAACCGGAAGATAATACAGTAGAATACAATACCGTTTATTGTCATGTGAACCTCAAGTGAGATTCAAACAAAATTTGGTTTCTGCAGCCAGAAAACAAGAAGGAACAATTTTACAAGACACACGCCAACACAATTTACACAAACATCCATCACAGTGAATCTCCTCCACACTGTGATGGAAGGCAAAGTCTTGTTTCTCCCCTGCTCTCCACCAATGTGGCAGCAGGATGGGAGCATGAGCAGAGAGACAGAGGGGTGTAAAATGAGGGTAGAAGCAATAGGTAGCAAGGTGAAAAGTAACAGTGGCGGGCAGACAAATCCAGGGCAAAAATCAAAAAGGGCCACTTTTCATCATAATTGTTTAAGGGGTAAGAGTGTTGTAAAAACAAGCCTGAAGGCTTGTGTCTCAATGCAAGGAGCATTCGTAATAAGGTGGATGAGTTGAATGTGCAGATAGTTATTAATGAATATCATATAGTTGGGATCACGGAGACATGGCTCCAGGGTGACCAAGGCTGGGAGCTGAACATCCAAGGATATTCAATATTCAGGAGGGATAGACAGAAAGGAAAAGGAGGTGGGGTAGCGTTGCTGCTTAGAAAGGAGATTAATGTAATAGAAAGGAAGGACATTAGCTTGGAGGTTGTGGAATCGATATGTGTAGAACTGCGAAACACTAAGGGGCAGAAACACAGTAGTGGGAGTTGTGTGCAGGCCACCTAACAGTAGTAGTGGAGTGGGGATGGCATCAAACAGGAAATTAGAAATGCGTGCAACAAAGGTAAAACAATTAGAATGGGTGACTTCAATCTACATATGGATTGGGTGAATCAAATTGGCAGGGGTGCTGAGGAAGAGGATTTCTTGGAATGTATGCGGGATAGTTTTCTAAACCAAAATGTAGAGGAGCCAACGAGAGAGCAAGCTGGGTATTGAGTAGTGAGGAAGGGTTAGTTAGCAGTCTTGTTGTGCGTGGCCCCTTGGGCAAGAGTGACCATAATATGGTTGGGTTCTTCATTAGGATGGAGAGTGACATTGTTAATTCAGAAACAAGGGTTCTGAACTTAAAGAAAGGTAACTTTGAGGGTATGAGACGTGAATTGGCCAAGATAGACTGGCAAGTGATTCTTTGTATGTAATATTTTTTTTATTTGAAGTAAATAGTTTACAATATATAGCTTACTTTATAAACTAACACCTTAATTCAGTATTACTACAAATAGCATATCAATACATAATATCTTCTATTTTTATGGAAATAAAGAAAAAGATATATAAAAGAATAAAGAAAAAAGGAAAAATAAAAGGGAATAAAAAATTTTTTTTTTCGCACATATATCAATTAAAAATTAAAAAGATAATTTGAAAAACAATAATATTACATATATATATATATATATATAAACAAAAACTAAAGACATTGTACGAGATACTATTTCATTCAGAAATATCTCTAATAAATACACAATATTATCAATTATAGGTAAGTTATTCGCATCGGATCCATAGGGTGCCCGTCGAAGCCGTGATTCCAAGAATAGCTACTTCTCTAAATACTGTATGTATGGAGACCATATCAATTCAAAAGAATTATACTTGTCCAAAAGGACAAATCTAATTCTTTCCAAATTCAACGTCTCCAACATCTCTGCTTTCCACATTTTAATTGTTGGGGATAATGTTCCCTTCCAAAATTTAAGTATCATTTTTTTCCCAATTATTAAACAATAATCAAAAAAATTTCTTTGATTAATTGTGAGTACCAAATTTGGCTCCGGGATTCCAAATATTATTAATTTTGGGTCTGGGTCAAGTTTAACCTTAAGGACTTCCGAAATAACTTTAAAAATTTCAATCCAATAAAAATTCAACCGTGGACATGTTACAAAACTATGTATTAAATTTGCTTCAAAATTCTTACATTTATCACAAATAGAGGAAAGGTTAGGAAAAATACTTTTTAATTTGGTTTTCGAGTAGTGTAATCTATATATAACTTTAAATTGTATCAATGTATGTCTGGCATTCAAAGAACACCAATGTATTCTTTGTAAGCTTTCTTCCCAAGTTTCTTTCGTTATAGGTAATCCAATTTCATTTTCCCATGCTTGACGATATGTTTCAGTTGTTGGGTTCTCTTTATCTAAAATAATATTGTAGATATAAGCTATAAGCTTATCCGTATTTGGATGTAAATTAAACACTTCATCTAATAAGCCTGGTCCTTTATTTTTATAGTCGTATGTGTTACATTTAATAAAATCTCTAATTTGTAAATACCTAAAATGATGTTGTGAAGGTAATCCAAAAATATCTTGTAACTCTTCAAATAATAATAATTTTCCATTTCTATAAAGGTGTTCTATTCTTTTAATTCCTAAATCCTCCCACAGTCTAAACCCCGCATCTAAGATTGAGGGTTTAAACAGTGGATTATTCCTAATTGATAACCTAAAAGAAAGATTATCCAGATGTAGGGTCTTAACTATCTGTTTCCAAATACGCCTAATATTATGAATGATAATGTTGTCCCTATAAGTCTTTTTTTGTACTTCCTTTGGTGCGAAAATAATCGACTCTATAGTGAAGGGTAAACAGTCTTCCTTTTCCATTTTTAGCCACATTGGTTCAACATCCATATTTACCCACCAAAAATTCATATTCTTAATCTGGACTGCCCAATAGTAATATAAAAAATTTGGAAGTGCCAGCCCTCCATTTATCTTCGACTTACATAAGTGTTTTTTACCTATTCTATGACTTTTGTAATCCCAGACAAAATTATTAACTATGGTATCAATTTTTTTTAGAAAACTTTTTGGAAGAAAAAAAGGAATTGCCTGAAATAAATATAACAATTGTGGTAAAAAAATCATCTTTATAGCATTAATTCTACCGATCATAGATATAGGAAGTGTTTTCCAATATAAAATGTTTTTTTTAAGTTTCTCTAATAATTGATAATAATTAGCTTTAATTAATAATTTATAGGATTTAGACACATTAATTCCTAAATATTTAAATTTATCTGTAACTATTTTTAATGGGTATTTTTGTAATATATTTACATTTATACCAGTTATAGGCATTATGTCACTTTTACTCCAATTAATCCTATATCCTGAAAATACACTAAATTCATTTATAACATTGAATAGCTTTGGAATACTACGTTCCGGCTTAGTAATATAAATCAGAATATCATCTGCATATAAAGATATCTTATTATTTGTTATGTCAGTGTTGTACCCATATATTTCGGGTTCTGATCTGATTCTTTCAGCCAGAGGTTCTATCACCAAGGCAAATAATAAAGGGGATAACGGACATCCCTGTCTGCATCCCCTAAAGAGATTAAATTTAGGTGATAATATTTGATTGGTTAAAATTCTTGCAGTAGGGTTAGAATATAATATTCTTACCCATTTACAAAATCCGTCCCCCAGTTGATATTTTTCCATTATATTAAATAAATATGACCATTCCACCTGGTCGAATGCTTTTTCAGCATCCAACGATATAACTGCTAATTCTATATCTCTCCTTCTTCTCGAGTAAATAATGTTAAACAAGCGTCTAAGATTATGTGATGAGTAACGTTTTGGAATAAAACCTGTTTGATCATAATGTATTATTTTGGAAATCACTAAACTTAGCCTCCGAGAGAGTACTTTAGTTAGTATTTTTTGATCAGTATTTAAAAGGGCAATCGCTCGGTATGATCCAGGGTCTTCCAGGTCCTTATCTAATTTAGGAATTAATGTAATTGTAGATTCATTTAAAGAGTCTGGTAATTTTCCTAACTCATAGGTGTGTCTGTACACTGTTTGTAATCTAGGTGAAAGTAGATCGTGAAATTTTTTATAAAATTCTGCATTCAGGCCATCGGGGCCCGCTGTTTTACCATTTTTTAACGATCCAATTGATTCTTCGATATCTATTACAGATATTTCAGCATTTAATAATTGCCTACTCTCAAAATTTAACTTATTAAAATGACATTTTTCTAGAAATGTTTCCATTTCATCTGTTTGCCCTGTTAATTTAGATGAATAAAGATTTTGATAATATTGTAAAAATGTATCATTAATGTCTTTTGGTATAGTCAACGTATTTCCCTGCGCCGATCTAATACTATGTATAGTTTTTTCATCGTCTAATCTTCTGAGTTGTCGTGCTAATAATTTTTGAGGTTTATCACCGAATTCAAAATGAACTTGTTTAGTTTGTTGGTATAATTTTATCACTTGGTCAGCATAAATTTTATTTAATCTATATTTTAATATTGCAATTTTATTACTCAACTCTTTTGAAGGGTGTATTATATTTTCACTATCTAATTGGTTTATCTCTTTTTCTAACTTTTGCTCCATCTTTCGATTTTCTTTATTAAAATGAGCTTGTGCTGATATTATTGCACCACGCATAAATGCTTTAAATGTGTCCCATAATAGTAATGAGGAAGTCTCAGGTTTATCGTTAGTTTCAAAAAATAATTTAATCTGTTTCTCCACATAGTTACAGCAGTCTTTATCCTTTAATATCTGTGTATTGAATCTCCAAATATTAGTTTTATTAACCATATCTTTTAATTTTATCTTAAATGTTAAAGGGGCATGATCTGAGATAATAATATTATGATACTTTGCATCATATGTAAAGGGGAGTAGTTTTGAGTCTACTAAGAAATAATCAATCCTCGAATATGTTCCAAATACCGGCGAGAAAAATGAATATTCCCGTCCGGTAGGATTATCCAATCTCCAAACATCTTTAACATTCAATGTCTTACTAAAGGAATTTATAAGCTTGCTTGATTTAGAGAAAGCCTTAATTTTTGTAGAAGATCTATCCAGATAATTATCTAAAGTACAATTAAAATCACCTCCAATTATTAAATTATATTGGGTGGATATAGGAATACTATTAAATATTTTCTTAAAAAATAGTGGATTATCAAAATTAGGTGCATATATATTCATAAGAATTACTTTTTTTGAATGTAGTTCCCCTGTAATTATTAAATATCTACCCTCCTTATCCTCTATTAATGAATTAAGTTTAAAAGGTATACCTTTACGAATAATTATTGCAACTCCTCTAGATTTGTGTATAAACGAAGAGTGATATACTTTTGAAATCCATTTCGCGGTTAATCTATATTGAGCATCTTTTTTAAGATGTGTCTCTTGAAGAAACATAACTCCAGATTTCAATCTATTCAACTGAGCTAGTACCTTTCCCCTTTTAATTGGTTCATTGATTCCTTTAACATTCCAGCTACAGAAGGTGATTCCATCATCTCCATTCCTTACATTCATATCCTGCATTTTATTGTTAGGGTGGCTTTTTTTGGAGTAGCCTTCTTGGCTCCTCCAGCCCGACACTACACCCCAACTTCAGTCCGATGCGAATTTCCAATTCCGTTAAACCATATTCATTTAATCTGATTATATAAAATAGATAAAAGTCATAATTATATAATATATAATATAATATCAAGTATGTGTTATGCAAAAAATAACAAAAATAATAACAAATGTGAATATAAAAAAAGTAAAGGGTGAAAAAAAGGTGATCAGAAAAAAAAGAAACTACACTTATATAATGTGTAGTGAGTGCAAGTGAAAGCCACACTAACATGGCTACTAATCTAACGACTTCCGTATTAAAAAAAAAGATGTTAAATATTCCAGCTCTTATTTGAAATACTGTGTATATTGGGGTGGGGGTGCTAACTTTATTTTCTTAATAAATTTTTCTATTATTCATATTACTAATTTTTAGTTGTTAATCTCAGCTATAATTATTATCATAATTAGTAATACTATATGAGGGGAGTAAGGGAAATCAAACTAATTAGTAATTAATAATTAATAATTAAAAATTACAAATTAGTATTTATTAATTAATTAGTAAACATTATAAAACTACAAATCGATGTCCATTATTCCGCCTTTTTCTCAGTAAATGATTCACAGCCACAGGTCCATAAAGTTCATTCATCCACTACCCAGTTGGGTCTACTCCTTCTTCCACAGCGTCTCCTTCTTCTCCTTCTTCTCTTTCTTCTGCCTCCTTCAGTATTTTCCGAGCAAATTCCAGTGCCGCTGTATGTTTGGTGAAACGAAGATCCTTATTCTCGTAGGTAACTCTAAGTATTGCCGGGTACACCAAACCATATCTGATCTCCTTTATTCCTTTTATGTCTCTCAAGATGCGTCTTGTTTCTGTAAATAGAGCTCTTCTTTTAGCCACTTCGGCCGGGTAGTCTCTGAAGATACTGATGTTATCTCCTTCGTATTTCAGATTTCTTTTTCTTATGATTATCTTCATCATATCCTCAAAGACACTGTCATAAACCACCTTTACAATTACTTGTCTTGGTGGCGCACCCCTCCTAGGGACCGGTCTTAAAGCCCTGTGGGCACGGCCCAACAGGGGTTCTTCATCCAAATCCAAAATGTCCTTTAGGAGTTTTGCAAAGAATTTACGTGGCAAGTGATTCTTAAAGGGTTGATGGTGGATATGCAATGGAAGGCATTTAAAGACTGCATGGATGAACTACAACAATTGTTCTTCACAGTTTGGCAAAAGAATAAATCAGGGAAGGTAGCACATCCATGGATAACAAGGGAAATCAGGGATAGTAGCAAAACAAAAGATGAAGCATACAAATTAGCCAGAAAAAGCAGCCTACCAGAGGACTGGGAGTCCAGCAGAGGAGGACAAAGGGCTTAATTAGGAAAGGGAAAATAGATTATGAAAGAAAACTGGCAGGGAACATAAAAACTGACTGCAAACGTTTTTATAGATATGGGAGGAGGAAAAGATTAGTTAAAACAAATGTAGGTCCCTTGCAGTCAGAAACAGGTGAATTGATCATGGGGAACAAGGACATGGCAGACCAATTGAATAACTACTTTGGTTTTGTCTTCACTAAGGCAGACATAAATAATTGGTCGGAAATAGCAGCGGACCGGGGGTCAAATGAGATGGAGGAACTGAGTGAAATCCAGGTTAGCCGGGAAGTGGTGTGAGGTAAATTGAATGGATTAAAGGCCGATAAATCCCCAGGGCCAGATAGGCTGCATCCCAGAGTGCTTAAGGAAGTAGCCCCAGAAATAGTGGATGCATTAGTGATAATTTTTCAAAACTCTTTAGATTCTGGAGTAGTTCCTGTGGATTGGAGGGTACCTAATGAAACACGAAGCTGGGGGGCAGTGTTAGTTGTGAGGAGGATGCTAGGAGGTTGCAAGGTGACTTGGATAGGTTGGGTGAGTAGGCAAATGCATGGCAGATGCAGTATAATGTGGATAAATGTGAGGTTATCCACTTTGGTGGCAAAAACAGGAAAGTAGACTATTATCTGAATGGTGGCCGATTAGGAAAAGGAGAGATGCAATGAGACCTGGGTGTCATGGTACACCAGTCATTGAAAGTAAGCATGCAGGTGCGGCAGGAAGTGAAGAAAGCGAATGGTTTGTTGGCATTCATAGCAAAAGGATTTGAGTATAAGAGCAGGGAAGTTCTACATCAGTTGTACAGGGTCTTGGTGAGACTACACCTGGAGTATTTCGTACAGTTTTTGTCTCCTAATCTGAGGAAAGACATTCTTGCCATAGAGGGAGTTCAGAGAAGGTTCACCAGACTGATTCCTGGGATGACAGGACTTTCACATGAGGAAAGACTGGATAGACTCGGTTTGTACTCTTAGAATTTAAAAGATTGAGGGGGGATCTTATAGAAACTTACAAAATTCTTAAGGGGTTGGACAGGCTAGATGCAGGAAGATTGTTCCCGATGTTGGGGAAGTCCAGAACAAGGGGTCACAGTTTAAGGATAAGGGGGAAGTCTTTTAGGACCGAGATGAGAAAACATTTTTCACACAGAGAGTGGTGAATCTGTGGAACTCTCTGCCACAGAAGGCAGTTGAGGCCAGTTCATTGGTTATATTTAAGCGGGAGTTTGATGTGGCCCTTGTGGCTAAAGTGATCAGGGGGTATGGAGAGAAGGCAAGTACAGGATACTGAGTTGGATGATCAGCCATGATCATATTGAATGGTGGTGCAGGCTCGAAGGGCCGAATGGCCTATTCCTGCACCTATTTTCTATGTTTCGATGTTTTTATCATCTCCCGATGTTAAAGCCCCGGGTGGGCGATGGCAAGTCCCGTGGCCGTTAAAGCCACGCAGGGCAATGTAAGGCTCCGCTCCAGGTCATTTTCAACCCCGCAACTCGGGCAGGAGAAGTTGCCGCCACGGGAGCTCCAAAAAGCGGTCTCCCACCAGGGACCCGCGAGCTCCCGATGTCACCGTCCACCGGACCTGCGGCTGGAGCCTCCGAGCTGCGGAGTCGGGTCGCAGCAGCGCGCCACCACAGCGCTCCACGCTCCGAAGCCGGCCAGCTCCATGATGGTAAGTCCGCAGGCTCCGCGACTGGAGCCCCCAGGTCGTTCCGGCTGGAGGCTGCTCCATGGTGCTAGGCCCCAACGACAACGGAGACCCGCCAGGGAAAAGGTCGGGTTACCTGTACAGGGAAGAGATTTAAAAGTTCCATACACACAGCTAAAAACAATAGAAAAACCACAACAAACTATACATTCAACGGACAAAAGTGAAAAAGAAAGACAGACAGACAGACAGCAGAGGCCGCTGGAACGTTGGTCTCGCCGCCCACGAAGATGAGAGTTTTAGTTACATACACAAGTAAAATGATAGAGATAGATATAGATGGTGAAAAATAAAGCCATTTCCGACATTTCCCTACCATTCCTTGACCTCACTATCTCTATTGCAGGTGATACACTCCTGACTGACATCCACTACAAACCAACTGCTACCTGGACTACTCTTCCTCCCACCCTGCTTCCTGTAAGGACTCCATCCCCTATTCCCAATTCCTCCGTCTACGCCGCATCTACTCCCAGGATGACGTGTTCCACACCAGGTCATCACAAATGTCCTCGTTCTTCAGAGAACGGGGTTTCCCCTCCACCACTATAAATGAGGCTCGCACCAGGGTCTCCTCCATGCCCCGCAACACTGCCCTCTCTCCCCATTCCCCCACTCACAACAAGGGCCGAGTCCCCCTGGTCCTCACCTTTCACCCCACCAGCCAGCGCATACAACAGATAGTCCTCCGCCAATTTCGCCACCTCCAACGTGACCCCTCCACTCGCCACATCTTCCCATCTCCCCCCCTGTCTGCCTTCCGCAAAGACCGCTCCCTCCGCAACTCCCTTGTCAATTCTTTCCTTCCCTCCCGCTCCACTCCTTCCCCGGGCACTTTCCCTTGCAACCACAAGAGATGCTACACTTGTCCCTTCACCTCCCCCATCGACTCCTTTCAGGGACCCAAGCAGTCATTCCAAGTCCGACAGAGGTTCACCTGCACCTCCTCCAACCTCATCTACTGCATCCGTTGCTCCAGATGCCAGCTGATCTACATCGGTGAGACCAAGCGGAGGCTGGGCGATCGTTTCGCCGAACACCTCCGCTTGGTCCGCAATAACCAATTAGCACTTCAACTCCCCCTCCCATTCCGTATCCGACCTCTCGGTCCTGGGCCTCCTCCACAGCCAGAGTGAGCAACACCGCAAGTTGGAGGAACAGCACCTCATATTCCGCTTGGGGAGTCTGCATCCTCTGGGCTTAAACATTGAATTTTCTCAATTCTGTTAACCCAGACTGCCCCCACCCCTCCCCACCTCTCCCTCAGCCCTCGGGCCCTGACATTCCTTCTCCATCTCCCCCCCCCCTCCCCAGTCGCACTAGCTTCTCATTTTCACACCGCAAACAGCTTACAATGGCCTGTTTCCCTTATCATCAATACTTTTTTGCATATCTTTCATTCATTGTTCTTTATCTCTCCACATCACTGTTTATATCTCTCGTTTCCCTGATCCCTGACCAGTCTGAAGAAGGGTCTCGACCCGAAACGTCGCCTATCTCCTTCGCCCCTTAGATGCTGCTGCACCCGCTGAGTTTCTCCAGCTTTTTGTGTAACCACCGGTGAAAAATAAAGACTCATCTTCTGTATTGTTTTAAGATAAACAACTGTTCAGCTGAAGGAACAAAAAAATGGGAGACCCAGGCTTCTAAAATAAATGTATAAATAAAAATGCACAGCATCGGCAACATTAATGGAAAGATATAACTGTGTTTGATATTTCAGCACATAACCCTTCCTGCCAACCTTATTGCTTACTTATAATTCAAAAGGTCAAGAACGCAGTCTTCAGGAGTAACTGTCCTTTATATAGCATGCATGATTTATTGTCAGTTACAGTTCTTTTATGCTTCAGAACAGTTGGTGCTTTGAGCATAACAGCAAAATTAAGGTGATGTGTTTCTTAAGTGATATAAATGTCATTGTAACATGGCCGTTTGCTTTTGCATTAACAAAGGAATAGATGCTTACCTTTCTGAGTGGATCTTTGATCTACTAATTCCTTGTATCTGTCAAAACATCTTTTCTTAATGAATGTGTTAAATTCGATCCAGATTTCAAACGTAATATTTTAACAGCTGCTTTTCCATCAATATAAACGATTTTTTCTAATTATAATCAACAGGAAATATGTTTTCCATAGTTTCTTAGTAACCTGAGCAACACAGCTCCTTCCCCATAATACAACCATAATTGGCAATTTTGATTACACATTTTCACATCCCATTGCTCACTTATTCCTATCCAGAACTGTATAAAATGCAGTTATTATAAGCAGACATCTCTCCTCCTTTCAAAATAATTCCATCCTTGTAGCTTCTTCTTTCAGATTGTCAGTGACTTCCACCCGGTTGAGCCTTGGCTACTGAGCCACAAGAGAAGGCAGCGACTTTCTTACAAGACGGCTAAAACTGAACGTTCTTGAATGAATGAATGAATACGTTTATTGGCCAAGTATTGACACATACAAGGAATTTGCCTTGGTGCTCCACTCACAAGCAACAACACGACATACAGTAAGCAATTAAGAATAAAACATTAAGAATAAAACATTATAGTTCAAACATGTGAACTAAACAAAATACCAGAGCAAAAAGAGGCTACAGACTTTAGGTTATTGAGTAGAGCTACTACTTGTGGAAAAAAAGCTGTTTTTATGTCTGGCTGTGCCAGCTTTGACGGTCCGGAGTCGCCTTCCAGAGGGAAGTGATTCAAAGAGTTTGTGGCCAGGGTGAGAGAGGTCAGAGATGATCTTACCCGCTTGCTTCCTGGCCCTTATAGTGTACAGTTTGTCAATGGGGGGAAGGTTGCAGCCAATAACTTTCTCAGCTGATTGAACGATTCGCTGCAGCCTCCGGATGTCACGCTTGGTGGCTGAGCCAAACCAGACCATGAAGTTTGGACAGACTCTATTTGAACATCATTGCCTGTGGCAGATTTTGTTTCCTCAGTTGCCGCAGGATGTACATCCTCTGTTGACTATGTAGTCGATGGTGGCCTCCCATTTAAGGTCCCTGGAGATGATGGTTCCAAGGAACTTAAAAGACTCCACAGATGTGACTGTGGTGTTGTTGATGGTGAGTGGGGGGAGGGGAGGGGGAGCTCTCCTAAAGTCTACAATTAATTCCACTGTCTTAAGAGTATTGAGCTCTAGGTTGTTGCGATGGCACCAGGACGCCAGCTGTGTCACTTCCTGTCTGTAGGTAGATTTCTCCCCATCCTGGATCAGTCCAATCAGGGTTGTGTCATCCGCAAACTTGAGAAGCTTGACAGAGGAGTCTGTGGAAGTGCAGTCGTTGGTGTAGAGAGAGTAGAGGAGAGGGGAGAGTACGCAGCCTTGTGGTGCTTCTATGCTGAATGTTTGTGGGTCTGCGACGTGCTTTCCCAACCTCACATGCTGCTTCCTGTCTGTCAGGAAGTTGGTGATCCACTGACAGAGGGGTTCAGGCACAGTCAACTTGGAGAGTTTGGAGTGTATTAGCTCTGGCACAATGGTGTTGAATGCAGAGGTAAAATCAACAAACAATATCATTGCTTGTGTCACCTGAAGTGCAGGCCCAGGTTGACTGCATCATCCACTGATCTATTGGCCCAGTATGCGAACTGCAGAGGGTCCAGCAGAGAGTTTGTGATATTTTTCAACTTGTCCAGCACAAGTCTTTCAAGGGTCTTCATAACTACAGAGGTCAGTGTGACAGGCCTGTAGTCATTAAGACCAGTAATCCATGTCTTTTTGGGTACAGGGACAATACTGGAGACTTTGAAGCAGGCAGGGACAGTACAGGTTTGCAGGGACTGGTTGAAAATCTCTGTGTACAGTTGTTCGGCACAGAGCTTGAGGGTAAAGGGGGAAACATTGTCCGGTCCTGGAGATTTCTGGCTTTTCTGTCCTCTGAACAGCCTCTCCATCGCCTCATTTCTATTGTTGGCGATGGAGAAGTGGCCAGACTGATGTTGGACAGCAAGGAGGGGGTGGGTAGTGGACAAGGGCCCAGTCTTTGCAGACTGGAGTCAGGCTGTGAGTAGGTGTGAAGTGATGATTGAGGAGGGGGTTCCAGGGTTACGTTTCTGTTTATCGAACCTGCAGTAGAACTCGTTCAGGTCATTGGTCAGCTGATGATTGTCCAAGGAGCAGGGGATTTTCCTCTTGTAGCTGGTGATTTCTTGCAAGCCCTTCCACACTGAAGAAGAGTCACTAGCTGAGAACTTGCTCCTAAACTTCTTAGAGTACCTTTCCTTGCAGCTCTGATTCCTCTTCTCAGCTTGTTCTTGGCCTGCCTGTAGAGGTCAGCATCCCCGCTCCGGTAGGCCTCATCTTTAGACTGGAGCAGCTGTCTGAGTTCTGGTGTAAGCCAGGGCTTGGCGTTGTTGAACCAGATCCAGGACCTAGTGGGAATGCAAATGTCTTCACAAAAGCTGACATATGATGTCACATTGTCTGTATCAGGCACATGCCATGAGTAATTACTCAGGATAGGCACTAGGCAGTCACGCGACTTAAAAACCAGAAAGAAAGCAAAAGATCAAGGAGACGGTTCATCACTAATGTCTGAAGGGCATGTTTCCGAGATGTTAATAACATCTGGCCATTCCAGTGATATCTGAAACGTCAGATAGCAGAGAGGGCATGAGTGAGATTCTCTTGCAGCAGTCTAGCATTTCTTTACACAGGCTTTGGGCAGCCTTGAGATGCGGAAGGAAGATAGGGACTACCAGGGAGCGGCTCTAAAGAGGGTGAAGAGCAGAGACTTCACTCTGGACTAGTGCAGGCAACCCAGCAGCTGCAAAGTGGGTGCAGACAGGGGAGGGGCTGAGGCAGTAGAGAGAGCAAGGGATTTGAAAGATGACTGAGAGGGAATGAGGGTGAGCGAAGGGGAAGGGAGCTGAGAGGGAGAGGAATAGAGGAGAGAAAGAGACGTAAGGAAGGGGGATGGAATGAGAGAACGTGGAGTTGTAAGACTGAAGAGGATCAGGGTGAAGAATGTGAAGGAGAGGGACTGAGGAAAAGGGTGTGTGCAAGATCGTGTGCTTAAAATGTGCGTGCGTCTACATACATGTATGTACTAAGTCTGTACAGTCCAATGAGTTTCCAACTGATTTGCATATCCAGGCCTTTGGGACAAGATGGTGCTTGGTTCAGATAGTGCCGTGCGACAACTAATCTGTGTTTGAAGAATCCGCATGCAGGCATCTTCCCCTCCTCAAGACTAGAATGGAAGCAAGTCATCCTCGATCCTGGGGGATGCCTAGGGACAACTGTATGGAAGCTTGGGTCTCGTCAATTTCAATGAGTGTTTTCAGCTGTGACCGAAAGATTGAAGAGACATTATCTCAGTTAACTTTAGCAAAGCTTTTGACAAGGTAATACATGTTAGGCTGGTCTGGAAAGTTAGAACGCATGCGATCCAGGATGAGCTGGCCAATTGTATGCAAAATTGGCTTGATATTAGGGAACGGAAAGTGTTTGTAGAGAGCTGTTTTTCAGACCGGGGGCCTTTAACCAAAGTGATCGGGGCTGGGCCCACTGTTAGTCACTATTTACATTGTTTATTGTATTATTTGGAAGTGAATGTTCACGGCATGATTAGTAAGTTTATGGAAGAATCTAAAATGAGTGCTACAGTAGACAGTGAAGAGGTTTATCCACCATTAGGATACTATCTTGATGGACTAGGCCAGTGACTCATGAATAAATACAAGGTGTGGTATTTAGGTAGGACAAACCAGGGCTTAATTTATGGTGTAAATGTAGGGCCCTGAGTAGAACAGAGAGATCTAAGGCGCAGGTACATAGTTTCATGCAGATGATTCCTCAGGTGGTCAGGGTGGTGCAGAAGGCATATGACATGCTTGCTTTCATTAGTTAGTGTATCACGTGCAGGAGTTGGGACATCATGTCACCCTACCAATCATTTAAGGCATTGGCGAGGCCAAATTAGGAGCACTGTGTACAGTTCTGTTCACCTTGTTATAGGACAGTTGTCATTAAACTGGAAAGGGTGCAGAAAGATATATAAGAATGCAACCAGATCTGGAGGGTTTAAGTGAAAATGATGGGTGGGATAGGCTGGGTCTTTCTTTTAAATGTTTAGAAAACTGTGGGATGGTATTGTAGAGGTTTATAAAAGAAGGACAGATATAAGGTGAATAGCCACAGTGGTTTCTCCTGGGTAAAGGAGTCTACAATTAGAAAGCAAAGATAGTGGGAAAACATTTAAAAGGGACCTGAGGGGCAACGTTTTCACATAGAGGGTAGTGTGTTCCTCGAAGTGGCTGCCAGAGGAAATGGTAGAGGCAGGTAAAATTACGGTATTTAAATGATACTTCAGGCACGGGCAAGTGGGACTCGCTTGGATAAGCAATTGGATCAGTATGGATAAGATGGGCCAAAGGGCCTGTTTCTGTGCTGTATAGCTCTATGACTCAGTTCACTGGCTGCCCCATAAAAGCCCATTTTCCATGTCTGAATACATCTAAAAAGAGGGTATAAGTAAAACTCTTTTACAAAATGAATTCAAGATTGGCTGAAGAAGGGTCTCGACCCAAAACATCATCCATTTCTTGTCTCCAGAGATGCTGCCTGTCCCGCTGAGTTAAGGGTCTGTCCCACTTGGCCGTCATTGGCGCCTCATTTACGCGTCATATGTAAAACAGGTTGACGCGTCGTGATATGCGACGTCGCGCGCAAATCACGCGTCAGCACAGCCGTCTGGTGCCCGTGACATCATTAGAATACCCTGCGGCACATGGCAACACATGGTTACGGACGTTGACACATGGTGACGTAACCATGCGTCACCATGCAATACATGTGAGACGTCGGGACGCCAGCGTGCATACACCAATGCATTAGCGTGCATGGCCAATGCGTCAGCGTGCGTACGCGATACGTCACGCAGGTGGCGAGCGAGGATTTTGTTACACTACGAAATCGTGGAGCACCGCACGATACCGTGCGCCACTGCATGCAATTCCACGCCTCACCCTGCGCAATCTGTGCATCACCCATGCGCACCCCATGCGTCACGACGCGTTGACCTATTTTACATAAGAGGCGTAAATGAGGCGCAAATGACGGCCAAGTGGGACAGGCCCTTTACTCCAGCATTTTGTGTCTACCTTCATCAGTCAATTAATTGCTGTGTTAAATATTCACCTTTTCCATAATTATTAAGAGCTAATGCCATTCCTCCAACAGTGTAGGAATAATTGGACAGGCCTGATCCTTAAGTAATTGTCAGAATAATGCAATAAGGATTTTGGCACATTTGTCCCATAGCGATTATTAGTAATTTCACCTCATTTCGTTTGTTTAAAAAAAACCAAAGACAATTCCCAGAAGATTGTGATCTTTCACAGCTCATTACATTTCATTCAGCTGCAAGCTTTGCATCTGAGAAAAATATGTGATTTGAAGCACACCACTGTGGATGCAATACAAATCAGGTCTGTCAGAAAGGACTCTAATTTCAGTCTGAACCCCGGAGGGCAAATTAAAGTTGAGTGCACATTCCTGAAGTTTTACATTAACACTATCTTTACCAAAGATCCTATAGCTCCGCTCCGCCATAGGATCTTTGACCTTTACCCTTTACTCTTGTCAAAAATGTTCTCCCAGGATTCAATTAAGACTGGAAGGGATGTGGCGCAACAAACATGCAACTACTGATATGACTTTTTAAATTCTCTCATGAGACGGTGGCACTGTCAGCAAGGTTATAATTGAATGATCATCCTTAAATGCCATTGAGAAGATGGTGGACATCCAGCTTATTGAACTGCCACCATCTATGAGTGATGATCCATCAGTGTCTTTCCGCTGACTGGTTAGCACACAACAAAAGCTTTTCATTGTACTTAATAATAAACTAAACTGAACTAAAACACTTAACTAGATTCTGCACATTCTGTACGGTAGTGAGCTCAAGGAAATTGCCCAGCAGAGGAAGGACTGTTTGTATACCTCATTGTCACCTTCCCCTCATTCCACTTGCACCAAACACAACAAAAGCTTTTCACCGGACCTCGGTCCACCTGACAATAAACTAAACTATAGACAATAAACAACTAATCATTGTACATTTCCTTGAGCATCGTCTGCTTTGATCTATTTTTTCACATCTTACATGTACTTTGTACCCTTCCATATCTCGTTTTCCCCTTCCGTGACTCTCAGTCTGAGGAAGGGTCTCGAGCTGAAATCTCCCATTCCTTCTCTCCAGGGATGCTGCCCGTCCCGTTGAGTTACTCCAGCATTTTGTGTCTGTCTTTGAGGGAGTGAATGTGTGTCATTGTATCTAGGGTACAAATCAATGTTGAAAATTTGGCTTTTAATTGAGCTGCACCTATGCAGGCGAGTGGATTAACTGCACTCCTGACATGCCTTAAGGGGCTGTCCCACTGTACGAGCTAATTCAAGAGCTCTCCCGAGTTTAAAAAAAAAATCAAACTCGTGGTAAACACTTCGAATATACGGAGCGGGTACGTCGGAGCTCGAGACGCCACTTAGCGGCTCATAACTCTAACGGCAGGTACTCGGGAAACGCGGTAAGCTCGGGAAGACTCGTGAAGATTTTTCAACATGTTGAAAAATGTCCACGAGAGCCCCGAGTACCTATGAACAGCTATTACCGTAATTCTCTGAGTTCGAATCAGGGGAAACTCGGGAGAACTCTTGAATTAGCTCGTACAGTGGGACAGCCCCATTGCAGATTGTGGAAAAAACTTGCCCGGTGGAGGGGGAAATGAAAATGAGTTACCTGCTGCAGAAAACAAAGGCCCTGACCAACTCTTCTGACCTCAATATTTATTTATGTGGCAGATCCAATTAATTCTCTGGTCAATATTGTCCACCCAGTGTGAAGGATTATGTGAAAGTAATGTCATTAAATGTTAAGGGGTTGAGATGTCAATGCTAAGCAATGATGGCAGTAATAACCGTTACTTGTTACTTTTCAGTCCGTGCTTGAATATGGATCCTATAGACTTTAGAGATATAGCGTGGAAACAGGCCCTTCGGCCCATCAAGTCCATGCCAACCGGCGATCACCCTGTACACCAGCATTGCATATCCCACACACTCGGGACAATTTACAGAAGCGAATTAACCTACAAACCCGCACGTCTTTGGAGTGCAGGAGGAAACCGGAGCACCTGGAGAAAAAACCCAAGCAGTCACAGGGAGAACGTACAAACTCCGTACAGACAGCGCCCATAGTCAGGATTGAACCCGGGTCTCCGGCGCTGTAAGGCAGCAACTCTGCTGCTGCGCCACCTGAAATCTCTTTCAGGGTAGATCCAATCTGCTTCAATATCTAAAAGGTTGCAAATAAAAATGAACACCATTTAATTTTCACCAAATTTTCCATCTTACTTAGAATAAATGTCACTGATGAAGCTGCTGACAATGGTTGATGCTGGGGCACCGATCTGAGGGTTTTCTGCTACAAAATCCCTGAGCTGAGATGAATGATGTCCAACAGCCCAGCCACCTTCCCTTTATTGCTATGGTTCCAACCAGTTGACTGTTTACCCAATGTTGTCAACCTTCCTCAGGCCCCGTCAAATTGGACTCTTTCAAACGCTGCCCTTGATGTCAATCTCTTCCACCATTAGAAGTGAGCTCTTTAGTCTACATTTGGGCTGAGGCTGCAATGAGCTCACCTACCAGTGATTTTGATGCAGAAATGAAGCATCATAAAGCAGACTATTGTTGGCCGCTGCATTGTGGCACCGTTAAAAAACAAAGCACAAAATGGCTGGCGGAATTTTATCAGGTCAGGCAGGGTCGTGGACAGATACCATTTTGAGTCAGGTGCCTTCTTCAGACCTTGCTCCCACAAAATCTCTGCAAAGTATTCCTCTGCCTTCCAACTCAAGCCCTCCAGTCCTGGTAACATCCTTTTGAATCATTTCTCCACCCTTTCCAACATAATGACGTGCTTCCTATAGTTAGGCAACCAGATCTGCACACAGTCCTCCAGGTGTGGTCTCACCAATGTCTTGTACATTTATAACACGTTATCCAAAATCTTGTAGTCAGTTACTCTTGCACTCAATTCCATGGCCGACTAAGGCTAGAGTGGCAGATGCATTCTTCACCACCCTGTCTACCCTTGCTGCCTTCTTCATGGAACTATATATTTGTACCCCTTGGCCACTCTCTTGCCCTCTCCTGTGACCTGTCAATTACTGTGTAAGCCCTGCCCTGGTTTAAGTTATCATCATGCAATACTTCCATTTGTCTGAGCTAAATTCCATCTGCCAATCTTTAGCCCACTTTTCCACCTAATCTGGATCCTATTGCAGTTCTTCAATAACGTTCTTCAACATAAATTATAGTCTCGGTGTCATCTGCAACCTTACTGACTACGGCAACTGCACTCATCTAAATCATGAATGTAAAATGAGCAACAGACAATGTTGTGAAGGAGAAACTCAGCAGGTGTGGCAGCATCTATGGAGTGAAGGAAATAGGCAATGTTTCGAGCCTATTTCCTTCGCTCCATAGATGCTGCCGCACCATCTGAGTTTCTCCAGCACTTTTGTCTACGTTCGATTTTCCAGCATCTGCAGTTCCTTCTTGGACAATGTTTTGAGCATGCATGTGACATATATACAAGTCAGTACACATGCACAACTTTTTAAACATGTCTGGATTTGGAAGAGCAAGCTTCTGGAGAGAGGTATACTAAATATGCCGTTGATATTTGGTGGTATCGTGAGCTTTCGTCGGGGAGAGTTAGTCAAAAGTCAAAGTCAAAAGAGTTTATTGTCATGTGTCCCTGACAGGACAATGAAAATCTTTCTTTGCATAGCACAACAGAACGTAGAAGGCATTGACTACAATTCTATACATAAATACACCCATGAATTAATAAATTAATAAAGTGCAAATAACAGATGGAGGGATATTAATGTTGAGAGTTCCGAGCCAGGTTTAATAGCCTGATGGCTGTGGGGAAGTAGCTATTCCTAAACCATGTTGTTGCAGTCTTCAGGCTCCTGTACCTTCTACCCGAAGGTAGCAGGAAGATGAGTGTGTGGCCAGGGTGGTGTGGGTCCTTGATGATGCTGCCAGCCTTTTTGAGGCAGCGACTGTGATAAATCCCCTCGATGGAAGGAAGGTCAGAGCCGATGATGGACTGGGCAGTGTTTACTACTTTTTGTAGTCTTTTCCCCTCCAGGGCGCTCAAGTTGCCGAACCAAGCCACGATGCAACCAGTCAGCAAGGTCTCTACTGTACACCTGTAGAAGTTAGAGAGAGTCCTCCTTGACAGACCAACTCTCCGTAATCTTCTCAGGAAGTTATAGAAAGTTATATTGGTTGGGTACTAATATATTAAATCACATACTCCATGGTTTTTTGAGCTAGTTTTCCAAGAAAAAAACTGCTGTAATCAAATCCCGAAAGGGTAGAATGGGGCTGAAGACCAGTGTTTAGACGTTGGAATGTTTTTATTATCATTCTAATAGAATGATTTTCCAACTCCAGTGGTAATCAAACTTTTTTTTTCACTCCTACATTTTTTTTACATATTTTTAGGTTTTTTAAAAAGTTGAATAAAATAAACACTTAAGAAATTAGTCGTTATGTTTTTTTGTCCATGTGACAAAATAAATTATATATAAAATTATACATAATGGAGAATAAGACGGAAATTACCAAAAAACATAAGAAAATTTAGTGGAGGGTGAATGAAATTTTGTGCTAAAGACTCAAGGGTGAATGACACTGAAATAGTTTAAGAAGCACTGGACTATATCCAAGACCGTCCCTTCTTGCTGTACTGATGTCTTATTTAGGATGTGCTTTCAATGTCATCAGATTGTTACTTTCCCATCAAGAAAGACAAATATAATTTAGTGCTCCAGGTAAAAATGTAGATAGAAACGTTGTTCTTTTTTTCTAATTCAGTTTGTTCCTGATGAGCACAAATATTTACGTACTAATGGATGATTATGTTCATTAACGGTCATCGGGTGGCGCCGCGAGCGGGAGCCTCGCTTGCAGCGTGTTCGTCCTTTCGACTTTTTTTGTTTTTTAGTGTATGTTTGTATTTTAGTAAATGTGTGTTTTAGTGTGGGGGTGGTGAGGGGGAATAGGGGGAAACCGTTTTCAGTCACTTACCTCGATGGAGGTGCAACTTTTCTCTTTGTCACATCTTCGCCCCCCCTCGCGGCCTAACTGGATTGGTGCGGCCTTTCTCGGAGACCGGCCCAGAGCTTCAGCAGCAGGCGCGGAAGCATCGTGAACATCGTTAATATCGTGAAGCCGCGGGCTGCGGAGTTTCTAGCGTGGCGTGGACTTTCCATCGCGGAGTCTGGGATCCCTTGCCGGGGATTGCCAGAAGTGCTCCAACCGCCGGACTGCGGCCTATAACATCGTGAAGCCGTGGTCCCCCGGTAAGAAAGTGGCCGATTCAGGAAGTTCAAGCCACGGAGTGTGTGTCGGAGTTTCGGACAACCCGATGAGAGGGCTTGTACATTGGGCCGTCTGTAGCGGCGACTACAGAGGGTCCATGGCCCCGACCACGGAACAAAGGAAGAAGATTGACTGAATGTCATTGTCTTCCATCACAGTGAAGAATGTTGATTCCACTGTGGTGGATGTTTATGTTAAATTCTATCGTGTATTGTGCTATTTTTCAATGTATGGCTGCATGGCAACTCAAATATCACTGGACCTTAATTGGTGCATGTGGCAATAAATGTAAATTTGAACTTAGCCCCATGATTGTTAAAAAGAAATGAAATGTTGCACGTGTAAATCCTTTAGCTGTTTAGTTTAGTTTAGTTTAAAGATACAGTGTGGAAACAGGCCATTCGGCCCACTGAATACTAGTTCTATGTTATCTCACTTCCTCATCCACTCCCGATACAGTAGGGGCAATTTGCAATTAACCTACAAACCTGTACGTCTTTGGAATGTGTCTCGTGTCTCCTTGGTGCCCCGCAGCTCCGCCCTTGTTCACCCTCACCCTAGTCGCAACAGAGGCAGTCCCCGTAGTCCTTGCCTTTCAACCCATCAGCTGTCGCATACAGCACATAATCCTCCAACATTGTCGCCATGTCCAACAGGATCCCAACACAAGTCACATCTTCCCATCCCCACTCCTTTCTCCCTTCTGCAGACACCGTTCCTTCCGCAACTCCCTGGTTAACTCTTCCCACCCAAACCACCCCTTCCCCAGGTACCTTCCCCTGCAACTGCAGGAGATGCAACACCCGTCCCTACACCTCCTCCCTCGACTCTGTCCAGGGACACCGACAGTCCTTTCAGTTTAGGCAGAGAATTACTTGCACCTCCTCCAACCTCATTGCCTGTATCTGTTGTTCAAGATGCAGACCCTTAAGCACCGGTGAGACCAAATGTAGACTGGGCGATCATTTCGCTGAACACCTTTGCTCAGTCCGCCAGAAGCTACCTGATCTCCCTGGTTGCTAAACACTTTAATACTCGTTCCCATTCCCACACTGACCTTTCTGTCCTCCATTGTCAGAGTGAGACTAACCGCAAATTAGAGGAACAGCATCCCATATTTTGCCTGGACAGCTTACAGCCCAGTGCGATGAGTATTGAATTCTGTAACTTCAAGTAACCTCAGCATTCCCCCTCTCCCTCTATCCTCCCCCAACCAAGTCACACCAGCTTCTCGTTCTCGCCCAACAAAAAGCTAACAATGGCCGGTTTCCATTATCATCGTTACTTTTTTGCATATCATTCATTCATTGTTCTTTATCTCTCAACATCATTGTCTATAGCTTTTGGTTCTCTTATCCCTAACTAGTCTGAAGAAGGACCTCGACCCGAAACGCCGCCCATTCCTTCTCTCCAGAGATGCTGCCTGTCCCGCTGAGTTACTCCAGCTGTCTGTGTCTAGCTAAGTAAATCGTTTGTTGTTTTGTAGGCTGATGATGTTTTGCCATATGAAGAGCTTCTTGGGCGCGCGGGATGGGAGTGTCCGAGGAGACGCGCGGGCCCGATCCACCCGCTCAACAACGCGCCGCCGACCGACGACCAGAACGACGACCGATGACCAGAAGGCGTGAAGGCGCCCCGGCCGGCCCGACTCGACCCACAGGCCTCCCAGGGGACTGCGATGAAGGCGGGCGGCGAGGCCTGTCTGGGCCGAAGGAGCCTCAGCGGCGACAGTGTGAGCCTCGGCGACAGTGTGAGCCTCGGCGGCAGCGTGGGCCTTTGCGGCAACGGGAGCCTCTGCCACGGTGGGGTCTCACGGTCGATGAGCGTGTGGGGGAGGGGATGACAATGGGGACCCGGCGTGTGGGAGCACAAAGAGGGACCCGGTGTGGGGCACTATAGTTTACAATCCTCTACCATGGGGATAAGTCTGTGTTAGTTTGTTCATTCGTTCCGGTGAAGGCGCTGTGCACACGGCAGCCGGCCAACAGTCGCTTTTCTTTTTCTCTTTGTTTTCACTTTTAATTTCAAGTTTTTGTGCACCTCGCGTGTTGCGACTGTCGGCAGACCAATTACCCTCCGGGGATGGTTAAAGTTTTATCGTGTCGTATATTAGCTTTATACTAATTTGAACCCGTCTCTGCACGTCATCCTTCCATTAACTCCATTTACTATCTTATAAGATCAATTAAATTAAAGGCTCTAAAGCTCACGTTTCTGCCACTCGTAATTGAGTCATTAGTCGTGTGGCATTTCTCAGAGCTGTTTCCGGGTGTTGATCACTCTTGATATCTGCTGATGAAAGGACTCCACAGCTTGAGCATGATTTCATCGGACTTGTCCTCGCCTGCTCTGGCTCTATAGCTCAGTATTCTGCTTGAGCTGGTATTGCTGCAATATTGTACTATGCTGAGCATTCAAAACACCAGCATCACCAGACCTTTAACTTAATCCTTAGCTATAATATTTACATATTCTGAAGATAATTCTTCTATCTGGGACATATGACAACAAAACACTCTTGATTCTTGACTGATGATTTGTCAAGTACCTCATCCTTTATTGATATTGGTACATGTAGTGTTTTACAATTGTCTGCATTGCGTTTCACCATCTTTTCTTTGATGCAGCTTCAACTAATTTTGGATTCATTTATTGCATCATGTTTCACTTTTAATATCCTGGCACTGTGTTTCTCGGTCCGGAAACACTGTTTGTGAAGTTGGACAGAAAAAAGCTGGAGTGACTCGGCGCATCAGGCAGCATCTCTGGGAAAGAGGATTAGGTAGATGCATTGTTCCCAATGTTGGGCGAGTCCAGAGCCAGGGGCCACAGTCTTAGAGTAAAAGGGGAGGTCATTTAAGACTGAGGTGAGAAAAAAACTTTTTCACCCAGAGAGTTGTGAATTTATGGAATTCCCTGCCACAGAGGGCAGTGGAGGCCAAATCACTGGATGGATTTAAGAGAGAGTTAGATAGAGCTCTAGGGGGCTAGTGGAATCAAGGGATATGTGGAGAAGGCAGGCACGGGTTATTAATAGGGGACGATCAGCCATGATCACAATGAATGGCGGTGCTGGCTTGAAGGGCCGAATGGCCTCCTCCTGCACCTATTTTCTATGTTTCTATGTGACGTTTCGGGTTTGAACGCTTCTTCAGACTGCTTTAATGAAGTTGAATGCATACCAACCATGACCGTCTAATGAAAAAAAATCTGAAGAACAGTCTCGACCTGAAATATCACCTTTTACTTTTCTCCTGACATGCTGCCTGAACCACTGAGTTCCTCCAGTGTCTATCTTCTTTGAAAACAAAATGAGGCCTGAATCCAAAGTATCAATATGTCCCATAGCAAAAGGTAGTGGTCCAGCACATCATTCTTTGACATTTCCGCCAGCAATAATTCCACCAACAATCACATCTTCTCCTCCGCACCCCTTTCTGCTTTCCCCTTCTCTCTCCATGACTCCCTCGTTTGCTCATCCTGTCCATTCATCCCACTGGAAACTTCCTTCCATTCTCATCGACTGGAGTAGATTCTGGAGTATGGTGTACAATTTTGGTCGCCTAATTATAGGAAGGATGTCAACAAAATAGAGAGCGTACAGAGGAGATTTACTAGAATGTTGCCTGGGTTCCAGCAACTAAGTTACAGAGAAAGGTTGAACAAGTTAGGTCTTTATTCTTTGGAGCGCAGAAGGTTAAGGGGGGACTTGATTGAGGTCTTTAAAATGATGAAAGGGATAGACAGAGTTGACGTGGATAAGCTTTTCCCATTAAGGGTAGGAAAGATTCAAACAAGAGGGCATGACATGAAAATTAAGGGACAGAAGTTTAGGGGTAACATGAGGGGGGACTTCTTTACTCAGAGAGTGGTGGCTGTGTGGAATGATCTTCCTGCAGAAGTGGTGGAGGCAGGATCGATTTTAACATTTAAAAGTAAAGTGGATAGGTATATGGACGGGAAGGGAATGGAGGGGTATGGTCTGAGTGCAGGTAGATGGGACTAGGGGAAAATAAATGTTCGGCACGGACTGGAAGGGCCGAGAAGGCCTGTTTCCGTGCTGTAATTGTTATATGGTTATATGGTTACTGCATTTGGTGCTCTTGACGTGGCTCCTTTACACCACTGAGATGTGATGTTTCAGGTCGAGACCCTTCCTCAGCTTTGCTTAGTAACTGTGCTCTGCACTGTGGCCATCTGGGTCTCCCAATTGCCAGCCGTTTTAATTCTGCTGACCATTCCCACACGGACTGGTCTGTCCATGGTTTCCTCCACTGCCAGGCTGAGACAAATTAGAGGAGCAACACCTCACAGCAGTCTACAACCTGTAGACATGTCATTCCATTCTCCAGTATCAGGTAACGCACATACCAGTTTGTCTCTTTCCTTCCTCTCCTCTCCTATCTACCCTGGTGCTCTACTACACTCCCTTCTTCCCACCTTAGCCCAAAGCCCTCTATCACCTTCTTTCTATCCCTCTTGCCCACATGCTCCTCCCCTCCCCCCCACCCCCTCTGTTCCCATCTGCCACCACAGCTTATTCAGTTCATTCATCAAGAAACTGCAGCCCTTTTCCCATTCATCATCTCCTCCCAGCGTCTGTCACCACCCTTCCCTTCCCCATCTGACCATTATCTGTTATTCAACCCCAGATCGCCTGAAAGGACACAAAATGCTGGAGTAACTCAGCAGGTCAGGCAGCATCTCTGGAGAGAAGGAATGGGCGACGTTTCGGGTCGAGACCCTTCTTCAGACTGGTTAGGGAAAAGAGAACGAAAAGATAAAGACGATGGTGTCGAGAGATAAAGAACAATGAATGAAAGATATGCTCAGCAGGTCAGGCAGCATCTCTGGAGAACAGGGATGGGTGGCTGATTAAAGGGAGGAGAGGAATGGTGGAAGAGCGAAGGGGCAGGAGAAAGTGTGTCAGGTAATAGATAGACACAGGTGATGGGGGGGGGGAGGTTAGACAGGCAGATGATTGGAACAAATAGCAGAGATAACAGAGGAAGGAAGTTGTGGATTGTGAAGCCAGAGGCAGGGGAGAAGAGGTGGGGGTTGGGGGGGGGGGGGGAGAAGAGGTGGGGGTTGGGGGGGGGGGGAGAAATAGGTGAGGCACGGGTGATGGGTGGGGGAGAAAGAGGGGTCGGTTAGAGTTTACCTAAAATTATCGACCTCTATGTTCATACCGTCCGGTTGTAAGCTACCCAATAAGCAGTGCCTCTCCTCCCCTCCCCATCTTTAATGCTGTCTCACATCTTCTGCTTTGTTCCAACCACCTGCCTTACCTGTGTCCACCTATTTATTACCTGTCACCATCGACGAGTGCTTTGGTGCTACCTCCTGCACCCACACACAACTAACTGACTGCATCCGCTTCACCATTAACTTCCATCCGGCACTCAAATTCCACCTGGACCATTTCCGACACTTCCCTACCATTTCCCGACCTCACTATCTCCATCGCAGATGATAGACTTCTGACCGACATCCACTACAAACCCACTGACTCCCACGGCTACCTGGACTACTCTTCCTCTCACCCTGCTTCCTGTAAGGACTCCATCCCCTATTCCCAGTATCCTCCGTCTACGCCGCATCTGCTCCCAGGATGAGGTGTTCCACACCAGGGCATCGCAAATGTCCTCATTCTTCAGTGAATGGGGGTTCCCCTCCCCTTCTATAGATGAGGCTCTCACCAGGGTCTCTTCCATACCCCGTAACTCTGCTCTCTCTCCCCATCCCCCCACTCGTAACAATGGCAGAGTCCCCCTAGTCCTCACCTTTCACCCCACCAACCTGCACATACAACAAATAGTCCTCCGCCAGTTTTGCCACCTCCAACGTGACCCCACCACTCACTACATCTTTCCATCTCCCCCCCCCCCCCCCCCCCCCCCGTCTGCTTTCCGCAAAGACCGCTCCCTCCGTAACTCCCTGGTCAATTCTTCCCTTCCCTTCCGCACCATCTGCAGTTCCTTCTTAACAGCTTTGTCCTGCCTCTCCCCTCCCCAGAGTCAATCTGAAGAAGGGTCTCCACCTGAAACGTCATCTATCCATCTCCTCCAGAGACGCTGAGTTACTTTGTCCTATGGTGTCCAACAGCCGCATTTCCCTATTTCCACCTCTTCCTTGCTCCTGCCCCACCCCGTCGCTCACTCCATGCTGGCAGTAGCAACGATACCAGAGCCTACTTTGTGCAGTAGGGTGTGAACACTAAACTTGGACTTTCATTTTCCTGACGCTGCGTGACCAGCTCCTTCCTCCACCTGCCTCTTCATGTTTGCATCTGCAGTCTCTGATGCCTGCACACTTTCTGTTGGCTTTATGTGAGACATACACATGTGGGCCACATGCATATCTGAATTAGCAACATCAATTGTAACGTCCACAATTCACTAAGCTCTTTGTCCTTTTACCCCAACTCCATTTCACCATCTTTGATTAAAATTTTACCCTGAATCTAAGAGTATGTTCGCTTTGTGTTTCGCTGGGCGTGAAAGTGTGAGTGAATAAAATACTTTGCGTGCGACTGTCCGAGTTTGGTGTCATCGTATATCCTTTTTCCTTAATACAATTACGAATGTTCAGCTTCCTTAACGTTTGGCCATTTACTCGGTCTTGTCCGATGTCTATTTTGTGTAACTCTATACATCGCGTAGGCACAAGGAGATGCAGACACTGGTTTACAAAACAAAGTGCTGGAGTAACTCAGCGGGTCAGGCAGCATCTCTGCAGAACATGGATAGTCAAACAAGTCAAAGTCAAACAAACTTTATTGTCATTTAGAAATACATTGATATATGCAGTTCCAAACAAAATTACGTTGCATTTGGCTCCCTGTGCAACACAATAATTAACAGAAGGATAAACCTGGATAAAATGGATAGAACATGAAGAAGGGTCCCGACCCAAAATGTCACCTGCCCATGTCTGACCAAGATGCTGCCTGACTCCAGTTACTCCAGTATTTTGCGTTTTTTTTTCCCCTGTTAAATCATGGCCGTTTTGGAGTTTGCACGTTCTCCCCGTGACCGCGTGGGTTTTCTCCGGGAGCTCCGGTTTCCTCCCACACTTGCGGTTTAGAAACATAGAAACATACAAAAATAGGTGCAGGAGTAGGCCATTCGGCCCTTCGAGCCTGCACTGCCATTCAATGCGATCATGGCTGATCATCCAACTCAGTATCCCGTACCTGCCTTCTCTCCATACCCCCGATCCCTTTAGCCACAAGAGCCACATCTAACGCCCTCTTAAATATAGCCAATGAACTGGCCTCAACTACCTTCTGTGGCAGAGAATTCCAGAGACTCACCACTCTCTGTGTAAAGAATGTTTTCCTCATCTCGGTCCTAAAGGAATTCCCCCTTATCCTAAGACTGTGACCCCTTGTTCTGGACTCCCCCAACATCGGGAACAATCTTCCAGCATCTAGCTTGTCCAACCCCTTAAGAATTTTGTAAGTTTCTATAAGATCCCCCCTCAATCTTCTAAATTCCAGCGAGTACAAGCCGAGTCTATCCAGTCTTTCCTCGTATGAAAGTCCTGACATCCCAGGAATCAGTCTGGTTTAATTGGCTTGGTATAAGTGTGAATTGTCCCCAGTGTGTATATGGTAGAGTTAATGTGGGTGTGTGAGCCGAAGGGCCTGTTTCCCTGCTGTATCTGACTAAACGAAACGAAAAGAAACAATGACTGAAGATGTTGGCGCCTGGTTGATCTGAACGCGTTGACATTCCCGTGGAGGGGAGGGGAGGGGAGGGTGCAGCCGAGGCAGCTGATCTACGGGCCTCTAGGGTCCTCAGTGGGTGGTTGTTCCACCGAGGGTGGGTTGAAGCTGAAGCTGCCTCGAGGGGGGGGGGGGGGGGGGGGAGGTTTGTGCTCCAGTGTTATCTCCAGGTATCCGCCCATCTAGAGGTGGCAACATCAGTGGAACTGACGAAAGGCTGCGCTCAATGCTGCCGACTTAACGCCGGCCGGGATTTCACTGTTGGGTGGGCAGGGTCCCGCTCCCGCTCCCCGGCCAGTTTCAGTTGAAGCCAGCGCCGAGGTGAAGCGACACTCGGACAACGAACGCACCAGGCTGCCGGCTGCAATCGGACCCTCCGTCTCCACACAACTGGACCTTGCAGTAAGTGCCGCTGTTCACAGCAGTACCGAGGGTTCAGGGGGAACATGAGACTGCGGATGTCCGGATATGTAGCAGCTGGGGAGACCCAGCGGGTTAGGCAGCATCTGTGGGGAGGAGGAGAGGGGAGGGGAGGGGAGGGGGTGTACAAGTCTAGATGAAGGAGCAACTGTCTATTTTCCTTCACAGATGCTGCCCGGCCAGCGGAGTTCCTGCAGCTGTGTTACTGTTTCATATAAATCATATAACCATATAACAATTACAGCACGGAAACAGGCCCTCTCGGCCCTTCCAGTCCGTGCCGACCATTTATTTTCCCCTAGTCCCATCTACCTGCACTCAGACCATACCCCTCCATTCCCTTCCCGTCCATATACCTATCCACTATACTTTTAAATGTTAAAATCGATCCTGCCTCCACCACTTCTGCTGGAAGATCATTCCACACAGCCACCACTCTCTGAGTAGAGAAGTTCCCCCTCATGTTACCCCTAAACTTCTGTCCCCTAATTCCCATGTCATGCCCACTTGTTTGAATCTTCCCTACCCTCAATGGGAAAAGCTTATCCACGTCAACTCTGTCTATCCCTTTCATCATTTTAAAGACCTCAATCAAGCCCCCCCTTAACCTTCTGCGCTCCAAAGAATAAGGACCTAACCAGAGTTCCATCTCCTTCTCTCCATTCATTGTCGCTGGAAATGTCCCGCTATCACAGTCTTAAAAAAGACCGCAACGAAAAGCTAGTTAACGGAGCCGTGATAGTGTTAGGGGAGGGTTAGAATGAATGGATGTTAAAGCGTTCGGCGATTCGGCCCATTGTTCCTCTACTAGCCCGTTCGCTGAGTTATCCCGTTACTTCCATCTTCCCCTCTGCATCAAAGCCCCGAATGCCGTTTTAAAAAAAAATCAGGGATGTTCTCCCCCTTCCCATAAATGAAAGTTGTGCTGATATTACGATAACAGGCGATGCCTCGCCGTGTGCGCGCAGAGCTGGGTTTTAAACGTGTAACATTAGCAGGCGTTGGAAGGAACTGCAGATGCTGGTTTACACCGAATAGACACAAAATGCTGGAGTAACTCAGCGGGACAGGCAGCGTCTCTGGAGAGAAGGAATGGGGTCGAGAACCTTCATCAGACTCAATCTGAAGAAGGGCCTCGACCCAAAACGCCGCCCATTCACTCCTTCTCTCCAGAGATGCTGCCTGTCCCGCTGAGTTGCTCCAGCATTTTGTGTCGCGTTTTGTCTTGTAAACCGGCATCCGCAGCTGCTTGTTTTTTCACACAATACTAAGAGTTGTGTGATCTGTATTGTGGCCGGCGTGAGCACGCGTGGACATTGAATAAGGGCAGTGTTTTTGCTGGCTAACCCGACCTCTCTCCTCCTCCTCCTGCAGGCGGCTGCGTTTGCCCCGGGATGGGTCACCCACCGGGCTTTGCCCAGATGCCCGCGGATGCCAACGCCATGTGGGACGAGCTGAGCAACGTGAGCGCGGATGGGCTGCGCTGCCCGGGCCTGGGTTGGCCTGCGGACACTAACGGGACGATGCTGGGGCTGGGGCTGGGCCCGGGCCCGGCTCCGGGGTGCAACTGGTGCTGCTGCGCCCCGCTCTACAGGATCCTGGCCATCGCCTTCATGGCCACCCTGGCTGGAGCTGTGGTCCTGGGCAACGCCATCACAGTCACCGTCTTCCTCGGCACCAGGCAGTTCCGGAACCCGCAGGGTTACCTGAAGGTGTCCCTAGCCCTGGCCGACCTGATGGTGGGGGTGCTGGTGGTCCCCTTCTCCGTCTACACCGAGATCGTGTGGATGTCGAGCGGGGGGGCGGCGCCGGTCTGGGCCCTGGGCCATTCGGCCAGGGGGGTAGTAGGAGCAGGAGGGTGGTGGCGGCCCTGCCACCTGGTCGGCCTGGTGTTCGCCGGCTGCACCTTCGTGTCCATCAGCACCATCTTCCTGCTGACGGCGGAGAGGAGCGTGGCCATCCTCAGGCCCCTGCACAAGGACGCGGTGGTGACCCGCCGCAGGACCCTGGCCACCATCGGCTGCTCCTGGCTGTCCGCCTTCCTGCTGGCCGCCGCCCCGCTGCTGTTCAGCGACCACTTCACCCTGCAGTACAACCAGTGCAGCCGCATGTGCAACTACGCCCCGCTGCCGCTGCCGCCGCCCTCCGCCCCGTCCGCCCCGTCCATCCTGCTCCTCTTCCCCGCCTTCGACTTCACCCTCCTGGGCGGCACCCTGGTGGTCAACGCGCTGTCCTTCAGCACCATCCGCCGCTGCTCCAGGAAGCGCAAGCTGCTGGTGGAGGCCGACAGCTTCCCGGGACCCCCGCGCCCGTCCTTCTCCGACATCAAAGCGGCCAAGACCATCGCCATCGTCACCTTCGCCTTCGCCGCCTCCTTCAGCCCCATCGCCGCCTTCGTGGCGGGCAATGTCAGCGGCTACTGCTGGTGCACCTTCTCCTTCTTCGCCTTCTGGATCCTGGCCTCCAACAGCTGCTGCAACTTTGTCATCTACAGTGTCAGCGACCAACGCTTCCGCAAAGGGGTGCACCAGTTATTCGGCAAAAACTTGCACGCCTTGCCGGAAAAGAACTGAAGGCGCGGCGCTTTGGGGGTTCCCTGAGAGCTACAGCAATAAGAACACAGGACAAACACCCTTTTCATCCACAACTCACCCAACTTTGTTTCAAATGTTTCCCTTTTGCATAAAACATCAGTGGGGAGCTCCATTTTTGACGTTAAGATTGAGATGCACGGTGACCGGCTACGGGTGTCAGTCAGCAATCGCCCCCTGAGTTGCAAGGTCGATGGCTCCAAAGACGGGGACTGGGGCCAATATTGAGCTTCTGTGGCCGGTGTTGCACCGACGGCCAAGCTGCCTTTCAGAAACATGTATGTAGATGGGGAAAGATCTCACGGCACTTGTTTTGTGCAGGTAGTTGGACAGCCGATCTTTCGGTCAACTTCACAAAGGCGATGCAACGCGTTGTTGCCACGTTGGTTTAGCAGAGCTGGCAGTGCCCAGAGCCGTGGCTGCTATATGACCAGGCTTCAGATCATGGAGCTTCAGATACAAATGCCCCAACGCGGATATAAACAGCACACGCTGTCACTGGTGTCCTTAGATGTACAATACCATTATTCTCATTTATAAATGTTGTTCCTTCCCAAATCTTCCACTCTCATTTTCAAAGCTTATTTTACAATTTTAAGTAACTCATGGGTTTGTGCGGATGTTGATCTTCATTTAATACAAACGTTTCATTTCACTTTCAACCTGCCGGCGTTTCCCATGTTGACTAACAATGAAAACGTTATCAAATGTTATTATAACGAGCAACAGGTAAATGATAATGACAATTACAGGTATTTTTTACTGCCGTTTGTACACGTTTTCTACTGTAACAGGTGCCCGATTCCACATTTTAAAACAGCAGTTGTATTTGTTAACACTGCGGACTGCGTTGTGTTTCAAAAATCAGCCTGTGACAGATAACATCATTCAGGCAAATGCTACCCTGCAAAAGATTTAGCGGCAATGTGTGCTGGCTGGGGGAGCTTAATGAAAGCACAATGGATGGAGACACAAAGAACTGCAGACGCTGGAATTGTTAGCAGAAGTGCTGGAGAAACTCCAGGCAGCGTCTGGGGAGGGAATAGACAGGCGAGGTTTGGGGTCGAGACTCTTCTCCAGACTGAAGCCTGACCCGGGGCGTTCTGCCCCCACTGGGTGTTTTAATTAAAGCAAATCTGCTTTCCAAACTAGTCCGAAACAGTTAATTCTGTTAATCGGTGTAATGTTAAAAGATGAGAAGTAAGTCGCTCTGGGGAGTAAGTTATGGGGAGAAGGCAGGAGAATGGGGTTAAGAGGGAAAGATAGATCAGCCATAATTGAATGGTGGAGTAGACTTAGGCTGAATAGAAACATAGAAATTAGGTTCAGGAGTAGGCCATTCGGCCCTTCGAGCCTGCACCGCCATTCAATATGATCATGGCTGATCATCCAACTCAGTATCCCGTACCTGCCTTCTCTCCATACCCTCTGATCCCCTTAGCCACAAAGGCCACATCTAACTCCCTCTTAAATATAGCCAATGAACTGGCCTCAACTACCCTCTGTGGCAGAGAGTTCCAGAGACCCACCACTCTCTGTGAAAAAAGTCCTCATCTCGGTCCTAAAGGATTTCCCCCTTATCCTTAAGCTGTGACCCCTTGTCCTGGACCTCCCCAACATCGGGAACAATCTTCCTGCATCTAGCCTGTCCAACCCCTTAAGAATTTTGTAAGTTTCTATAAGATCCCCTCTCAATCTCCTAAATTCTGGAGAGTATAAACCGAGTCTATCCAGTCTTTCTTCATAAGACAGTCCTGACATCCCCGGAATCAGTCTGGTGAACCTTCTCTGCACTCCCTCTATGGCAATAATGTCCCTCCTCAGATTTGGAGACCAGAACTGTACGCAATACTTCAGGTGTGGTCTCACCAAGACCCTATACAACTGAAGTAGAGCCTCCCTGCTCCTATACTCAAATCCTTTTGCTATGAAAGCTAACATACAATTCGCTTTCTTCACTGCCTGATGTACCTGCATGCCTACTTTCAATGACTGGTGTACCATGACACCCAGGTCGCGCTGCATCTCCCCTTTTCCGAATTGGCCACCATTTAGATAATAGTCTGCCTTCCTGTTTTTGCCACCAAAGTGGATAACCTCAGATTTATCCACATTATACTGCATCTGCCAAACATTTGCCCACTCACCCAACCTATCCAAGTCACCTTGCAGTCTCCTAGCATCCTCCTCACAGCTAACACTGCCCCCCAGCTTAGTGTCATCTGCAAACTTGGAGATATTGCCCAGGTTTGGCCTAGTTCTGCTCCTATCATTTATGAATATGAACATGGTCAGCCCACTGGGACAAGGGGAAAGCAAATCCAATGGTTCTATGTAGGATGCTGGTTTAAATCGAAGGTAGACTCAATGTTCTGTTCTTATTTCTTTGACACATTATGACAATCAATCCCCTTCTTCCTGCTATTAACTGACACCCAGGGGTCATTTTCAGCAGCAATTTAACCCACCGACAGACCTTTGGGTTGTGTGAGGAAACCAGAGAAACCCCATGAGGTAGTGGACAGGCAAGGCCAAGTCTACACATGAATGAGGCCACTTGAGGTGAGGATATAATCCTCTTCTGTTACTAGGCTGGACAGTCTGGGCAGCTAATCTGAGAACATGCTCCTCATAATATTGATGATTGAAGCAGTTGTTTTGTGTTGCCAACAATCCCACCGAATGTTCAAAAAGGCATGGTTTCTGGATGTCTTGATGAGCTGCACTTTGTGGACAAACAGCAGCAAATATAAGGATCTGTGCATGGACATGAAGGTCCCAGTCTTGTTATCGTCTGTCTGCAGTATCTTGCATGGATGTATTCAGATATTCACACTGAAGTCCAGTGGCAAGGTTCGTGGCAGTTAGTTCTCCGATATTCACTCTGAGGAAGTCTGAAGAAGGGTCTCGACCCGAAAAGTCGCCCATTCCTTCTCTCCAGAGATGCCGCCTCACCCGCTGAGTTACTCCGGCATTTTGTGTCTACCGTCGTTTTAAAGCAGCATCTGCAGCCCTTTCTCACACACCTGGCCCTGGAGCAGCTTCTCCCTTCACGCCACCAGCGGCAACTGCAACAAACAACATTACGTTTTATGGAGACGCAAAAAAACCTGCTGATGCTGAAATCTTGAGCAAAACACAAAGTGCTGGAGGAACCCAGCAGATCAGGAAGCATCTGTGGAGGGGGCGGACAGACGTCCCATCTTCAGACTGATCTGCCCCCACCTAAAATGTCATCTGTTCATTTCCCCCATGGATGCTGAGTTCTTCCAGCAGGTCGTGTTTGGTTCAACATTAATTTTTTGTTGTATTTTTAGATTAAGTGTATTTATTTTTATTTATCGTTTGAAATTGATAAAACAACCAACACAAACTTTTGGGCTGTGTGGAATGAGCTTCCAGCAGAAGTGGTGGAGGCAGGATCGATTTTAACATTTAAAAGTAAAGTGGATAGGTATATGGAATGGAGGGGTATGATCTGAGTGCAAGTAGATGGGACTAGGGGAAAATAAATGGTCGGCACGGACTGGAAGGGCCGAGAGGGCCTGTTTCCGTGCTGTAATTGTTAAATGGTTATAAACTGCAATTTGTACTCGTGTAGCTGCTCTAATGTAGTAAATGAACCCAGGACATCTCCAGGAGTGTTACCAAGCAAAAATAGTTAACCTGGTGTCAGTGCAACAGAGGGGGTGATAGAGGAGGACGTCTTGGTATGAGATATGATAGAGTTGTGGATGATTTCAATCTTCTGCAGAATAAAATGAGAGGGTCGGAAAACACAAAGTGCTGGAGTAGGTGTGGGTCAGGCAGCATATCTGGACGACACGGATAGGTAACATTTTTTTTTTTGTTCGGGATCCTTCTTTAGACTAATTGCAGTAGGGGGAGGGGGAGGCTGGAAAGCCAGCATCTGCAGTGTCTACATAGAATGAGGGGGGTTGGCTGGGTTGTTAGTGATCGACTAGAAATACCATCAGCATGAATAAGGCTTGCATTGGCTGATGCGGCCCCATGGGGTGAAGTGATATTGCTGGGATGAAAGCAGGCATCCCCAGCAATGATGTGGATAAATGATCTAATCCTCATTTCAGAATCAAGAATGAAATCAAAGCTGTGAGTAGGTTGCTTTGGGAGTTACCCAGGGAGAAGACTAGCTGTGTTAAACCTTTTTAAGATTCAGAAATGCGATGTATTTAAAGTGGTCACATTTTGCTTCGTAACACTGAGATGGTCTTGGCAAATTAAATATAATTTGTTGTTATCCTCTGAATGAGGCATTTTAAAGACATCTATTTTGTAACAATTCATTATAAAAATATATTTGCACTTTATTTGTTCCTGCTTTCTACATAAAGGAATGTGGTCAATATTTTACAGCATGAGAATTAAAAAAAAATCAGTAATGGTACATCCTTGTTGGATTAATTTATTTTAATGCTTTAATAAAGAGAAGGTGCCCGTGGTAGAGGATGGTGAATATATTGTATAATAAGATGCCGACTTCCACAAACACCAGGCCAGCTTCCCCAAAGATTGAATGCAGGCCCATTTAGTGTGTGTCGCTCAATTGGTATGGACCCATCACCAAAAAAATGGGTTGTGTCCGGTTGTCATAGCCTCAGAATTAAAGGACGTTCTTTTAGAAAGGAGATGAGGAAGAATCTATTTAGTCAGAGGGTGGTGAATCTGGGGGATTCTTTGCCGCAGAAGGCCATGGAGGCCAAGTCAATGGATATTTTTTAAATCAGAGATAGGTTCTTGATTAGTACGGGTGTCAGAAGGTATGGGGAGAAGGCAGGAGAATGGGGTTAGGAGGGAGAGATAGATCAGCCATGATTGAATGGCAGATGATGGGACGAATGGCCTAATTCTGCTCCTATACCACTTATTACCTTGCAGTAAAACCCCTAGAATCAGCTAATCCACTATTTGGGAATCGCAATGATTCAGCTTTTGGTTTATTTTGTGCTGCACTCCCTTTAGTATAGCAAGAGCACCTTTCCTTCATCACACCAGGGCCCCAGTGTGAACCCATATTCCCATTAACACACCAGCACCACATTTCCTGTGTTCACTATAGCTCATCAGGGTCCCTGTTATATATTGGTTGTAAGTACGGCAGATGCATTAAGGCATTTACATCCAGTACAACAAAGTCATGCTTAACAAAGACAAACATCTCAGATGTCTCCTTGGAACGCGAGAGGTTCATCCTCCGAGTGATGCATGGCAGTGTCTTTCCCTCCTGCTGTGTCCATTGCCTGCAGATTCATTTCTCCTTATTGTATCTGCTCTCTCTCTCTCACTCTCTCTCTGGCTCTGTGTAATTGAATTCACAAGTTCACGTTATAGGGGTAGTATTAAGCCATTCGGGCCATTCAATCATGGCTGATCTCTGCCTCCTAATCCCATTTTCCTGCCTTCTCCCCATAACCCTTGACACCCATTCTAATCAAGAATTTGTCTATCTCTGCCTTAAAAATATCCGCTGACTTGGCCTCCACAGCCCACTGTGGCAATGAGTTCCACCGATTAACTACCCTCTGACTAAAGAAGTTCCTCCTCACCTCCTTTCTAAAAGAGCGCCCTTTAATTCTGAGCAATTCAAATATTTCAGTGGTGTACACGTGTGTAATTTGTTATTCAAAGCTTTCTCGCGAGAACTGATACATCTCAATTAATTTATTGCTATGAATTGTGCGCAATTTGTTGAAAATAATACAGGGAAAATGAATATGGAGTAACATACAATATTGTGAAATATAATAAATTAATGTCAAATTAGTTTTCATCTGGATCCAGATACATAAAAGTAATGAATAATGAAAATCTGAAATAAAAACTAACTGCTGGAAAGAAACAGCAAGTCACACACCAGGGCCTGTCCCACCAGCATGCAACTCTATGCGATGAGCGCGACCTAACGTGGTCGATTGAGCCGTCCGGTGTCGCGGGACCGGTCCCACTTCGATCGCCGGAGCCGTGCGGAATTGTGCGGAGTTCGTCCCGACATCGCACGGGGCTCCGAAAAACTGACTATGTTCAAAAATTCCGCGCGGCAACGGCTTGTCGGCTCGCAGTCGCCTCGACGCATTACACACCGCCCCGACATCGTACCTCCGTTAACCTATCTGTAGGTAGGCTATCTGACCCTCTATGTGTGTGGCTCCATGGCCCTGTGTGTGTGTGCCTCTGTACCCCTTTCTGTGTGCCCCTATCTGTCCTGGCAAACTTACCTTAGACTTCCCTCCAAGTTCGCCTCACTTTACGCTGCGTTGCGCCACTCACCCGACCTCCGCGCGGTCCCTGCTGCCGGTTTGGTCGCGCTTGCCGCATGCAGGCGCATGCTGGTGGGAACGGCCCTGTACAGGGGATTACCCGACCTCTGCGCGGCCCCCGCTTCTAGTTTGATCGTGTTCATCGCATAGAGTTGCATGCTGGTAGGACAGGCCCTTTATGGGGAAATAAACAAAGGTTCGGGTCATTTGCATTGGAACAGGAAAGTGGGAAATGTATTGGGTTTTAATCAGACCCAGAGGCAGTGATAGGGAGAAAGTTCATGACGGAGGTGAAAGGAGGACAGATTAAATGCCGAAAGTGATGATGATGTAACATTGAGCGAGATTGTAAAGGATCTCAGGAAAATTAAAACAAACAAGGGCTATGTCTATAGTTGATCCCTGTCCTTGTTCTTCCAAGTAATGGAGCTATTACTTCCAGAAAAATAGGCATAGGTGTTATTTTATGTAAGTATTTCACCCATTATTGAGTCCAGAGGTGCAGAATACCAACCAGGAGAGAATTCTCCATTGACGGCACTGGGCCTGTACTCGCTGGAGGTTCGAAGAATGGGGGCGGAGACCTAATTGAAACTTTCAGAATAGTGAAAGGCTTGGATGGAGTGGATGTGGAGAGGATGCTTCCACTAGTGGGAGAGTCGATGACCAGAGGTCATTAGCCTCAGAATTATAGGATGTTATTTTAGGAAGGAGATGAGGAGAAATTTCTTTAGTCAGAGGATGGTGATTCTGTGAAATTCTTTGCCACAAAAGGCTGTGGAGGCCAAGTCTGTGGATATTTCTACGTAGAGATAAATTGGTTCTTGATTAGTACAGGTGTCAGAGGTTATGGGAAGAAGGCAGGAGAATAGGGTTAGGAGGGAGAGATAGATCAGCCATAATGTTCCCAATGTTGGGCGAGTCCAGAACCAGGGGCCACAGTCTCAGAATAAAGGGGAGGCCATTTAAGCCTGAGGTGAGAAAAAAACCTTTTCACCCAGAGAGTTGTGAATTTGTGGAATTCCCTGCCACAGAGGGCAGTGGAGGCCAAATCACTGGATGGATTTAAGAGAGAGTTAGATAGAGCTCTAGGGGCTAGTGGAGTCAAGGGATATGGGGAGAAGGCAGGCACGGGTTATTGATTGGGGATGATCAGCCATGATCACAATGAATGGTGGTGCAGGCTAGACGGGCCGAATAGCCTCCTCCTGCACCTATTTTCTATGTTTCTATGATTGAATGGCGGAGTAGACATGATGGGCTGAGTGGCCTAATTCTGTTTCTATCATTTATGATCTCATGATTGACTCAAGTTATGTGCGGTAGAATGAGACCTGGTGTAGTTATTGTGGCAGCTGTTGTGGTAATGGTTCATTGAGATCCAACAGTGAACATTTGTTTCTTGCAGGTAGACAAAAAGTATCTCAGCAGGACAGGCAGCATCTCGGGAGAGAAGGAATGGGTGACGTTTTGGGTCGAGACCCTTCTTCATATGTAATACGTTTGTTGCAATTCCATAGATCAGTGTCCTTGGCCCAACTTTTGTCAGCTGTTTTATCAACGGCATCCCCCTATGTCAGAGATAAGACTGAGTCTACATGAGTTAATTCTAAGTCACTAGTAACAACTATTGTCAGACAAGTACTCCCATAGTATTTGTAGGACAATAACTGCTGTCATGCTTTGTTTCTCTCCATTATGAAACTTTGTGCCTCTCCCTGTAATAGTGGCTGACTTGCTGTACTTCCAGCAGTCTGCTTTTATTTCAGATTTCCACTATTCATGGCAATTATACACCAGGTTTTCAATCAAAGTACAATATTGATGCACAATGTGAACCAATGTTATTTATGTTACATTTCTATTGTAAATTGCCAGTATTAAGATATGTTTATTGTGCCAACCGAGCTTTGCGAATCATTATGTTTCAGTTTGCAAGAGGCCCTCGGGAAATGTCTACTAATTGTCCATAATGTGAGTAGTTTGCAACACTCAGGCACAATCATGTCTGTTACAGTATAGCAGCAGTGTATAATGAAAGTTTGGAATTGCATTACCCGAGGCCATTCTGCTGCTGTGCAAGCTCACACTGGAACCAGCCTGGCAGAGGTTTACCGTGGGTGGCACGGTGGCACAGCGGTAGAGTTGCTGCCTTACAGCGCTGGAGGCCCGGTTTCGACCCTGACTACGGGTGCTGTCTGTACGGAGTTTGTACATTCTCCCCGTGTCCGTGTGGGATTTCTCCGAGGTGTCCGGTTTCTTCCCACACTCCAAAGACTTACAGGTGGGTAGAAGGGTCTATTTCCGTATTGTATTTCCAAATCAAAGTAAACTACAGTGGGTCAGGGGCTTGCAAGGCCAAAGAATGTTTCAGCAGTCTGTCCTCCATCAGATTACTACCTTCTGCTGTCTCCGAGTCCCGGGGGCTGCGACACTCTGTGCTATACAGCTAACCCACTATTCTACCTCGGGGTAACTTCATTCCCAGCACTGACATTACCCTGTATGTCGCCAGCTCTTGCCCGTCAACCAGTCAGTCCAAGCAGCTGCCGCTCCAGTCGAGACTGGTGTTCAAGATGAGAATGCGTCGACCCTGGGATAATCAAGATAATTGCTCAATACTTCCTGCTGTCTTCTCTACTGTAAATAAGTTGCCTTGCACCCTGAGGAAGCATTGGGTTGGAGTATTGGGACAAGCAAAGGAACTTGGAAGAAGAGCTCAAAGAAAACAAATGTCGGTAATTATTTGACTTTTGGATCAGTGTGGCATGATTTAATTTGGAATTTTATTTTGGAATGTTTATTTTGTGTTGAATTTTAGTTTTGCTTTGTGGCCAAACAGACAAGGTGATGGTCAGTGATTGAGAGGGGGTTCGACCATGGTTTACTGGTGTTAAATTCTATGCGTTCTTCCTGAAATGAATGGCCTATGTTGCCTCTTTCCTTTCACCCCTCTTCCTCCTTTCTCTTTCGGTAACTTATCCCGTTCCATGTGCCCTCGGCTCATTCTCTCAGTCTTACTGTTCTCCGAGGGGAACACCTCCTAATTTGCCCACCATTCTGGGGCCAACTGGCTTGAGCAGAAGACTAGGTTTCAACATCAAATTTGTTAGAAATTCCAATATTTGTTTGTTTTCATTTGTAACTTGAAACAAGTGCAGAAAGCAGTCAGTTCAGAGAATCTTATACACAGCAGGGATAAATCAATCCGCAACCCAGTTGGCTGATGATCCCTTCAAATAGCATAGATAAGGTGTCCCTGTACTGAGCAATATTAAGCAAGAACATTAGTTGTGCATCAGATCACAGTGCATATCGTGTGGCATCACCAGGATCCAGTGTCTGATAAATATTCATTGTGTTTGACCTGATATGCTAACTAGTAATCCCTCTCGGGCAAATGACTTCGAAATGAGCACATATGCTCACATTATGCTCTTTTGGAGCACCAAGGAGTGCATAGACCCATAGCAGATCATCAGCCTGGGGAAACCTCCCGACCACAGGTGTCTCTGTGCATTCCCATCACGGCTGCTGCCTGGCCCACTGAGTTCCTCCACCACTTTGCGTCTTAGATAGCGTTAGATAGAGCTCTTAAAGATAGCGGAGTAGCGGTGGAGGCAGGTTATCTGGATGCTTCCAAGAGGGAGTTAGATAGGGCTCTTAAAAATAGTGGAGTCAGGGGATATGGGGAGAAGGCAGGAACGGGGTACTGATAGTGGATGATCAGCCATGATCACAGTGAATGGCGATGCTGGCTCGAAGGGCCGAATGGCCTACTCCGGCACCTATTGACTATTGTCTATTGAAGAGGATTGCAGCATCTACAGTTTCTCATTTCACTTAGCAGGTCACGTTAGCCATGAAAGCCTCGACACCTCAGGCACAACTGTTATTATATGTTGTTATTCCTTGTTTTCTTCATGCTCTGCAAAGCACATTAAGGTAAATTATTGATTCATGCACTGACTCACAGTCCAAGGTGGAAGGTAATGGCAGGAGTTGAGACGGTCAGTGGTTAGACACTTGCTACTGAGGACTGGAGTGGTAAACTCAGTCCCTGAGTACTGAGTCCAGCCTTGAGGTATGGAGGGGTTTTGATGGGCCATTGCTGGGAGTATTGTTGGGGATGTTCAGCCAAGGCTGGTGGCCAGTTTGATTGAGGGAGGCGATGGTTCTGCGAATAGAAGCCTGGTTGATTCAGTGGTTGCAAAATCAGTTGGAAGAAGTGAAGTAGCAAGCAAGACTGGAGACGTTTACAAATTATCTTGGCTGATATCCTGGATGTCTGACACTGATTGGCAAAAGGCCAGAATCTGCCTACACTTGACGGGGCTGTAATGCCACCCAGAATGGAAATGGTTGGTTTAATTTATAGACAATAGGCAATAGGTGCAGGAGGAGGCCATTTGGCACTTCGAGCCAGCACCGCCATTCAATATGATCGTGGCTGATCATCCCCAATCAGTACCCCGTTCCTGCCTTCTCCACATATCCCCTGACTCCGCTATTTTTAAGAGCCCTATCTAGCTCCCTCTTGGAAGCATCCAGATAACCTGCCTCCTCCGCCCTCTGAGGCAGAGAATTCCACAGACTCACCACTTTAGTTACATGTCAAACTTGCAAATGACACCATGGTGACTGGGAATGATTTTGTGCACATAATCTGTGAATGGCTCTCTTTCACTCACCGCATTTCCATAAACTAATGAATCTCCTTTTATTGGTGGACAAACTCATGTTGCTTCATCGTCAGTTGTAATCACTGCAGCTTTAGAAACTGATTTAAAATATATTTTGTAGACTGTTTACTGTGCGAAACAGATTCTGCTTGTAAAAGTAAAATGAGTCCTGCTATGTTTGCTGGCCTGAATCCAATTTACACGGGTGTCAGAATAGCAGCAAAGCTCTTGATCACAAGCCATATTGGTAAGGGAATACGCAGAGAATGGTTCATATACTCCATTTTTACCATTTATATTTCTTGTTTCCCTTTCCCCTGACTCCCGAAGAAAGGTTTGAAGAAAGGTCTTGACCCAAAACGTCACCTATTCCTTTTCTCCAGAGATGCTGCCTGAGCCGCCGAGCTACTCCAGTTTTTGCGACCATCTTCAGTGACATGAAAGATTCCTTTAATTACCCGCTGTGGATCAAACGGACAACTATTGACATTCCACAGCTGGTAGAGCTGCTTCCACACAGCACCAGAGATCCCGATTCTATCCTCACCCTGGGTGCTGTCTGTGTGGAGTTTGCACATTCTCTCCATTCCTTTAGTTTTGATGTGCAGCGCGGAAACAGGCCCTTCGGCTCACCGAGTCCACACACACCAATGATCCTCGTAAATTAACACTAGGGACATTTGTACATTTTAATACCAAGCCAATTAACCTGCAAACCTGTGTGTCTTTGGAGTGTGGGAGGAAACCAAAGATCTCAGAGAAAACCCACTACAAACTAATACATATTTAGCTGATGAATAACTCAGCAGGTCAGGCAGCATCTCTAGAGAAAAAGGGTGGATGATGTTTCAGGTTGGGACCCTTGTTCAACTGAAAGTTGGGGGGTTGGGGGAGCGTGAAGAGGGGAAAAGACCAGGACCAGTCAGGGCGGGCCACAATTGACCTTGGGCAGGGTGGTGCCTGTAAGCATATTGTTGGCTGGAAAGATCTCTAGAGGAAACCAATGTTAGAGAAGTGTGGGACTGGTAAAACGATGAGGGTGGAGGAATGGGCAAGGGAGGAGGTGAGGGGAATTTAAGATGACGTTACTTAAAACTAGAGAATTCAATGTTCATGCTGCTGAGGTGCAAGCTACCCAAGCGAAATACAAGGTGCTGTTCCTCAAATTATCGTATGGCCTCACTCTGGCAATGGAGGAGGCCCAGGACTGAAAGGTGGGAAAGGGAAGGGGAATTGAGATAGTGGACAACTGGGAGATCCTGTAGGTCTAGGTAGACCCAGTGTTCAACAAAACATCACCGAGTCTATGTTTGTCGCCGTTGGTGAGCCCCGACATTATCATCAAACCCACTGACAAAGGGCGATGCCATTGTAGTCTGGTGAGCTGACCTCTATCATGCCAAGGACATATACCAGCACTCGGATGCCTCTTACCTCACCCTTGATCATGACCCCACAGACGAGCACCAGCCCGTTATCTCCAGGACCATCTCTGATTTCATCACCTGTGGCCATCTGCCCCCCACAGACTCCAAGCTCATCGTTGCCCAGCCCCACCCTGCCCGCTTCTACCTCTTCCCAAAAATCCAACGGCAGAAATAACCGGGTAGACCCATTGCTTCTGCCTGCTCCACAGAACTCTTCTCCACATATCTTGATTCTATCCTGTCTCGTCTTGTTCAATCCCTTCCCACCTACGTCCAGGACACCTTGCATGCCCTTCAACGTTAAAAACGTTTGTTTTCCAGGCCCCCGTTCACTTATCTTTACCATGGACGTTCAGTTCTCCTGCACCTCCATCCCCCACCAGGTGGGCCTTTAGGCCCTTCGCTACTTCCTCAAAAAATAATCCAACCAATCTCCCTCTACTAACGCTCCCCTGGCTAGTGGAACTTGTCCTCGCCTTCAACTATGTCTCCTTTGACTGCTCCCACTAACTCCCATTCAAAGTACACTCACATGGGCACCACAGCTATCCCTGCCTCCTTGTCGGGAACGTCGAACGGTCCTTATTCCAGGCGTACACTGGCACCATTACCCAACTCTTTCTTTGCTACATCGACGACTGCATCCAAGGTACCTCCTGCACCCGTGCAGAACTCATGGACTTTATTAACTTCACCGCCAACTTCCACCCTGCTCTTAAAGTCACCTGGTCCACCTTGGACACCTCTCTTTCATTTCTCGGCCTGTTCGCTTCACAGATGACAGACTATCGACGGACATCTATTACAAACCTACTAACTCCCACAGCTATCTGGACTACACTTCTTCCCAAAGATGCAATTCCTCCTACTCTCAATTCGTCTGTCTCCGCTCGATCTGCTTCCAAGATGAGGTGTTCCATACTAGGACATGCGAGATGTCCTCATTCTCCAGGAAGCGTGGGTACCCTTCTTCTATCATAAATGAGGCCCTCAAACTGTGTCCCGTAGTTCTGCTCTCGCTCCCCCTCCCCCCAGATGCAACATGGGCACAGTCCCCCGGTTCTCACCCTTCACCCGCCGCTTTCAACACAATATTCTCCAACATTTCCATCACCTCCTAATGGATCCCAGCATCAATCACATGTTTACATCCCCACCTCTTTCCGTCTTCTGCAGAGACCGCTCCGTCTGCAGCTCCAAGGTTCACCCACCCCTTCCCACCCAAACCACCCCCTCCCCAGGTACTTTCCTCTGCAACCGCAGGAGATGCTACACCTGTCCCTATAGCTCCTCCCTCAACTCCACCCCGACAGTCCTTTCATGTGAGACAGAGGTTGACAAGTACCACCTCTAACATCATCTACTGCATCTGGTGTTCCCGATGTTGGCTTTTATACATCGGGAGACCAAGCGTAGACTTCCACTGAGCACGTACACTCAGGCCACCTTTGCCTATGGGATCTCCCAGTTGCCAATCTTTCAACTCCCCTTTCCATTCCCACACTGACCTTTCTGTCCTGGGCTGCCTCCATTGCCAGAGTGAGATCACATGCAAATTAGACGAATAACAACGCATATTTCGCTCGGGTAGCTTCCTAGCCAAAAATGGCCTTAAAGGCACCACCCTGCCCAAGGTCATTTGTGACCAGCCCAGGGTGGTTATGGTCCTTTCTCAAGCTCTTTCTCATGCTCTTCAGTGCTCCCCCACCTCTTACTTTCAGTCTGAAGGATCCCGACTTGAACCATCACCTATCCGTTTTCTCCAGAGATGCTGCCTGACCTGCAGAGTTACTCCAGTACTTTGTGTGTATCCTGTGCCTGGGTAAATGTGGTGCCAGATCTCAGCACACCTTCAGTATCACTGATACATTGTATGGCCCCATATCCTTTATTGTATCCAGTGTCAGCTATTCCTCAAATGATTAGATTTGCCTCAATGAGTTACTAATTTAACACTTTTGGCTGAAGATGGTTGCAAATGCCTTTGCACAGGCACACGAGACTCCACCATCACCCACAAGTCTGGCAATGTTAACGGGCCTCTTCCTGTCAGCTATTTAATCACCCAGCGATATTCATGGTAGGGACAGTAACATAAAGGACTGTTTATTTTAACTATACACAATCTGCTGATTTTCTCCCCCCCCTCCCTCATATATGAAGGTACGAATACTAAAATGTGTTGTGTAGGAAGGAACTGCAGGTGCTGGTTCTGCACCGAAGATAGATTCAAAATGCTGGAGTAACTCAGCGGGACAGGCAGCATCTCTGGAGAGAAGGAATGGATGACGTTTCTGGTCAAGAAACTCTCTCCCGTTGGCTGAGTTACTAAAATGTATTACCAGCCTAGTTCGTGTTCATAATTGTACAAAACAAATTAATGCTGGTTTCTTTACATCAAATGCTGGGAGTTATGACTTGTGTTTTCAAATGTTTGGCAGCATAATTTAGTTGAAATCATCTAACAGTCCTCTCCAGATACACGGACTTGGTAACAGCCTGGTAATTTGATCCATGCAGCTTTTCATAATTCATTTAAACACTGCTTTGCAACTGAATTTTAATTATTGGGATTCAGTGCGTTTCTCAGAATTAATCAAACGCGTTTCAATGCTTCCATGCGAGCAGTTTGGAAATGCCAGATTTTGATTTACAATGTTACCAAATCCTATTGTTTCAAAATCATTGTGTGATCCTGATGCTTGGTTTACAGAGACTTCAAGAGAAGGGAAGTGAATGCGCTTGTAGTCTTCAGAGGCTCTGGAAATGCTCTTGACTTTCAACATCCTACCTGCCATCTCTATGACACCAAAAACCTAGTTACAGGGTAGCATGGTTGCGTAGCGGTAGAGCTACTGCCTTACGGCACCAGAGACCCGGGTTCGATCCCAACTATGAGTGCTTGCCTGTATGGAGTTTGTATGTTCTCACCGTGACCTGCGTGGGTTTTCTCTGAGATCTTCGGTTTCCTCCCACACTCCAAAGATGTACAGGTTTGTAGGTTAATTGGCTTGATTGTAGGTAAAATGTAAAAATTGTCCCTAGTGTGTATAGGGTAGCGTTAATGTGCGGGGGTCAGTACGGACTCGGTGGGCCGAAGGGCCTTTTTCCGTGCTGTATCTCTAAACTAAAGTTATACAGAAAAACAGACCAGACCTTAATCTGTCATTACCCTTTGCTCAACTCTTTTTGTGCACAAGGTTTGTGCAGGAACTTTGCAGAACAGTGGCACTAGTCGGCAGAAACCAACCAGCAACTAATGAGCGAGTGATTGGTGATTCCTTTGAACTGCACAAGTGGGACGTGCAACTTTCTACAATTAATAAATGAACAATGTTGATAGGAAAATCTTACCAGTTTTCAGGCTGCTTCCTGGAGCAGCCACATCTGATCCCATTTTCAGCTTCCAGTCTGAATGGGAGGGATATCCCCTTTCATGGAGTCACAGCACTCAGTAAAGGGCAGTGGAAAAGGCAATTCCCAACAGGACTAGCTGCAGAAATGCAGTCGCAAGTGATAACTGAGTCGCTGCATTTTTCACAAGATTCATTTGAAATGCAACTGGAGCTGAATTGAACATCTGCAGATTTATGGACACAATAGAAATGACCAAAACTGAGCAACATTTAACATTGGAGCACACTTTCGGGAAAGGAATCGAACTGAGGGTTGAGTCCAAAGTGATTAAAGGCCCTGTCTCACTTACGTGTCCTTGGCACGCAAATTACGTGACTTTGTGGTCGCGTTGAGGGGCACGGGCATCATGTGGCCGCGCAGGGCCGGTCCCACTGAGAAGCGAAGAGGGGTATGGAGTTGTGGGCGGCGCTCAAAAATTTTGCAGCGAACAAAATCTTCGCTCGCCAACGGCCTGTTGCGTAACTGACGGCCAAAGTGGGACAGGCCCAAGACCCTGGCGTGACGCAACGTCTCACCTCCAACAGCAGCAGAAGCAGGCAAACGATCTTCGAACTCAGCCTGGGGCTCACGGCCGTTGCGGATCCGGTCCGCCACCACTTCTACTCCCAGAGCGGGGCCAAGAAAATTGGAGGTAGACACAAAATGCAGGAGTAACCCAACGGGACCGGCAGCATCTCTGGAGAGAAGCGAAGGATGACGTTTTGGGTCAACACCCTTCTTTCGGACAGAAGAAGGGTCTCGACCTGAAACATCACCCATTGCTTCTCTCCAGAGACGCTGCCGGTCCCGCTGAGTTACCCCGGCATTTTGTGTCCATCTTCAAATGACGTCACGTGCTCCAGACGGCTGTGTGGACGCATGAAGTCGTGCGCGATCTCAACGCGACCACGAGGTCGCGTAATTAACATGCCAAGGACACGTAGGTGGGACAGGGGCTCAAGTCTTGCAAATGCACTGCATGGAGTTGCTGTTCACAACCCAACTTTGAATTGTTCAATTATAGGTAACACCCCCACCTTATTCCCATCTTTCCTGTGCCCCACCCTGGTGCCGGAGTCAGGGATGTAGATCACGGACGCAAATCCTTCAACCCAAGTCCACACAGTCAGCCTCACTCAGCTTCACTTCTAACGTTATTCTGATACACTGACTGCCGCAGGATATATCCACATTAATTTATTGATGCAATTATAGTACAAAAGAAAGCACAGATGTCTTTACCATCTCTGCTGGGTGACAGAAACATATTATGTACTCGATATGTTTTTGAAAAACAGATCAACTTGTACATTGATAAATCCGTGTACTGATCATCATGTCCGCAGGGTTCATCAAAAGTGCATCATGATGCTGATGAGGTATCATTAGGTCTTCTCATTCTGATTGTCCAACAACTTGTCACCAGTTGTAGAGGCAACTACTCGCTGTGGACGCCCCCGTCTCCTATTCTGTCGAGTGCTCCAACGCAGTGGTTGCTTTGATAGGAGCACCTTGAATGTTATCCTTTGAGAGGGCTGGCATCCGTGTCACCCCAGGCCTGTGGTCCGCACCCACTGCCTCAGCAATACTGGAAAATCCTTGTTCCCTTCAAAAATAAATACAATTCATCTCTGGTGAGAGAATAAGGATTGACTTGTAAACCGGCCAGAGGCTGCAAAATCATAGCATGCTTGCATGGAAACAAATTGAGCCTTTGGACTTTGATCCAGGAAGCCAAAAGGGATCTAATGGATCCCATTTATTCTTTATATTTCAGTTAATACTTGAAAAATATTAGCAGGGGAGGGATGTGCAGGGAAGAACTGCAGATGCTGGTTTAAATCGAAGGTGGACACAAACTCAGCAGGTCAGGCAGCATCTCTGGAGAGAAGGAATTGGTGACGTTTCGGGTCGAGACCCTTCTTCAGACTGATGTGAGGGGAGGGGGCGGGACAAAGATAGAAGGTAGTCGGAGACAGTAAGACTAGTGGGAGAACTGAGAAGGGGGAGGGGGTGGATCGGTAAAGCAAGGGTTACTTGAAGTTAGAGAAGTCAATATTCATACCGCTGGGATGTAATCTGCCCAAGTGAAATATGAGGTGCTGTTCCTCCAATTTGCGCTGGGCCTCACTCTGACAATGGAGGAGGTCCAGGACAGAAATGGGAGAGGGAGATGAAGTGCTGAGCCAGCGGGAGATCAGGTACGTTAAGACGGGCTGAGCGGAGGTGTTCAGCGAAACGATCGCCGAGCCTGCGCTTGGTCTTGCCGATGTAGAGAAGTTGACACCTGGAACAGCGGATACAGTAGATGAGGTTGGAGGAGGTGCAAATGAAATGATATCTAAGTAATCTGCGGGAATGGGAACATTGCTGCTTAAGATTCCAGCGTGTAGTAGTTTCACGTGTGATGGGAAACATAGAAAATAGGTGCAGGAGTAGATCATTCGGCCCTTCGAGCCAGCACCGCCATTCAATATGATTATGGCTGATCATCCTATATCAGTACCCCGTTCCTGCTTTTACCCCCATATCCCTTGATTCCGTTAGCCGTAAGAGCCAAATCCAACTCTCTCTTGAAAACATCCAGTGAATTGGCCTCCATTGCCTTCTGTGGCAGAGAATTCCACAGATTCACAACTCTCTGGGTGAAAAAGTTTTTCCTCAGCTCAGTCCTAAATGGCCTAATCCTTATTCCTAAACTGTGACCCCCTGATTCTGGACTCCCCCAACATCCTTCATCTGGCCTGTCCAGTTCCTTAATACATTTATATGTTTCTATAAGATCCCCTCTCATCATTATAAATTCTAGTGAATATAAGCCCAGTCAATCCATTCTTTCTTCATATGTCAGTCCCGCCAACCTGGTGAACTCCCAACCGCACTCCCTCAATAGTAAGAATGCCCTTCCTCAAATTGGACCAAACCTTCTCCAGGTGCAGGCTCACCAGGGCCCTGACTGCAGTAGGACCTCATTGCATCAAAACTCAAATCCTCTAGCTCTGAAGGCCAACATGCCATTAGCTTTCTTCACTGCCTGATGGACCTGTGAAGTACGAAATGTATGAGGGATGAATCATTGATTAGAGTCATCGGGTCACACAGTGTGGATACAGGCCCTTCGGACCAACTTGCCCACACCGACCAACATGTCCCATCTCTGGACAATAGATCAACCTGATCTATTCCTCTCATGATTTTGTTCCATCTCTGCAAGATCACCCCTCTTCCTTCTGCCCTCTGAGTAATAGACCTCCTAGCCTGCTGAACCTTTCCCTATAGCTCATGCCCTAGTGTCCTGGCAGCTCCCTCTTAAATCGTCTCTGTACCTTTTCCAGTTTAACAATATATTTCCTATAACATGGTGCCCAGGGCTGAATACAATACTCAAAATGCAGCCTGACCAACATCTTATATAACTGCAACATGATCTCCCAACTTCTACACTCAATACTCTGACCTCTACCCCTTAATCGCTCTGTTCTACAACACTCCCCAGTGCCCTACCATTCAGTGTACGTCCCGACCATGTTAATCTCCTCAAAATGCAACACCTCACATTTATCAGTATTAAATAAATACAGTCTACCTGCCCAACCGATCACGATCCTGCTGCAATGTTTGACAACCATCTTCACTATCTACAATACCGCCCACTTTTGGGTCATCTGCAAACTTGATAATAATGCCATGTATGTTCTCATCCAAATCATTGATATAGACGTCAAACAGCAATAGACCCAGCACCGAACCCCAAGTCACAGCCCTCCAGTCCGAAAACAACTTCCACCATCACCCTCCGCTTCCTTCCAGGAATCCAATTTTCTATCCATTCAGCTGTCTCACCTTGGATCCCATGGGATCTAACCTTCCAGAGCTGCCAATCATGTGGAACCTTGTTGATTGCCTAACTGAAATCCATGTCTACAATGTCCACAGCTCAGCCTTCATCAACCTCTTTGAACACATCTTCAAAAAACTCAGACACGACCTTCATGTACAAAACCATGCTGACTATCCTTGTCCATCTAAATGCATGAATATCCTATCGCTCAGGATAATCAATCACTAGCCACTTCCCGACTACATAGATGAGGCTCACTGGCCTGTAGTCCCCAGCCTATCCCTTGCAGCCCTTCTTGAATAGAGGCACATTATTTGCCACCCTCCAGTCATCTAGCACCTTGCATGTACTTAATGACGACTTGTAAATCTCAGCCAGGGCTTCTGCAATTTTCTGTCTGGCTTCCCACTGTGTCCTCGGATATATTTGATCAGATCCCAGGATATCTGTCTGCCTTCTTAATGAGGAAGAATATAACTGCAGTACTGTTAACGGATATCCTGGAGGGATCAGCCATTGAGTCCAAATGGGTGGAATTTCAGAATAAGTTAGCAGTGATCACTTTGCCTGGGTTATATTGAAGGCCACCCAATAGTCAGCGGGAATTGAGGAACAGATATCTAACCAAACCGCAGAATTGTACAAGAGCAATAGAGTTGTAGGTGCAGGATTTTGACATTACCGATATTAAGTGGGAATGCTTTCTGCAGGAGGCTAGATGGAGGGGGAATTTGTTAAATGTGTTGTTCTTCAGATGGAAGAAGAGGACTAACCCGAAATGCCTACTATTCATCTTCTCCAGAGATGCTGACTGACCCACGGAGCCACTCCAGCTCTACGAGTCTCTTTTTTTGTAAATCAGCATCTGCAGTTTGTTGCATCTACATAACATTGGGGAGGTATAGGCAACTGGGATCAAGGACTGGGAGTCAGTTGAGAAATGGGATCAAGGAAAGGTCGTGGCCATGTTTTCACCAATCTTTTCACCACCACGCACAAGAAGCACAAGACAGACACCACTGTACGCAGACGCCGAGAAGTGCGTTCAGCTCTGGCTGAACAACTTCTAATCTTGTGTGTGGACTCGATAAGAATAAGACTTGAGAAATATAGGATTTGTAGGAGAGAACTTAAAAAAAAAAGAGATTCGGAAGGCAAAAAATAGGCCACAAAATGTCCATGGCAAATAAGATTAAGGAGAGCCCCAAAACAGTCTCCAAGTATATCTGGAGCACGAGGATAAGGAATGAACAAGTGCCCTTCGGGACAGTAGGGGCAATCTATGTGGGGAGGTGGGTGATGTCCTAAATGAATGCTTCTCATCTGTATTAACCAAGAGAATGGATGTTGGGATGTTAGCGAGTTCAGAACATCTGGAGGGCAGTAGTAAAAAGTGTTGGATGTCACATGAAGCATCTCCATCCGATAGTGAAACATAATATTTTAAGAGGCACGTGTAGAGTAGATATTAAAAATCTTTTTCTCATTGCAGGGGTATCAAAGGAACATTAATGCAGTAATCAAATATTTTTTGGTTTTACAAATATGGAGAGCAGTTGATAACTAATTCACCAGATGAGCTGGTGCACTTCGATACAATTACTGTGTTTAAGAAACATTTAGTCAGACATTTAAATCGGCAAAACATAGGACATTTAAGTAGGTTTTGTCGCTCTTTCTTTGATATTTCTCCTGGGTGGTCTCCAATCCAAGGACGTGAACATTGAATGCTCCTCTCTCTGGGTTCACTACCACCTCCACTGTTCCCAGCTGCCCATCCCTCCTGTATTTGCACCAGATTCCATAATCTGCAACACATGCATCAACCAGCCTCTGTGGCTATCTCCACCCTCTCTTCTCCACCCCACTTCAATTGCCAATCAATCCTTCCTCACTTGGCCCCACTTATCACTGCCTCTCCCCCTCACACTTGTATCCTGGTTATCTCCTCTTTACCCTTTGAGTCCAAATGGAAAAACCCCTGACCCTAAATGTCGACTGTCCATTTCCCTCCATACATACTGCTGGCCCGCTGAGTTCCTCCAGCAGTTTGGGTTTTGCACCAGATTTTAGCATTTGCAGTTCTCTATGTCTCCCTTTTAAATATTAAATATGGGGCAAACATTTAGTGTATGTAGCGTTACATCTGCTCAAAAAAATTACATTTTGTCAAAAGGGATTTTCTTTTCGTTGATCAGTCTGAAGGCTTTTATTCAAGTCCCTGCTCCTCAAATGTCAGTGGAGTCATAGTGGTACAGCGTTGGCCCTTCGGCCCAACTTGCCCACACCGGCCAACATGTCCTAGCTAGTCCCACCTGCCCGGGTATGGTCCATATCCCTCCAGTAATGGGACAATTCTAAATGTTGGCCTTTCCCCATTTACAGTGGTTGAAGCAAGCTTCAGTAGGTGCCTCAGCATTTAGCCCCACACCCTGAAATGTGCTGACCCACAACAAGTGGTTGCAGAACATTCCTTGCACTGGAAGACCTGCAAGTTCTGGGCAAACCAAAATGGGCCATGACTGAGTTGATTATCCTCCGGCAAACATATTTTAAAAAAAAATCCAGTTTGTCAAATTTCATTACATTAACAGATGCGTGACATTGGCCCAGCGGAGAATACTTACTTTAGCAGTTGTTTTAATTCACGTTTGATTTTATGTACCAAAGGAGGCCCTTCGTATGTAATGGCTGTGTACAATTGGATCAACGTGGCTCCTGCCCGGATCTTCTCAAGGACATCAGCTCCACTACTAATTCCACCCACCCCAATAATGGGAATTCTTCCTAGAAAACAAAACATATCAGCAATAAGGTCCATCACGTCTGATGACAGGATGCTAACTTTACATCATACATTGTAGTGACTGTACATTGAGAATTATCCACCACTGCAACAAGTAGAGGTTATATATAATAAATATAAATTCAATGGTACGGGGACAAATATACTTTTCCCAAGTACTCAACCAACCATCAAAGACATTATTTGTCTTATATGTTAAAGAACAATCAGAAATCCACCCATTGAGTGGCTAGACCTGTAGAGCAGTAAGCATACAATTATCTTTGCATCATTTAGCTGATGTTGTTTGCGAGAATGAAGACATGTTAAAATTGGGACCATGTCCCAGAAGGGAATGTATCATTCTTCTTCATTGTATCACAGATTGCTGGAAGCTCAAGTGTGTGGATGGTGGATCAGTTGTTTAAGAAAGAACTGCAGATGCTGGAAAAATCGAAGGCAGACAAAAATGCTGGAGAAACTCAGCGGCTGAGGCAGCATCTGTGGAGCGTAGGAACGGATGACGTTTCGGGTCGAGACCCTTCTTCAGACTGGTGGATCAGGACCGGTTCAGATGCCCTCACAACCAAATCTGCTGTCAGGGATTACACCTGAGCAATGGATAGTTTAATACTTTAAAATAATTAGTATCTGTAAAACCTCATGAAATCCTCTGCAGAGGGGAGCGAGAGGAGGAAGAGAAAAGGACAAACCAAAACAAAATGGCATCAAGCGGTCAATGACTCACTCCCAATCCCCACATCCTCAGCGTCTGGTTAGAGATTACTGGATTATATTCAATTGGTGAGAATATTGAGCAAGCCTTTCCATGTCATTTCAATCCATTTTGAGGGTAGTTGTTAATTTCCCTAATTATGCAAATGTCCCGCTCTACACTCCAGAAAACGAAAGGACGATTTGATATGAACATTATACACAACCTGAGAAAATTGCATACTACGCACCATCATGCCCAAGGGGAGGCAGGTCTTTACATTTTAAGATACACTCATTTCGAAGAACTTTTCAATCTACAGTGAACATCATTCCACCCTTAGCCGATGAAGCCACGATGCTGATTGCTGAGTTAACGATGACTTATTTAGAGTAGGAAGGAACTGCAGACGCTGGTTTAAACCGAAGATAGACGCAAAATGCTGGAGTAATTCAGCAGGACAGGCAGCTTCTCTGGAGAGAAGGAACGGGTGATGTTTCGGGTCGAGACCCCTCTTCAGACTCGGTGCATTCCAACGTAATGCACTGGTTCTGAACTTTAAATTCATTACCAAGACAGAACTCCTGGTCATTGTATGAAGCCGGCTGAGAAATACCTTTGGTCAGAGAGTACATCTCATTCACAGTTTTTGTAGACATTTCTCGGAGTGGCATTCCGCTTAAACCACCGCCCTGAGTCTGCAATGGATCCTGAAGAGTCGTTGGTCTGCTGACTGTTGTATTCGTCACGATAAGACCATCAACCCCGAGCTAGAGAGTGGAACAGAATACAGCGATGGGAAAGTTACACACTGGAGCACGGCACAGTGGACCCAATCCATCCCATGCTTTACCACATTTACAGATGCAAGGAAGAAACTAAATATTTAGCTTCAAACCCTCTGATTTGTAAAATGACAAATTTACACCAACTATATCAGGACAGAAGCTCAGAGTGGAGTTCCTTCCACAGCCCCAAATTTCTGTTGTGGACATTGGTCATATTACATTGCCCGCTATCATGTTATCCTCACCTCAGTTACCACACTGGCTATATCTTTTTTATCTTCAGCTGTGAGGTCTGGAGCAATTTTCAGAAGTATAGCAGGTTTGCGATTGACTTTCAGATAATCCCTTTCTTTCATTACCTAAAAAATAAAAAATAAAAAATAAATTGGTACAGAAATCACAACCAATTCTGTGTTATTACAATGGTGGAGACCGAGTATATCAAGTAGCAATGTTACAAAATTATGAGATATTAAAAATCAAGTCTGCAATTTATCCCAGCAGATAAAGCATAAAAAGAAGTTTGATTTGACACCCAATTCACTTTCATATCTTCAGTATTAAGAAAGTTATGACCATTTTCATACTCGGAAATTAGCATCTTGTTCCCCATTGCCTTTCAATTGACTTAACTCAAAAGCTGTGATCTAGAACAGTTAAAAGCCCATATCTTTCTTAAAAATTAAGAGAACTCAATTAAATTTTCAGTTATTATAGATTGAAGCATTCTGAAACAAATATGAAACAATCTTACTTGGATGACCTGAAATTAAAGCATATAATTAGTTAGTTATCTAATTGTAGCTAATTACAAAATTCAATGAATAGATCTAAACATCTATCCATTTCTTAAGAAAAGATACACTTTTTTAAAATTGCCTAAGTGTCCAAATAACATTCACACAATATTCCACAATAGTGTCCACAACAGTATTTTTCCTCCGGACTTCACCGCAAACTGCAACGTTCTAATCCACCACATTCCACTAAAACCCACTCGCTAGTAACATAATTTTTAAATCTAATTTTCATGAATTTCCAGGCCAAATGGAAGGAATTTAGTGTTTACTGCCTGTAAATTAAAGGCCATTTAAATCAACTAGCGAGTGGAATGCGGTGGATTAGAACGTTGCGGTTTGCGGTGAAGTCGGGAGGAAAAATACTGTTGGTATTAATTTAAAAATACCTTCATGAATGAAATGTCGGAGCGATTTTTCTTCCGCAACGAAATCGCCCGATATGGATCGATTTTCCCGGTCTGTTGAAAAATGGCACTTTAAGCCGGCCCCCTCTGAAAGGCGCCAAAGTCACGCACACGGGGAGCGGCAGAACTGCAGCGCTGCTCAAGGTAAGTTTTGTAACATACCTATATTAAGAGCACCAAAAGACTGCCGCTGTTGAGATCAGGGACCCCGCATGACAGTAAATACAATCTACTGTTGAGTCGAGATGAATAATTATAAATTCTGACTAATACAGGCAAGTGCCCTACACTGTGCCTTATATGGGTGCTTTGGATATGGATGCTTTGGATTTAGTTGCATGGTCAAACAAACAAAAGATAAGAAAGCATTGCCGACCTTTGCTAGCAGGCTGCGGAGCTTTTCCTTGCCTTGAAGAGTTCTTAATCCTGGAGTATTGGGACTGGACACATTTACAACCAGATAGTCAGCTAATGCGCCAAACCCACGGACCCCTTCAACGTAGTCAGCTGCAGCATCGCTAGAGAGCTTGTTCTTCCCAAGATTTATGCCCAGAGGACTTCCCCCTTTAAAACAAAAATCATTGAGTCAATTTATGTTTCCATAATGAGGTATATCTTTATAATCATTGAGAAGAGTTTTAATTTTGAAAGTTTCGACAGAAATGTGAAAGATCATGTGTACACTGTTGACAATCATACATTATTTATGAAGCTTTGGAATTCAACAGATTACCAAATGATTGACATTCATACACTAACACAAAGGAGGAGACATTTGCTTTGTGACCTCAGACTGCAACAAGACTGTGTTGTCTCTCAGGAGCCAGGGTTCAGGGTATTTCTGAGCGGCCGCAGCATTCTCAAGGGGGAGGGGGAGCAGTGGGGTCGTTGTGCATGTTGGCACAAATGGCAGAAGTAGGAACAGGGTGTAGTCCTGCAGAGCGCAAACAGAGAGCTAGGCAAAAGATTAAAAAGCAGGACCAGAAGGGTAGTAACCTCCCGAATGCTCTCGGAACCATGTGCTAGTGAGGGTAAGAACAGGAACTTAGCCACAAATTCACCAGTCCTGAGGAATTGGTACAGCGATCCAGATTTTTGTACCATTCTGGGGCAGAGATTTCCTGTACAAGAGGGATGGGTTGCATCCCAAAATTCTGGCAGGAGGTTTGTGCCAGTGCTATTATGGGTGGGTTCACAGTAGATTGGCAGTAAGACGGGATCCAATGCAGGCGTGAGGCTTTTTAGAGGCAGCAAGACATGACAGAAGGCGATAGAAGTGTGTTCAGTGGGCAGGATAAGCGGGAGCACGGCATGGAGGAAAACACAATGACTAGTGAACTTGGGACAGTTAATGGAGATGTCTTGAGGACAGTCCATATTAGTCAGGGAGGTACTGGACATCCTGGGTGTATGAATCTCCTGGGCCTGGTCAGATATAACTGGGGAAGTGTGATAAGGTAGAAAATAAATTGCAGGATGCCAGATGATTGTTGTATCTCTATTTAAGAAAGGCTGCAAGGAAAAGCCTGAGAACAATAAGCTAGTGAGCACAACATCTTTGATAGGTAAATTACTGGAGAGTATTCTGATAGACAACCCTTTTTAATAGACAGGAGCTAGAAAGGGATAGTTGGCATGGTTGTGTATGTGGAAGATCACCGTACGAATTTGGTGGAGTCTTTTGAAGAGGTTACTGAAAAGGTTGATCACGGCAAGGTTATAGATGTTGTCTATATGAATAATGAGCCCGGTCTTTAATGAGGATCTGCGTGCTAGGCTGCTCTGGAAGGTTAGATTGCATGACATCCACGGAACTAGCTGCCTGGATACAGAATTGGCCTCGTGGAAGGAAGCAGAGGACGGCGGTGAAAGGTGTATTTTGGGCGGGGGCCTATGCCTCAGAGATGGATGCTGGGCCCATTGCTGTTTGTGGTTTATATCAACGAGTTGGATGAGAATGTACAAAGCAAGATTACTAAGTTTGCGGATGACTAAAGTAGGTGACATCGTAGATAGCAAAGATGATTATCAAAAATTACAGCAGATTGTTGATCAGCCAAGCAAGTGGGCTGAGGAGTGGCTAAATGGAGTTTAATCAAATAAGCTCAAGATGTTGCATTTTAGGAAGTCAAACCAGACCTGGACATTCACAGTGAATGGTAGAGCCCCGGTGTGCTGTAGAATAGAGGGGTCTATGAGAACAGATATACAGTGGCATCACAGGTAGATAGGCCTTCATCAGTCAGGTATTCTACCAAGGTGGCATCAGAATGGCCTTCATCAATCAGGTATTGTATCAGTGGCATCACATTGGCCTTTATCAGTCAGGTATTGAGTATCAAGTTAGAATGTTATGTTACAATTGTACAAGAAATTGGTGAGGCCACCTTTGAAGTCCAGTGTGTAGTTTTGGTCACCCTGCTGGTGGAAGGATGTCATTAAGCTGGAAAGATTAGAGAAGATTTATGATGATGTTGCCAGGACTTGAGTGACTGAGTTATAGGTGGAGGTTGGGTAGGTTAGGACTTTATACCTTGGAGAAAAGGATACTGAGGGGTGATCTTACAGGAGAATAGATAGGTTGTACGCACAGAGTTGTTTTACTCGGGGTAGGGAAATCAAAAACCAGAGTACCTAGGTATCAGCTGAGAGGGGCAAGATTTAATAGGAACCCAAGGGGCGACTTTTTCACTCAGAAAATGGTGGGGATATGGAATGAGCTGCCAAGGAGGTAGTTGAGGCAGGTAATATAACAGCATTTAAAAGACACTTGGACATGTAAGTGAGTAGGAAAGGTTTAGAGGGATATGGGTCAAATTAGTGCAAATGGGGCTGACTTAGATGGGGCTTCTTGGTCAGAATGCATGAGTTGGGTCAAAGTGGTTGTTTCCGTTCTGTATGACTCTATGAGTGGCTCCAAACAAATATCTGAGTGTTGGCCGATCACTATGCTCACTTTCTGCACATGAAGTATTTGCAACTGAAGATAGTAATTAATTTTTGCTCTCCAACAGGTCTTCAAATTAGTATCGTAAAAGTACCAATAGCTGGTGTTGCAACTCTACACGATGTCAAGAATCAATTTGCTCATCCCGATGAAGCTCGTTATCTCTGCACGCTTACTGTTTGGCAATGTATACAAGGGGCAGAATGCACAACCCAGTTTGTTTGAACCCACAAGAACTAATTTTGCAGAAGCACTAAATCCAGTTTAAAAGTAAAGAACGAACCATCTTTTCCACTCTCAACATCTTTAGAAGATTTTTACAACAACACCAAGTTGAAATTAAACCTTCATTAATTTTAGATCATTTTGCTTCGTAGCAAAATAAAATAATTGTATCAAGGACCTCATGACAAAATTGATTTGTGATCTCATCTGAGCAGCAGTGATTAAAGGATGCCCAGGTAAACTTAAGGGCCTGTCCTACCAGCGTCCGACTCCATGCGATGAGCGCGATCAAACTGGAAGCGGGGGCCGCGCGGAGGTCGGGTGATCCCTTTACAGGGCCGTTCCCACCAGCATGCGCCTGCATGCGGCAAGCGCGACCAAACCGGCAGCGAGGGCCGCGCGGAGGTCGGGTGAGTGGCGCAACACAGTGCAAAGTGAGGCGAACTTGGAGCGAAGTCTTCAAGGTAAGTTCGCCAGGACAGAGAGGGGCACACAGAGAGGGGCACAGAGGCACACACACACAGAGGGCCACGGAGCCACACACATAGAGGGGCACAGAGGCACCTACAGAGAGGGCCATGGAGCCACACACATAGAGGGTCACGGAGGCACCTACAGAGGGTCATGGAGGCACGACGTCGAGACGGTGTGTAATGCGTCGAGGCGACTGCTAGCCGACAAGCCGTTGCCACGCGGAATTTTTGAACATGGTCAGTTTTTCGGAGCCCCGCGCGATGTCGGGACGAACTCCGCACAATTCCGCACGGCTCCGGCGATTGAAGTGGGACCGGCCCCGCGACGCCTCAAGCGACCACGTTAGGTCGCGCTCATCGCATGGAGTTGCATGCTGGTGGGACAGGCCCTTTTCTCTTGGTCTGTCCTGCAGGGCCTTTCCATTTAGTACCCAGATGGACAGCTAGTAAATTAGATGAAAAGTGAAGTGTAATTTATGTTGGTCTAATGGACAAAACACCAACACTGGGGATTAGCTATCAGAATTTCAGCTCAATTATCTTTTAATTCTCTGACGTACACACATAAAACGATGAATCCATACTTTCCGCAGATGGGTATGGACCAACTGCAGATTTCAGGCATTCTTAACGGCCTGTCCCACTTAGGGGACCTTTTAGGCACGTGCAGGAGACTCTGCGCTCGACACATGGTCGCCACATGTTCGCTGGTGGTCTCTGGTGAGTCTCCTTCATGGTCGCGAGGAGTTCCCGCATTCTGGGAACTAGTCGCGGCCTCACTCTCGTCGCCGCAAACTTTTCAACAATTGGTCGCCATGGAGAAAATCGATAATCCTGTAGTTGTAGGTGCAGTTGTAATGGGGTTGCCATGTAGTTATGGGTAGTCGAGGTAGTCATAGGTAGTTTTAGTTAATCGCCTTTGCTGACCGGGCATTTTCATTGGCTCATTGGGGAAACTAAACGTAAGCACGAGTTTTCAGAACCAAGGATAACCGACCGGTAATGTTAAATGTCCGCTGAACTTCACAGCTGTGTATATGTGGCTTATTAAAAGTTGTCTGGCTTCTTAAAAGTGTCTCCATTCCTTTTCCCCTCCCCCTCTTTAAAAGGACTTACCATACACTGTGCTATCCGTCTTAACGTGTGTGTGTGTGCGTGTGTGTGTGTGCGTGTGTGTATGTGTGTGTGTGTGTGTGTGTGTGTGTGTATGTGTGTGTATGTGTGTGTGTTCCACTCTGACAGTCGCCGTTCCAGTTCCCGGTTTTTCAAGCGAGTGCCGCAAACTTGACAGTCGCCGGCAGTCTGCTGAAAAATCGCCCAAGTGGGACGGGCCCACTTGCTCCTTGCTTGAAACCTGCAACCGTTTGTTATTGTTTCTGTCTGTCCATTTGCTGCCACCCTGTGGCTAGAAAATGAATTGTACTCCATGTGGTGTATTTTTCATTTGATTCAATTTGATTGTCGATCACATGTAACAATCCACACGGTGAACTGACAAATTCTGCACAGGCCCACGTGAAAAATAAAGCTAAAATCGGGGTTCAGAATCCGTCCAGGGTATATCTTATAATTAAATAAAACAAAAAGCAAAAGCAAGGTATATTTGATAAATAAATACAAATTAGCTCCTGTAATCTAACTTTTGTCCACTGTTACCTTTAGTAAGCTGCTCTTGAATTTCTGACCGAGCTTGGAGCCTCCTTTGTACAACAGTAAGTCCATGGCTGTTAAAGCCATATCTGGATAAGAAGATAATTACAGACATTTTCTAAAATAAGTCAACAAAGGAATGTTTTCTGATTCACTGCGTCCAAAGTGTCTGGACCCATATATGGCTCGTGAAACACATGTTAAAGAGAAGGTAGCAACAAAAGGCTGGAGTAACTCAGCCGCTGAGGCAGCATCTCTGGAGAGAAGGAATGGGCGACGTTTTGGATCGAGACCCTTCTTCAGACCGATGTCAGGGGAGGGGGCGGGACAAAGATAGAATATAGGGGGAGACAGTAAAACTAGTGGGAGAACTGGGAAGGGATGGAGAGAGAAAGCAAGGGCTATCTTAAGTTAGAGAAGTCAATGTTCATACCGCTGGGGCGTAAACTACCCATGCGAAATACGAGGTGCTGCTCCTCCAATTTGTGCTGTGCCTCACTCTGACAATGGAGGAGGCCCAGGACAGAAAGGTCGGATTGGGAATGGGAGGAGGAGATGAAGAGCTGAGCCACCAGAAGATCAGGTACGTTAAGACGGACTGAGCAGAGGTGTTCAGTGAACCGATCGCCGAGCTTGCGCTTGATCTCCCGGTGGCTCAGCACTTCAACTCCCTTAGACTCCTCTCTCCATCCCCCTTCCCAAGTCTCCCACTAGTCTTACTGTCTCAACCTACATTCTATCTTTGTCCCACCCCCTCCTCTGACATCAGTCCGAAGAAGGGTCTGAACCTGAAATGTCACCCATTCCTTCTTTCCAGAGATGCTGCCTGACCCGCTGAGTTACTCCAGCATTTTGTGTCTACCTTTGATTTAAACCAGCATCTGCAGTTCTTTCTTACACATATTAAAGAGATTTACACTCACACACAAGGATACATCTCACTGACACAGAGGCAGCGGGAATGCACATCAGGACTGGGTATCGCTGGCCACCTGCAAACTAGATCTCCACAACAGTCATTGGGCAATGCACCCAGGAGTAGATCGAACACCGAGCAGGATAGCACAGAAATACAATGGCCCGCAATGTCTGTGGCATTCATGATACCAAGTTAAACTAATGTCCTCTGCCAGCACTGGGAGAGATTCCCAATCCCATGCACGAACAACTCATCTTGAGCTTCAGTATTGCAAAGAAGGTGGAGTGTAGTGTGCTTCTTCCACTGTTTACACTGGGCATGTGTGTGTTCCCAATGCATGGACTCGAGCACCATCCCAAATGCTTTCTCTTCATGTTCACCGGCCATGGATTCCCAAGAGACAGCGAGGACGCTGCAACTTTACATGGTGGCTTTGAGTACATCCTTCAATAGCTTCCTCTGTCAACCCGTCAATCTATGTGCATGGCAGAGTTCACAATAGACTGTTTCAGGAGACTGTTATCGGATACGAGTAAGATGACCAGTCCAATTGTGCCAACTAAATGCTTTTAATGGTTGTGATGTTAGCAGAGGCTGCTACCATTGATTTGTATATCCTGCCAGAGGATTGTGCAGAGACAACACTGGAAGGTATCTCTCCAATGTTGAGATACCCACTGTAATGCTTCAAGCCTCAGAACAGAACATCATTACTGCCCAGAGATCAGAGGCCTTAATCTTCAGATATACTTTCCCCAGATGACCAAAAGTCATGCAGGAGTGTTGAAGTGGGTTGGGAATTTCATCATCAATGTCTGCCTTCTGGATATGAGAAGGGGAGAGGACTTTTCTAGTCAGAGGGCAACGCTGTATAGTGGGAGCAAGTTAGAAGGAAATATTTATTTTGTCCAGTACCTCACATGCATCAGTCAACAAGTCGATGATGACCCGAGACTCAGCATAATTTGCAGACTGCAGCTTAACCAGATGCCGCGTGACCTTAGCGCTGGAGTGGAGGGCTGTAGTTTGAACATTTTCTCATGTGTCCTGTAACATCAGGTCATGTGAGCTTGCTGGAGGTGAATAGCAGCATTGTAGCGAGAAAGACTGGAAAAATTGACAGGATAGTGAGGCAGCCTTGCTTGGCAGCAGTCTACATTGTGATGAGGTCTGTTATGTACCTGTTGGCCGGAACCTTGCCTTTCAAGCCATAATGGAGCAAATGTAAGATGGAGATGGATTTCAATGGGCAGCCAAAGCGGAGGAAGGTGCTTTCGTGTTCTTTCTGACTGTATGAAGTCTAAGGTTTGAAAGGTGCAAAAGAAATGCCAGGTGAAGCGGTTGATCCTGCTCGCTGCATTCCTCTCACCAGAGTTGTTGTGGGATGACTATGGAGGGATAGCAATCACCGCCATTAGCAATCTTTTGACATGCAATAAATGTGAGGTGGGTGACGTCCATGTATTCATTAGAGCTTTCACTTTGGTGGCAGTGGTCTCAGGCACTTAATTCACTTCAAACTAATGGAATCAAGGGATATGGGAAAAAGCAGGAACTGATTTTGGATAGTCAGCCATGATCGTATTGAATGGCGGTGCTGGCTCGAAGGGCCGAATGGCCTACTGCCACACCTATTTTCTATGTAATCACATCAAACTTGCAGTCATTCATACCTACCCCGCACAACTACACATCTTTTACAAACTATAGCAGAAGTATTGTACTCGAGCACTACCTGTTGATGATAGCTCGATCGGGATCCAGTCTGAACACCCTGGGTCTGGGATTACCATCCTGGGGTTGTGGCGTGACAGTTCCCACCTCCACAAATCCGAACCCCATCTTGTAAAGGCCATCCACTGCCACCCCATCCTTGTCAAACCCCGCAGCAAGTCCAACCGGGTTCTTGAATCTTCGGCCAAATACATTCACCTCCTGAAACAAACAACCAGTCGGTGATCACTGGTGAATGCGGCAAACTCTACCACCGTCATATAAGCTATTACACACAGCAGGGTTTGCATTTCTCTACAGTTGGCCTGGACTATCCAGAACTTACCTTCTGAAAACTGCTGCTAGGTCATTAAAATTACAGAGTTTTTCTCTGCATGTTCTAGAAACTCTTCAACTTATTAAAAATAAACCTATCAGAGTTGTGAAAACAAAGTGGCAGTTACGGTGGAGATAAAGTGACAAAACTCTCTAGAATTGCAAACAACACTTGGCAGCTCTCCATCGCTATTTTCCCAGGCATTATAGGTAGGATGCCCTGGGCAAAAACATGTATCAATCATTGCTTCTGGTTTACATACATCCAGGGGCACCAATTGTCTCCCTTTTCTACCACCGCTCACTGTCAGCTCCTGTGATAGGCAATAACACAGAATTTTCAGAAAAATGTGTGCGCTTGCTCAGCAGTGTAACTTCCTATTCCTTAAACAGCATAGTTCTTTCAACAAAGTACCCTCAGATGCAAGCCTGTGAGATCAATAAAGAACACATTAAAAATAAATTTTCCCCAGATTACATGCGAGTTCTAATAATGCAGCAGTGAGAGGGATGAAAAGCAGTGCTGTCATTTCCTACCTTATTTTCTGAAAATGACGAGTCCATTTGGCCTCTCGAGTCACAGTTGACTCTCGGAGAATTCGCATTTTCCCACTTATTTCATGATAAATTATTGGATCACCCACGACAAAATGGATACCACAACAAAACCATATTTAGTAAACGTAAAATAGTTTTTGTCAAGCCAATGAGTATTCTGGCTACGCTTCACATATTGCACGGATTGCCACTTCGTGGTTGCCTGGGGCACTTACCAGGGCTGAAGAATCCTTGCATTTTGAACGAGGGATTAATCCCCAGGAAATAAAATGGACAGCCAAAGTATGCGCCATTTCTGGATCCAGAAATCTCTGCAGTGTCGGCATCAGCAGGTTAGAATAAAACTTTTCATCCCCAACTGCAGTGCAATACGCAAAAAATAGACAAGTACCACTGCCCAGCACCCGAGCAGCCTCTCGCATGCGTCTCTGCAGGATAAACAAAATGTAGCAATTAATACGAAAACTGGAGAGCACAACCCTCCTGCTAGTAACAAAGAATATGTTCCCAGTTTCTGTACACACCCTACATTTATACCGCACATGGGTGAATATTGCAGAGAACTTCACTAAATGAAGACACTAAAATTAAGCGAGAAGAATTTAGCATGGTTCAACTTGGCATAAATACATTCTTTATATTTTACCAGTCTTCCATCACAAACTTAGATAAAATGCTGACAGAATCATATGTTGTAAAGGCCTGGAATTGCAAAGGAACATCATATAGCACAGCCAAAACCCTTGCATAGAAGAGAAAAATATTATTGTCAGCTAGGGCCTGTCCCACTTAGGCGAGTCTTTTGGTGACTGCCAGGGACTAGTTTTAATGGAATTCACCTACGACACCTGGTGACAACCTACGACAGCAAAAATTGTCGCCACTGTCGCCGAAAAATTTTCAACATGTTGAAGATTTTGCGGCAGTCACCCAAAGAAAAAAATCACCTGTGGGACAGGCCCACAGCCCCACTTAGCCAGAACTGTCAATTACCTAAATCTTATAACACCTTGAATGCTTCTAAAAACAAACAATACAATCTAAAGTTGAAAATGAACTCAAAATATGAAAAAAAATCTAAAATGGTTCTCAACAACATGTGGACTTTTCAAAATAAATTTCAATTTAATAATTATTAGAGATTTAAACAAAACTTAGAAAGATTTAAAAGGGACATTTCTGAAAACTCCTTTCAGATATATCATTAGATCCAATGATATGTCTGAAAAGAGAGCTTGGTAATTTAATTTTTAAATGACCAAACTTCACTTTGGGCCTGTCACACTCGCATTCAAGTCCACAGAACCCAACAGTTATTTTCAGACATGTTCATTTCATGAATGTCCAACAATTGCCTCATTTATTTTTCCATGTTAACTTCCAGGGTCAGAATGGTCATGGATCCATGGATATTCAGAAACCAGAATAGTGATGAATGCTGACAATTTCACCAGCATTTATCTACAAAATGCAGACCAATGTATTTGTAGGGATGTAGATATAGAGGTGCTGTAGTGATAACAATACATTGTCAAAATTATTCTCCACATTGATCTGTCTACACTCATTTCACCTCTCTTGATATAAATCAAAGGCTAACCCAATAAAGTTAACAATAGAGGAATCTATTTACTGCCTACTTCTACAAAGCAATTGGTGAACGGTAAACCCCACAGTCAAATATGATTGTTTTCCCCCCTACCCCGACCCCTTACACCTATATTCCTTCCTCTGACTTCACAATTCACAACTCTATCCTAACTCACACTTTTTGTCTCATCTCTGGCCTTTGTCCAACCACCGGCTATCAGCACCCCCTCTCTCACCTGTATTAGAAACATAGAAAAATAGGTGCAGGAGTAGGCCATTCGGCCCTTCAAGCCTGCACCGTCATTCAATATGATCATGGCTGATCATCCAACTCAGTATCCCGTACCTGCCTTCTCTCCATACCCTCTGATCCCTTTAGCCACAAGAGCCACATCCAACTCCCTCTTGAATATAGCCAATGAACTGGCCTCAACGACCTTCTGTGGCAGAGAATTCCAGAGACTCACCACTCTCTGTGTAAAGAATGTTTTCCTCATCTCGGTCCTAAAGGAATTCCCCCTTATCCTTAAGACTGTGACCTCTTGTTCTGGACTCCCCCAACATCGGGAACAATCTTCCTGCATCTAGCTTGTCCAACCCCTTAAGAATGTTGTAAGTTTCTATAAGATCCCCTCTCAATCTTCTAAATTCCAGTGAGTAGTATTCCAGTATTCATCTATTGCTTGTGTAGCATGGAACTGCTGATGCTGGTTTACACCAAAGATAGACACACAATGTTGGAGTAATTCAGCGAAACAGGCAGCATCTCTGGAGAGAAGGAATAAGGGGCTTTTTACGTCGAGACCCTTCTTCAGACTGAGAGTTTGTACCCTTCCATATCTCTAGTTTCCCCCTCTCCCCTGACTCTCAGTCAGAAGAAGGGTCTCGACCCGAAACATCACCCATTCCTTCTCTCCAGAGATGCTGCTTTAGCATTTTGTGACTTTTTTTTAAGGTATCATTGATACATGTTGCAAACTTTATTTTTGCAACACATGCTTTTCCCCGAGTACGTTACTTAAGGGCCTGTCCCACCAGCATGCAACTCCATGCGACGAGCGTGACCTAACGTGGTCGCTTGAGCCGTCCGGCGTCGCGCAGCCGGTCCCACTTAGATCGCCGGAGCCGTGCGGAATTGTGCGGAGTTCGTCCCGACATCGCGCGGGGCTCCGAAAAACTGAATATGTTCAAAAATTCCGCGCGGCAACGGCTTGTCGGCTCGCAGTCGCCTCGACGCATTACACACCGCCTGACATCGTGCCTCCGTGAACCTATCTGTAGGTGCCTCCGTGACCCTCTATGTGTGTGGCTCTGTGGCCCTGTGTGTGTGTGTGCCTCTGTGCCCCTCTCTGTCCTGGCGAACTTACCTTAAAGGGCCTGTCCCACTAGCGCGCGATTAGACGCGACAAGCGCGACAAATTCGGACGCGGGGGTCGCGTGGGGGTCAGGCGATCCCGGTGCGAGTGAAGGGCCTGTCCCACTAGCGCGCGATTACACGCGCGACGTCCGAAGGAAGGACGTTATTTTTCATCACGTGACGATGCGCATGAGCATGCGCGTTGCACGACGTCGGGCAGTGACGTCATCACGCAACGCCACGCTGAAGACGCACAACGTCAAAACGTCATCACGTTAATCACGTTCTGCGCGACAGGATTTTGCCGCGCGTAATTTTTTAAGCAGTGTCGGTTTTTGGACACTACGCGCGATGTCGACACCAGCTACACACAACTCGACGAGACTCCGGCGATCGCAGTGGGACAGGGTCACGCGAGGCCGGGCGACTAAAGCGACCACGGTAGGTCGCGCTTGTCGCGTCTAATCGCGCGCTAGTGGGACAGGCCCTTAAAGGGCCTGTCACACTAGCGCGCGATTAGACGCGATAAGCGCGACAAATTCGGACGCGGGGGTCGCGTGGGGGTCAGGCGATCCCGGTGCGAGTGAAGGGCCTGTCACACTAGCGCGCGATTACACGCGCGACGTCCGAAGGAAGGACGTTATTTTTCATCACGTGACGATGCGCATGAGCATGCGCGTTGCACGACGTCGGGCAGTGACGTCATCACGCAACGCCACGCTGAAGACGCACAACGTCAAAACGTCATCACGTTCCGCGCGACAGGATTTTGCCGCGCGTAATTTTTAAGCAGTGTCGGTTTTTGGACACTACGCGCGATGTCGACACCAGCTCCACACGAGTCCGCGGAACTCCACCAGACATCGGCGATCGCAGTGGGACAGGGTCACGCGAGGCCGGACGACTAAAGCGACCACGGTAGGTCGCGCTTATCGCGTCTAATCGCGCGCTAGTGTGACAGGCCCTTAAGACTTCGCTCCAAGTTCGCCTCACTTTGCGCCACTCACACGACCTCCGCGCGGCCCCGGCTTCTAGTTTGATCGCGTTCATCGCATGGAGTCGGATGCGGGTAGGACAGGCCCTTTACGGTCTTGGAGGCGCAGAAGCCCGAATCACGGGTGTGAATTTATACACAGCAAGATTCACCACCCCCCACCGTTTGGAAAACGGATTAGATTATCCAGTGTAATGCAGTGTAAACATTCGCAAAGACACCCCCATGATTCTTTAACACAATCGGGTCATGCAATTTGTTTTAAAGCTCCTGTGAGAAATGTTGTGGAGCGCTGAGACTAGCGACGAGATGCAGGCTGCATGTGATGCATTTTGTGTTGCAAACCTCACAGAGGACAACTCTAGTGAGTCTGCACCACCAACGTGTAGTTCGGCAACTGCCCGGCCACTAACATGCCGGGATTCAGAGCCGGCACTCTGCACCGAGCTCTCGCCGCGCTCCGATCCGATCCGCCTACCTTCAACGTGTTTCCAGCCATCCCACCACCCGAAGCTGCTGGGCGGCGGCTTCCTGCAGCTGCGGCCCCGGAACGGGCGGGCTCCGACTAGGGCGCGGAAGCTGAGTGAGTTGTCCCACTCTTCCCGCACTCCCCAGTGCCAACCTGTTCTCAATAGAACTGCAGATTGCTGGTATGGTTTACATTGAAACTACAACATATTGGAGTAACTATGTAGCAATGTTACAACATTTTGAGGTTTAAAAAATCAAGTCTGCAATCATAAAGATGAGTTTAATTTGACACCTAATTCACTTTAATATCTACAGTATTAAAACAGTTATGGCCATTTTCATACTCGGAAGTTAGCATCTTGTTCCCTATTGCTTTTCCATTGACTTCACAAAAGCTGTGATCTAGGACGGTCAAAAGCCCATAACTTTCTTAAAAATTAAGAGAACTGAATGAAATTTTCAGTTATTATAGATTGAAGCATTCTGAAACAAATATGAAACAATCTTACTTGGATGACCTGAAATTAAAGCATATAATTAGTTACTTACCTAATTGTAGCTAATTACAAAATTCAATTACTAGATCTAAACATTTATCCATTTCTTAAGAAAAGGTTAACATTTTAAAAAAAACCTAAGTGTCCAAATAACATTCACACAATAATTCACAATATAACAGGAACTTTAAATCTCATTGTCATTAATTTATAGGCCAGATTAATGAAGGAATTTAGTGTTCAATTTCCGTAAATTATTGGCCATTTAAATCAACTTGCGAGTGGGTTTTTGTGGAACGCGATCATTTGGAACGTTGCGGTTTGCGGTGAAATTAACCCCCAGTCGGCAGGAAAAATACTGCTGGTTCGTATATTTTTTAAGTCACCTTTTCGCAACATGAAATTTTGATTAAAGGCTTCCTAAGAAGCACATTTTTATGTAAAAATATACTGTGTAGCTTCTTTTGTCCCCTACGTAAGATCCGTCCCGTTGTCGGCGCTCATGGCTTTAGAAGATGATTTTTAAATCATGCTAGGTAAATTTTACTCATGCTAGGTAAATAATAAATCCATAAAACAAATGTCGGAGCGATTTCTCTTCAGCAACTAAATCCCCTGAGATGAATCGATTTGAATGGTCTGGAGAAAAACGGCATTTTAATCCCGCCCCCCTCTCAAAGGCGCCAAAGTCGCGCACACGGGCAGTGGCAGAACTGCAGCGCCGCTAAAGGTACGTTTTGTAACATACCTAAACTCTGGCAACATCTCTGGAGAGAAGGAATGGGTGACATTTCGGGCCGAGACCCTTCTTCAGACTGAAAGTCAGGGGAGAGGGAGACACAGAGATATGGACATCAAAGGGGATGAAGGTCAAGGAAAATGTATAGATAATTCCAGCTTTTTGTGTAACCCTAGAATAGATCATTGTCAGCTGGGGGAAGGTGACAACGAAGCGTACAGATCATTTACTCGGGGGGGGGGGGGGGGGGGGGCAGTCAGACTGGTCGGGGAACTGGGATGAGGGAGGGATGGAGAGAGAGGGAAAGCAAAGGTTACTTGAAGTTAGAGAAGTCAATATTCATTATGCTGGATAGACACAAAAAGCTGGAGTAACTCAGCGGGGCAGGCAACATCTCTGGAGAGAAGGAATGGGTGACGTTTCGGGTCAAGACCCTTCCTTCAGCCCGCTGGGTTGTGTTTGGACACACCGGTTGGAATTGGTGTCTGGGGAAGGTGCTGCCTTTGTAGCGTCCTATCTCACCTCAAATCTGGGTTTCCTATAGATTTTATGTTCATAAAATGCTCTACATAGAGCTTTTCAGCGTACTACATCCAGATCCAGATAGGTTCTAGGAGCAGAATTAGGCCATTTGGCCCATCAAGTCTACCCCACCATTCATTCATGGCTGATCTATCTTTTCCTCTCAACCCTATTCTGCTGCCCTCTCTCCATAACCCCTGACACCCTTAAATCAAGAATTTGCTGAGAACTTTTGCAGTTCAAAGCAGAATTCCTCATTTATTTGGTGACTGAACTGTACTTACAAATTTAGAATAGTCTCCTCAATATAACTGGAGCAGGGATTCTTAAGACAGGGTAAGGTGTGAGCACTCCTCCCTGACCTCAAGGGTTGTATGCACAGGAGACTCTTTGAGCTGAAGGGGGAAAGATTTTCACATTTTCATACAACTTTTCACATAAAGAGTGGTGGGTGTTTGGAATGAGCTGCCGGAGGAGGTAGTTGAGGCAGGTATTATCTCAATGTTTCAGAAAAATTTAGACAAATACATGGATAGGGCAGGTTTAGAGGGATATGGGCCAAATGCAGGCAGGTGGGACTAGTGTAGATGGGACATGTGGGCAAGTTGGGCAGTAAGGCCTGTTTCCACGCTGCAAGACCATGACCCTAGATGAAGGATCTCAGCCTGAAAGTTTTCTCTCCCCAAATGCTGTCTGACCTGCTGAGTTCCGTCAGCACCTTTTATTTTGCCTGAGGATTGTAGGTTCACAGGCAGGAGCATAAACTTAGTCTGGAACTGGAGAGAGCCCTGCAGTTTAACAACACGTGAAGTCTCTGGCAACGTTGCTCAAGTCACCAGAATAGGATCTTTGCCAGCACCACCCTCTACGATTCCTTCCAGTGACTTGGTGTAGGTTCCTGGCCTTGGGTATGTTGGCCTGGGAGAGGATGCTGCTGTAAACTGACTTATTCTGCAGTGCATTTGGAGGGTTTGCAGAGAGATTGTAGGTGGTACCTCTCCATTATCTTGCGGGGATCTATCGCAGTCGCTGCCTCAAAAATGCTGGCAGCATCATCAAGGACCCACACCATCCTGGCCACACACTCATCTCCCTGCTATCTTCAGGTAGAAAGTACAGGAGCCTGAAGACTGCAACATCCAGGTTCAGGAATAGCTGCTTCCCCACAGCTATCAAGCTATTAAACTCAACTCAAACAAAACTCAGAACATTAATAGACCATTATCTGTTTATTTGTACTTTATCTGTTTATTTATTTGTGTGTGTATATATTTATACAATGGTATATGGACACACTGATCTGTTCTGTATTCATGCCTTCTATATTCTGTTGTGCTGAAGCAAAGCAAGAATTTCATTGTCCTATCTGGGACACACGACAATAAACTCTCTTGAATCTTGAACGCTGAAGGTAGTTCAAATTTCAGAAACATATATTATTGTTGGGCAGGCATCACTGTTGCTCAGTAGGCCTTGAGTTTTGTGCCACATTTAAATGTAAACAATGTTTTCCTCAGTATGGGCTCTGAGATATGGTACCTGAGATTGGAGAAATGTTGTGCTTTTTCCTGTGTGTCCTTAGAACCATTATTCTTGGGAATTGGTAGAAGACTTTTGAGAATGTTGAATGCAAAACTCATCCTATCATTTGCTTCGGTGATGGGGTTTTGATATGGCTTGAAGATCATCCTCTGAGCGTGTGCAACACCTCATGTGTGCACAGTAGCTAAAATTGGGGTAACTTTTCGTTTTGAGCAAAGGTGACATGGTCAGCAGTTTTCAATAAGTCCAAAGAAGAGATTCCATTCCAGAATGAAGCATGGTGAAGGGCAGCAATGTGGTGAGAAAGATTGAAAAAAAAATGGAGGCATGCTTGACAGCGGTCAGGGTGGGCCTATTGGTTGGGATTATGCCTTAGTTTAGCTTATGGATACAGCACAGAAACAGGCCCTTCGGCACACAAGTCTGCGCCGACCAACGATCCCTGTACACTTACACTACCCTACACACACTAGGGACAATTACAATTCTATCAAGCCAATTAACCTACAAACCTGTACGTCTGTGGAGTGTGGGAGGAAACCGGAGATCCTGGAGAAAACTCACGTAGGTCGCAGGGAGAATGTACAAACTGTGTACAGACAAGAACCCGTAGTCAGGATCGAATCCGGGTATCCGGCGCTGTAAGACAGCGCTCCACCTCAGCGCCACTGTGCTGCCCACTTGCCTGCCATCGTAACGCAACAGTAAGATGGACACTTGAGGAGGATGTTCAACTTTCTCCCCCAGCTGACAGAGTCAAAGGTCTTAGTGAGGTCGAAAATAAATCATGTATAATGGTTGGTGCTATTTGCTGCATTTCATTGGCAGTTGTTGTGCGGTGTAGATCATGTCCACCGAGCCACAAGATGGAAGGAACCCACCGATTTGGCCACGGCAAGGAGGCGCTGAAAGAGGACCCTGCTGATTATTTTCCCTGTGGCAAAACATAATGGAGAAATGCCTCTGGTTAGTTTAGTCAGATTTGGCTCCTTTCTTGAAAATGGATATGATTATAATGATAGAATTGTGCAATGCAAATACAGAGCTTCAGCCCAACTTGGCCTTGCCAATCAAGATGTCTTGAATTCCATTAGCCTGCATTTAGCCCATATCCTTCTAAAGCTTTTTCTATCCATGTCCCTGTCTAAAAATCCTTTAAATGTTGTTAATGCACCTGCCTCCTCCACGTCATCTGGCAGTTCATTCCAATGTACCCACCATCGTCTGTGTGAAGAGCTTGCCCATCAGGCCCAGTTTAAGTTTTTCCCCTCTGACATTAAACCTATGCCCTCTAGATTTAGACTCCCCCACCTGGGGAAAGAACTGTGAGTTTATCGTATATTTGCACCTCATGATTTTATTAACAGAACAGGTCATCCCCAGGCCTAGTTTGCTCCCAATATAACAGTCCCAGCCTATCCAATCATTCCTTACATCTTAAACCCTCTAGTCAAGGCAACGTCCTTGTGATTTTTTCTGTTCATGTGCAGTGAGACAGCTGCTGGCAACGCTTCAATGCTTCTTCACAGGCTCATCTGTTGCTGTTTTCATAGAGCATTGAACACAACGTTCATTACTTAGCCCCAGAGCTGAATTGATAAACAGAAATTTGTTCACTGTTAAAAAAACAAGTTGACAACAGTTTCATACCTTCAATGGATTTTGTAACAAATGAAGTGTATAAAATGTTGCAATCCGTGCCTAATCATAGAAACATAGAAACATAGAAAATAGGTGCAGGAGTAGGCCATTCGGCCCTTCAAGCTTGCACCGCCATTCAATATGATCATGGCTGATCATCCAACTCAGTATCCTGTACCTGCCTTTTCTCCATACCCCCCGATCCCTTTAGCCACAAGGGCCACATCTAACTCCCTCTTGAATATAGCCAATGAACTGGCCTCAACTACCTTCTGTGGCAGAGAATTTCAGACATTCACCACTCTCTGTGTGAAAAATGATTTTCTCATCTCGGTCCTAAAAGATTTCCCCTTATCCTTAAACTGTGACCGCTTGTCCTGGACTTCCCTAACATCGGGAACAATCTTCCTGCATCTAGCCAGTACAACCCCTTAAGAATTTTGTAAGTTTCTATAAGATCCCCCCCACAATCTTCTAAATTCCAGTGAGTACAAGCCGAGTCTATCCAGTCTTTCATCATATGAAAGTCCTGACATCCCAGGAATCAGTCTGGTGAACCTTCTCTGCACTCCCTCTATGGCAAGAATGTCTTTCCTCAGGTTTGGAGACCAAACCTGTACGCAATACTCAAGGTGTGGTCTCACCAAGACACTGTACAACTACAGTGGAACCTCCCTGATCCTATACTCAAGTCTTTTTGCTATGAATGCTAACATACCATTCGCTTTCTTCACTGCCTGCTGCACCTGCATGCCTACTTTCAATGACTGGTGTACCATGACACCCGGGTCTCGTTGCATCTCCCCTTTTCCTAATCGGCCACCATTCGGATAATAGTCTACATTCCTGTTTTTGCCACCAGACATGATTTACCTTTCGTAAATCCATGCTGACTTTGTTCAATGATTTCACCACTTTCCAAATGTGCTGATATACCATCTTTAATAATTGACTCTAGCAGTTTCCCCACTACCGATGTTAGACTAACTGGTCTGTAATTCCCCGTTTTCTCTCTCCCTCCCTTTTTAAAAAGTGGGGTTACATTAGCTACCCTCCAATCCTCAGGAACTACTCCAGAATCTAAACGGTTTTGAAAAATTATCACTAAGGCATCCACTATTTCTGGGGCTACTTCCTTAAGTACTCTGGGATGCAGAGGTGGAAAAAACAGATATTGTTTGTTTCCATGGAGAATGCCACATTAAGATTGTTTCCCGACATTGGGAGCTTTTCTTTATTCAATAATGTAACCCTTCCATTAGTTTGAATCGCCAACTATCGTTCAGTCTTTTTGGGAAAACCTGAGATACAGATATAGAGGTGCTAGTAATATCAGAGACCCAATAGCCATTCTGTGCACATTGAGTCCCCCAAAGACGACAATGACCAAGGTATCTATTTTTTCCCTATAAAATATTAATTGGTGAATCAGCAATACTCTTCTCCATGAGACATACCACGAGAACAGTGTACTCCATTTGACTTATTTGAATTTGGTGGCCTTGCAACTTGCTTGAAATGGAATTTCAAGGAATAGCTGAGAGTCAACTGCCAGACCACCAGTCGTGAGTGAGCTGGCAGCTCACCAGCCGTGAGCGACTGAGCTGCCATCCTGAGAATCCATTTGGCACGCAATGTCTACTAGCCCTCTGGAAACCAGTCCCTTCAGCCCACAACACCCATACTTGCGCCTCAGAAGCCCCATCCCCACTGGCCACCAATATTGGAATTGGTAGAGAGGTGGAATATTGGGTTGGGGAACCAGCCCTCCCGTGTGAACATGGGACCCAACGGGTCCCACTTAGTCTAGTAATAATTGCATTCTCATTGATTGTAACCAATTATTCTTTACCTTGCAGTTTAGAACTTCAATGAAGCACGAGATGTCTCCTAGATGTAATTATTCCTAAGGAATCTATTATTCCTCATAAATCAATTAAGGACTAATACAGTCTTGCAATCCTATCTGCTTTCATGCTGAAATTTGATCTATTGCAAACTGATGAGTACATGTTATAAAAATCGCTTCCGACTTTAAATCATTCAGTGTTGGATCCAGTAGATGTCAGATGAACCAAATCAGGATCTGCTCTTAGATGCCTTAAAATGAGCCCGCAATTATTTCTAATGTTTTGTTATCTATGCCATATCGAGGCAATACTCTGCTTGCAGCATCAGAAGGAATCCCAGGATTTGTGCTATGAGTTTGTGGAACAGCGGATGAGCTTTGAGAATGCTCAGAAGCAGTGTGAGCGAGCGGGAGGACATCTCGCCATTAACCAGAATGAGAAAATGTTCCACCTTCTCCAGAACCAGGTGCCGAACAATAAAAAGTGGTGGATTGGCCTCATTGTATCTGAAGTGGAATCAAGTCAGAGACAAGATGCCCCAGGTAAGAGGTCAACTTAATAAGCAGTGAGGAGACATGTTTAGAGGAAGGGTTTGAAGATGTCTTATTTGAGATTAGTTATGTTCAGCTTGGGAGAGATCAACATGATAAGCCGTGAGAGGATATGTTTGGAGGAAGTCCTAAGTACTGTCTATCTCTCATTACCCAAGTACTGTCTACATCTCTAGTTCCCCTTTCCCCTGACTCTCAGTCTGAAGATGGGTCTCGCCCCAAAATGTCACCTGTTCCTTTTCTCCAGGAATGCTGCCTGACTCCAGCTTTTGTGCCTGTCTTCTGTTTGAAGAACACGCCTCATTTGAGATCAGCTTCTGTACAGCTTGAGAGTGAATTACAGCTATAAGGCAGTAGTTCTTTTTAAGATGCAGAAGAGAGAATGTCACATGTGGAACAAAAACACTTTTCTCTCAACCATTGACCATTAGTTAAAGAATGAAATGTGGTTCTCTCGACTGTGAAATGAGTGTAAATTGTAAATTAGTTTAATTTGAGTAAAATAAAATTACAATTCTTATTCAGAGACACAAGAGGTAGGTGATGCAACCTTGAGCAAAGACAGACTGCTGGAGGAACTTAGCAGGTCAGTGGAGACTGTGGATGCTGCCAGGGTGAAGGAAGGTCCTGAACCAAAATGACATCTGCTAATTTCCCTCCACAATTGCTGCCTACCTTGCTGAGTTCCTCCAGCAATCTGTTTTATATTACCTTAACATTCTTATTTATTGCTTTCCAGACCACAAAACTACAATTTGGCGTTGTTTTTACTACCAATTGCATTTACTTATTATTTATTCCTGTGATTTAACCATGTCCTTTGCTTTCTGGGGATTAACATCTTTTAAGTTTCAATAGTTAAAAACATTTTGGCTAAAATATTGCACACCTATTTCCGTCGGGGGCGCCGTCGAGTATGGCCGCCCTGCCAGCAGCTGTTAGTCTTTTCATTCTTTTTTAAAATATTTTTAGTTAGTTAAAGTGTTTGTTTTTTTGAGGTATTTTAGTCTTTTTATGTAGGGGGGGGGGGGGGGGGGAAGGGGGAAACTATTTTCTCAGTCCCTACCTGGTCGGAGATGCGGCTTTTTTCCGGGCCGTATTTTCGCCCCTTCCTCGCGGCCTACCGGCAGTCTGGAGCGGCGTTTCCTCCCGGGACCGGCCGGGACTTCAGCTCCGGCGGCGGTACACAGCGCTGGGGCGCTATCGCGGAGAGGGCGATGCCTTGCCCTGGTCACCGTGCGGTGGAGCTCCGGAGGGGCTGGAACTGCCGACTGCAACATCGCAGAGCTGCGGTCTGTGAACCTTCCAGCCGCGGGCGGGCGGCGCTGAATTTGAAAAACTGTGGAGCCTGGGACCTCACGACGAGGTCGCCAGAGTCGGAGCTCCGACCGGCGCAGCCCGTGGACTACTGGAGCTGTGAACTCCGGGGAGAAGCGGCCGCTCCAGACACTCCGGGCCGATGAGAGAGTTCATCCGTCGCCAGAACATCATCCAGCGAGTGGGCCTGAAGGCATCGGGCTGTCATAGCAGCAGCTGCAGAGGCCTCAATAGGCCTGACTATGGGTGAACTGGGGATGGGACTGGACTTTGCTGCCTTCCCCCACAGTGGGAACCATTGTGGGGGGATGTTTTTATGTTTATTGTTAAATTATCTAGTGTTGTGTATTATCTTTATTCATGTGCTGCATTGGCAAGTCAAATTTCACTACACCAATTGGTGTATGTGATAATAAATGTCCTTTGTCCTTTGTCCTTTGTCCTTTGACCTTTTTGAGTGTCTTTGCCCCCGTTGCAAAATTTGACCACTGAGTTTTAGGTGGGACTGAGTCAGGTATTTTAAAAGAACATTACAACACAGGAACAGGCCTTTCAGCCCATCATGTCTGCAGTGACCTTGGTGACAAACTAACTAATCCCATCTGCCTGTACAAGATCAGTACTTCTCAAAGTCCTGCCTGTTCATATCTGTCTAAATGCCTCTTAAACTTTGTTTCTGTTGGATCTGCTTCTATGACCTCTCCTGACATTGTGATCCAGGCTCCTACCATTCTATGTAATAAAGACTTGCCTCATAAATCTCCTTTAAATTTTCCCTCACTCACTACCTATGACCCCGAGCATTTAACATTTCCAGCCTTGGATAAAGACTATCTATCTTATCTATGCCTCTCATAATTTTATATATTTCTATCGTTTCTCCCTCAGGTTCCAATACTCCAGAGAAAACAATCCAAGCTGTCTAACCTCTCCTTATAGCCAATACTCTCCAATCCAGGCAAGGTCCTGGTGGATATTTCTCCAAACCCTCTCCACATCCTTCCAGTAGATAAATGATGGCCAGAACAGCACACAATACTCCAAATGTGGTCTTATTAATTTTTTTAACAGCTGCAACATCACTCCCTGACTTCTCCACAGTGCCCAGCCCAATGAAGGGAAGCATGCTATACATCTTCATTACTACTCAGATTACTTTTGTTGCCACTTTCACTGAACAATGGACTTGCATCCCAAGATCCCAGCGTACATCAATGCCTCGAAGAATCCCCTCATTTTATACTTTCCTCTTGCACTTGATCTCCAAAAATGCATCGTCTCACACGTGTCTGAATTAAACTCCATCAGCCCTTTCTCTGGTCAAATTTCCAACTGATCTATATCCCACTCTATCCTTTGGCAACCTTCCTCATCATCTACAACTCCATCGATCTTTATACTATCTGCTGCTAATGTACTAATCACACCATATTTTCAACCAGGTCATTTATATCTATCACAAACATTGAGGTGCCAGCATTGATCCTTGTGGAACACCATTGGCCATAAACCTCCAGCCAGGGGAACACTCATCCACCGCTACCCTTGGTCTTCTGAGCTTCATTCTCACTGGTCTAAATGTGGCAGTTCTTATTAATCCACAGGATAACCTGTTTTGACCAACCTTACTTGCCCTTAAAGCCTGCTAGTTAAAATAACAACATGTAAGCTTTGTCCTCACTGAGATCGGTGAGCTCTTGTGATCTCAGCTACAATCTCACACGAACGCCCCTCACTCGAGCGGCAATCAAAGTCACTTTCAATTTCAGCATGTTGATTTTCTGGAAAGATGTGGGTTGCTAATGCAGATCTCTGCAATATCATTTGACTTGCTACATTGGGGAAGTTGCCCATGCTTGATAATCAAGGAGGGAAGATTTAATCTATCGGAGCTGATGGAGAGGACCAGTGCATTTGGTTTCCATAAGGTGCAGATATTCGTGGACTGCACTCTTGGTAAGGTAGACAAAAATGTTGGAGAAACTCAGCGGGTGAGGCAGCATCTATGGAGAGAAGGAATAGGCAACTTTGAATGAAGTTTGAAAGATGGAATAGCAATCGCCTATTCCTTCTCTCCATAGATGCTGCCTCACCCGCTGAGTTTCTCCAGCATTTTTGTCTACCTTTGATTTTTTTCCAGCATCTGCAGTTCTTTCTTAAACATTACTTCTTGCTAAGATATTTCTACTGCTAGGATCATCCAGGTCTAACTTTGGATGGTCTTCGTAAACCCCTGTCATCTGGGAGCACCCTCTCATCATTGTAGTTTCCCTTCATTATGCAGTAATAGTTCCAGATAACTTGAAGAATGCTATTTACATGGGTTGGCATACTGTAAGTGTTAAATGCCAGCAGCTTCAAGAAATTGCAACAGTTCAAAACACTTTCATATGTTGAATCTGATACAGTGCAGCAAAATCTAATACCATTGTTTAGGGAATATTGCAATAGAAGATTGCACAGTGCATGGAGATTTCACAAATAGCGTTCAATGCCTCCAGAATGTAGTACAGCAGTTATTAGTTCATTGATTATTGGCTGAGGTTTGCACGACTGAATCGGAGTTGTACAATACTATTGTTTCTACTCTCAGCGGTATCCAGTCCGGACGGATTTGTACAGACACAGAGCGATGAGACTTCTGGACAGGACTCCGATCAATCGTCCAAGTGTGAATACATTTCACAGAAGGATGGGCATCGGCAGTGGGGTAGGACCAGGTGCAGCAGGAAGCTTTTCTCTATCTGTGAATTTGGTAAGAGACAATTTCCTCCTAAAACGAAAATATCTTTAGAAATGCATAATAGTAAATGTTTTTGAGCATATCGTCAATAAAAATAAATTAAGTAATTCTGGAATTCAAGAACAAATGGTAAATTTCAAAATGCATCAACACCACAAAGGAGTGGATATTTTAATCATGATATGTTATTTTTAGCTCAGACCTTTTGAACAAACACAAATATTTATGAGCTTTTAGTGTCCTTAGGTTGTTGTGCTTTATGTAATTATGACTGGTTTGTAACATTATTTTGTTCTGCTATGGTTTAGAATCTCAGTAAGACTCCTTTGAGGCTGCTTAATAAATATCCGAGTAATTAAGTCTAGAAGTAGCACAGTTTAAATAGCAGTAGTTGGGGAAATTGCCACAGTCCATTCATGAGAAAGTGGAAAAGGGACACTTAGAACAAAACAGCAGGACTGGACAGAGTCAACGTGGAATTATCAGAATTAAATCATCTTTAACAAATCTGTTATAATTTGTCGAGGTTGGAACCAGCTGGATAGATAAGGATTGACCAGCCGACTTTCAGAAAGTCTTTGATATGATGCTAACACGAGGTTATTGAATAATATTGGAGCATATTTGGAGCTAATAATACTGCATTGTATTAGTAACAGGACACCGTCTTAGATTAAGGATTGTTTAATGGATAGAAAACAGAGACATGGAATCAATGAATGATCAAATTGGAAGGTGGTGATCAGTGGGTGCTGGAAGGACTAAAACCAGGGCATCGGGTGCCTCTAATCTATATCAATGATTTGGATGAGGGGCACACAAATAGTACATAACATGTTTGCGGGTGATATAAGACTAGGGAGAGATAGGGGTTATGAGGAGGATTTAAAGAAAGACATAAGCAGTGAAGTGAATGGGAAGGACATGGCCGATGGAATACAGGGTCTTAAATATATGATGTCAACTTGAAATGTGGAGCATGTTTTTAAGTGGTGTAAGTTTTTAAGATCTTGGTAGTCAGAGGGGCATAGGTTTTGTGTTTGCAGATCATTAACATTAACATGAGATACAACTAGTTGGTTGAGGTCTATTTTAAAAACAGCCAAAGTCTAAAAATACGTAAATTGATCTGCCTTGAAGTAGAGCCATCTAGCAAGAGGCTTTTGATGCTCCACAGTTCACTCCCATAGGAAGTAAGATTTAATCGAAGATTGGGAATGGACTGCAAGTTGCACAAAGTCTGAGACTTTCCTTCGTCTTTCAGACGTTTACACAGATGATTGGCCGACACAGTGGTGTCAAATGACAAGCGGCTCATAGTTAGAAACTAATCTGAGGCTTCCATTCGTACATGAATGACCTCTGCCATTGACTGCTTTCTTGTAGAGAAGTCGCCCAGCACACCATTTGTGAGGCCTGTTTCCCCGTAACCTTGCGTGTTCTCATTAAGGAATGTTCCTATCTGGGTCTTATTGAGCAGCAGGAAAATCCTCAAAGCTTATGTTTTAGTATGAACTGACATTGAGATACTTTAGAAACATTGTTACACTTTCACCCAATCTTATTTCCAGCCATGGTGCAGGTACTGCAGTTTGATGCAATTGAGCTCCGCTGTTCTGTTCTCTTGTGTAATTGCAAAGCTACTCAGAGCAAGTATCTCGTACCACAGCACGTATGCCTGTTGGAGCAAAAGTTTACTCTGCACCAAGACCGAGTTGGTTGCAACACATGCTGGTCCTATAATTTCACACACTTCCCCAAGATATTCTCAGCCCAGCCACTATTGGATAATGCATTTACACTGACATTTGCAGTCTCGTTTGAAGCTTTTGACCCAAATTCCAAACGTAATGTTTTAGGCGACTGTCGTAGTCGTAGCAGGTTGCTGAAAACCTGGCGACTGGACCCCCCTAATGCCCCTGTCCCACTTTGGAAACCTGAACGGAAACCTCTGGTGACCTTGCCCGCAACCCAAGGTTTCCATGAGGTCGCTGGAGGATTTGGTTACTCGCCTGGAAAGCCTCGAGCTGGATCGACCGAAGATGCATCGAAGATGCGACCCCACACACGCACGTACGCACACACACACTGCGAAGGTGGGGGCCATGGGTAGAGGAGGAGCACTGTCTGCGCGATGAAGAGGAAGGTAATCAGCTGCCACAGAGTGCAATAAGTCCTATAGAGAGCGTTGCGGGGGGGAGAGAAGTGGGGAGATGGGGAGAGAAGGGGGGGGAGAAGGAGTGGAGACAGTTTTAAGAAGTTTAATAAAGTTTAGCGGGCATTTTGCCTACCGTTGGGTCTTCTAGGTCGTGAAACTCCAATGAGCCAATCAAAATGGCTGGTCAGTGTAGGAGATGGCCTTCGACTGCCTGTAAGTAAATAGCGACCCCACTCCACTGGCTTCGACCAAACGGCAACCTATTTTTAGTCGAGGCTGGTTTTGATTATGTTGAAATAATTGAAGCAACCCAGAAGAAGCCTCGACCACACGGAAACCACTTTCGACCATTAGGGAGAGTGACCAAAACCTCCGGCGACCTCATGGAGACCTTGGGTCACGGGCAAAGTCACCAGAGGTTTCCATTCAGGTTTCCTAAGTAGCACAGGGCCATAAGGCAATGTCTACGGCAGGCTACAATAACCAACAACCTAGTCGACGTCAAGCTATGGCAAGCTATCGATAACCAGCGACCCAATCGTCGTGACTTAGGACGTCCACCTGCGACAGCCTAGGATGACACAGGCGACAATCTATGACAACCGAAGTCAACCTACGTTCACCCGCGACAAGCTACGACCCTGTCGGCGACAACTGAAGACAATTCACGTCATTTTACCATTTTACTTCTTTTCTCTTGATGCCGGTACCTGTCGCCGGTTGGCGTAGGTTGACGTCAGGCACGTGCCGTGAGTAATCAGCCAGGGTAGGCAGTGGCTTTTAAAAATCTTTAAAACTGCGCATGCGCAGATTATTTTCTCCCCCGTGAGCTGTCAGTCAGCTTTTTTTAATCTTGTAACTGCGCATGTGCACATTGTTCCCTCCCGGAAAAAGTGTTTCCTCGTCTCCGTTCTAAATGGCTTACCCCTTATTAAACTGTGGCCCCTAGTTCCAGACTCCCCCAACATCTGGAACATGTTTCCTGCCTCTAACGTGTCCAAACCCTTAATAATCTTATGTGTTTTAATAAGAATCCCTCTCATCCTTCTAAACTCCAGAGTATAGAAGCCCAGCCGCTCCATTCTCTCAGCATATGACAGTCCCGCCATCCCGGGAATTAACCTTGTAAACCTACGCTGCACTCCCTTATTCAAAATCAAGCTTCCACATAACACTTTTATACCACTAACATTTTATATTCGGTTTACATAAGGCACTGACTATAATTTCAATTGAAAAACATGTTGTATGGATTTTTTAGAAAGGGTAATGTTATATTATTTCAATGCAAAAAGAACCCCATTCAGATATCTCACTATTCCGTGTGTCACCATCTCCAAAGTCCATTGACAGATTTGTTTACGGGTTTAAGATGTGGCTGCAATGGGCCATCACTTGCTTTGACAACTGAAGCAAGATCATCGTAATTTTAGTTTAGTTTTAGAAATACAGAGCGGAAACAGGCCCTTTGGCCCACCAAGTCTATGCTGACCAGCATCCCTGTATACAAAGGACATTTATTATCACATACACCAATTGGCGTAGTGAAATTTGACTTGCCATTCCAGCACACAGTTAAAGATAAGACACAACGTTAAAGAATTTAACAATAATATAAAAACATCCCCCCACAATGGTTCCCACTGTGAGGGAAGGCATCAAAAGTCCAGTCCCGTCCCCTGTTCACCCACAGTCGGGCCCACTGAGGCCTCTGCAGTCGCCACTACGGCAGCCCGATGCTTCAGGCCCTCTCGCCGGATGATGAAGCTCTAGCCTCGGGTGAACACTCTCAACGGCTCAGAATGTCTAGAGCAGCCGTTTCCTCCCCGGTGTTCGCAGCTCCCGGAGTCCATGGGTCTTCCGACACTGGCGACCTCGGCGTGAGATCCTAGGCTCCGCGGTGTTTAAATCCCAGCACCGCCCTGGAAGCTCCCCAGACCGCAGCTCCGCCATGTTGGAGTCGGCGGTCACAGCACTCCGGAGCTTACTACACGGCCACCCAGGTAAGGCATCGCCCGCTCCACGATGGTCCCTCAGCGTTGTGCCGCCGCTGAAGCTGAAGTCCTGGCCGGTCCCGGCAGGAAACGCCACTCCAGACTGTCGGTAGGCCGCGAGGAAGGGGCGAAAACACGGCTCGGAAAAAAGCCGCATCTCCGGCCAGGTAGAGACTGAGAAAAATAGTTTCCCCCTTCCCCCCACCCCCCACATAAAACGACTAGAAGACCTCCAAAACAAATACTTTGAACTCACTAATAATGAAAAAAAGGTGAAAGGACTAACAGCTGCTGGCAGGGCAGCCATACTCGATGGCGCCCCTTACTGAATTCTTATATTAACGCTATCCAACACACACTAGGTAAATAGACAATTTTACCAAAACCAATTAACCGAGAAATCTGTACGTCTTTGGAGCATGGAGAAATCCCACACAGGTCACGGGGAGAACATACAAACTCCATACAGATGGCACCCGTGGTCAGGATCGAACCCGAGCCTCTGGCGCTGTAAGGCAGCAACTCTACTGCTGCACCACCGTGCAGCCACCATGATCAATGAAGGGATTAGTAGCAGAGCAGTCCAAGCTAATGAGAAATACATCAATGTCATTATTTTTCTTCACATTATTGCATAGTATTGTGCAAATTGTTTAAATAAGCAGGCCATTTAAAAAGTAAATGGGTAAATAACACGGCATGGAACAAAACACACTCTGTTTCACTTTTCAGGAATTGGATGACGCACACAATTAATATTATGATTTACAAATAAATCTTCATTTCATCTGGTCACTAGGATGGAAATAAATGATTCATTGTTAATAATGACAAAGTATATTTCCTAAATTAAATGGAAATTGACTGACGGTACAATTCAATGCCACTTACAAAAGAACGCAGCATTAAACACATAATGTAATCTTTTAGAATGGTAACTGGAGAATCCCCTGTTTGATTAAGCATCCATTCGTATGTTGGTCATACACTTTCCTGCCTACTCATTTGAGGTACCGTAGTTAAAAAAGCTATTCTACACATTGATACTACAAAAGGGCTTTATTAAGAAACAGCTGTTCTCCGGTACCATTGTTTACAGATGTGGATGCTGTTTGTCACAATTAAACATTTAACCAGCTATTTTTCCTTGAGAACACCATCTGTTTCACCCATTGCGGAATACCCGTAGGTTCACGAGATTGATCCCTGGGATGGCGGGACTCTCATATGAGGAAAGATTGAAAAGACGAGGCTTGTATTCACTGGAGTTTAGAAGGATGAGGGGGCATCTTATAGAAACATATAAAATTATAAAAGGACTGGACAAACTAGATGCAGGAAAAATGTTCCCAATGTTGGGTTAGTCCAGAACCAGGGGCCACAGTCTTAGAATAAAGGGCAGGTCATTTAAGATTGAGGTAAGAAAAAACTTTTTTACCCAGAGAGTTGTGAATTTATGGAATTTCATTTCGGAGTCACGTGAGTGACTTCGTGAAGAGCCCGCCGGCGCGCATGCTCGACATATCGTCGTAACGCGTTGCTGCGACGGCTGGCGGTGGAGCGCGCTCCTCGCCAGCCCTTCATAAGGGGCCACGGAGGTGAGTATTCCACCTTTAGTTGGTGGTCCTTGTTGTCTGATTATGTCTTGCAGCAAGGACATGGATGGGAGTTCGAAGGGCCGGAGGACGTCAGGACGAGTTCGCCGGTCAACAGTTCCGGGGCCTTTACCATCGGCAGTACCTGCAGCGCAGGCCGGGACTCAGGCGGAGATGTGGGTAAGCCCTGTGTTCACAGGTCCAGATCCGCCAGCACACCACAGCTCGGAGGAGTTCGGTGAGGAGGAGTGTGGTGTGCCGCCAGAGCAGGGGGACCCTGCCATGGCAGTCAGGTTGTCAGCGGGCTCGCTGGCGACCTCGAGCAGGGCGCGTGCCGTTGCACGGCCTGTTCCACTCAGCCCTCCGAGAAGGGGGAGGGGAGGAGCCCAGAAGCCTAACCCTGTTAGGGCTAAGGCATTGCCTGTCGCGGAGGAGCGGTCAGGTTCCAGGGCGAGACCCGGGGCGGCTGTGAGGTCCAGCCGGCACACCCCGACTCTCGACGCCGGGACGGGTCGGTTGAGTCGGGTCTCGTCGCGGTCGCCGAGCCCCCCATGGATGGGTGGGCGGCACCATGCGTCGGCAACGTCCACGATGTGGGCAGCCGGCAAGACTGCGCGGGCCCCAGGCAGCCATGCTTCGGCTGGTGCCGACACCTCGCCGCATGTGCCCTTAGTGGCAGCGGCTTCAGCTCTCGCTAAACGGAGGCGATTGAACACGCCCGCGCAGGAATCGCGCAGTTTCGCCTCGGCGGCTGTTAGCGACAACTACCGGCACCGGCAGGGCCTCGACGAGGTGCGGGCCGATGACAGGAGCCCGGTTTTCTTTTCAGAGCCGGAGGACTCCGACCACCTGAGTGTTCAGGGTGAAGGGCGTATTGACCGTATGGAGCGGCTGCTGGAGCTCCTGCTTCAACGTCAACAACAGCAGGGCAGCAACAGGCACAGGGCGTCTTCACCAACATCTACTATCAGCCTGGAGCAGCACGAGGAGGAGGTTCTGGTGGATCCCGTACCACCTCCGGTGGAGGTGCCAGCGGAGGAACTTTTGGATGTGGCGACCAAATTCGCGGCCCCACATACGGCTGGTCTTCCTCTCAATTCAAAGCTGGCAGCCACAGTGGACTTTCTTAATAATCAGGTGCTGCAGGAAGAAGTCCTCATCCAGGCTATGAGCCGTCACAAGGCTCCATCAAACTGCAACTCCCTCAACGTGCCTGTGGTCAATACGCCAATATGGGGCAACATCAGTGCGGCTATCCGTCAACAAGAGCTACAATTGCAGCGGATCCTGAAACTCCTCACGGCCGGTATTACCGCCTTTGCGCGGTCGGTGGACGAGGACGAGCTGAATTTGGACCAGGAAGATGCCCTGGCCTTATTGTGCGCGACCCAGCACGAAATCAACGGGTTTCGCAAAAACAGCATCCGCCCAGCACTCAACCCGAAGTTTGCAGGATTGTGCAAACCACCGCCGCCGCCGCCGCCGCCGCCCCGTCAGCTCTTTGGTGAGGACCTCTCGAAGAGAGTCAAAGAGCTTGACGAACAAGCCAAAACGGTGGGGATCATGCGCTCTAAGAGTGCCCCCACACCGTCCGGCTCAAAAGCTCCATACATTCGCTCACGAGGGTCGGCCAGTGCCTCGACGAGGACTCACCCTCTAGCTCCACAACGACAACAACACCAGAACCAGCCCCAAGGGTCTTTTTTAGGACAGGGTCGGCAGAGACCTTTTTGGAAATCGAAGACGCCGCGCCCTCAAGCCAACCCAGCACCTCCACGGCCACCCACACGTGTCAAGGACCGCCGGTAACCACGGAGGTGAGGGGGTCTGGTTCTCTCTTTTCTCTCTGTTTAACTTCCCATGTTGGTGGTCGTTTTACGGTTGTTTTTGGATGCATGGGGTAATTTTACTGGTGATGAGTATGTGTTGCGGAATATTCAGGGGCATAAAATTGAGTTTATTAATGGCGACATTCCTCCATCCCAGCACATGCCTGGTCGTACGTTCAAATTGTCTGCTGCAGAACAGGCAGCAGGTTACAAGGAAATTTTAAGTTTGGAACAGAAGGGTGTGATTGAGAAAACAGTGCATGAGCCAATTGAATTTGTTTCGAACATATTTACTAGACCTAAGAAGGATGGAGGCTGTCGTGTCATTATTGATCTAACCCGTTTGAATACGTTTGTAACATATACTCATTTTAAAATGGATACGTTTGAAACAGCCAAATCATTGATTTCTCATGGCTGCTTTATGGCATGCATTGATTTGAGGGATGCATATTATTCAGTATCCATCCAGAAAGATGATAGAAGGTTTTTGAAATTTATCTGGATGGGGCAACTTTGGCAGTATAAGGCTTTGCCTAATGGGCTTACTACAGCCCCTAGATTGTTCACTAAATTGGTGAAGCCAATCATGGCTTATTTGAGACAACGACATCATATAGTTATGGCCTATTTAGATGATGTCTTTATTGTGGGCCACACCCTGCAATTGGCTGAACAGGGTGTTGCAGCTGCTGTCAATATATTTCAACAATTAGGATTCATTGTCCATCCAGAGAAATCAAAGTTCTGCCCTGCCCAGGTAATTAATTACCTAGGGTTCACGGTGAACTCAATGAGCATGAGGATAACTATACCAATTAACAAAATTGAGGAAGTCACTAAGGTGTGCAGAGATTTAATTGGCACCAATATACCATCGATTCGGCATACAGCCACAGTAATTGGCAAGTTAGTGGCTTTGTTTCCGGCAGCACGATATGGACCTTTGCATTATCAGAATTTGCAAAGAGCTAAAATTACTGCGTTAAAATGGAACGCTGGTCATTACGATCGATCTATGCAGCTGCCGTCCGAAGCGATAACTGAGTTGCAATGGTGGGTGTGTCACATTAGCAACTCATTTAAGCCTGTCAGGGAGGCTAATCCGGTGGTATATTTACAGACTGATGCAAGCTCCAATGGCTGGGGAGCTACTGATAATTGCTCTAGTTGTGGGGGTAGATGGGACACCCTTGAGGCATCGATGTTGTTGACTCAAGGGATTAACTATTTGGAGTTGCTGGCAGCATTCCACGGACTTCGTGCATATTGTTCCAAGCTTGTTGGAGCACACGTCCGTCTCCAAATAGACAACACCACAGCTATGGCATATTTAAACCATATGGGTGGTACCAGGTCAGTTTCGTGTGACAAATTGGCTAACTCAATTTGGCTCTGGTGTATTCAAAGAGACATTTGGATTTCAGCTACCTATTTGCCAGGTGAGCTTAATACTGTGGCGGACACCAGGTCACGCAAATTTAATGACAACATTGAATGGATGTTGCATCCTGAGATTTTTGCTAAAGTCACAGCCAAATTTGGTAAACCGGACATTGACCTTTTTGCGTCACGGTTGAACCATCAGGTACCAGCCTACGTTTCATGGGAACCAGATCCTGGGGCAATAGCGCTAGATGCATTCTCGCTGGACTGGGGGAATTGGGTTTTCTATGCCTTCCCTCCGTTTTGCCTCATCAGTCGGGTATTGTGAAAGATTCAGGCAGATGCTGCCAAGGGCATCCTTATTATACCCGACTGGCCCACACAGCCTTGGTATCCGGTGGTCTTTGACATGCTCAACGAACCTTGGGTCCTTTTGAAGGGTTGCCCACAATTGGTTACTCACCCTGTGTCAGGGGAGCCACATCCCTGCCATGGCTATTTAAATTTGTTGGCTTGCAGGTTCTGAACAGGCCGTTAGTCCAATACGGCCTCTCGGCTCGGACCATGGATACCATCGGGGCGTCGTGTCGAGAGTCCACAAGGCAAAGATACCGCTCGCATATTAAGAAGTGGGAAGCCTACTGCAGCCGCTCTCGCATCACGTACGATGACGTGACAATAACCGACGTCCTGGAATTCCTCGCGGGGTTGCACCATGATGAACACTTAAGTTACAGTGCCATCAACAGCGCCAGAAGTGCGCTATCATTCTACCTCAAGATTGGGGTAGGATCCAACAGGCTAGTGTCCAGACTCATGCGGGGTATATTCAATATGAATCCGCCTACACCACGCTATAATATCACCTGGGATGTCAGGGACGTATTAACCCTGCTCAGGACGTGGTCTCCCATGGAAGGGCTCCAACTGGACCAACTCACCATGAAGCTGGTGATGTTACTAGCGCTGACTTCAGCTCAGAGGGTACAGACACTACACAAACTGCGTGTCGACAGAATGACATCTACCCCTACAGAAGTAGTCTTTTTCGTTGACGAGCTACTAAAGCAGCATAGACCTGGGTGCACAGGGCTGCAGCTGAAGTTCCCGGCATACCCCGCAGATGCTAGGCTATGTTTAGCCTCACATATCCGCCACTATGTCAAGGTGACGGCACGCATCAGAGGAATGGAGAGATACCTGCTTGTCACTCATAAGAGACCTCATCATCGAGTGACAGTCCAGACGATATCCAGGTGGCTTCGAGTCGTCTTGGGTAAGTCAGGTATCGACACTAATGTGTTCAAGTCTCATTCCACCAGGGCTGCATCGACGTCAGCGGCGAGGGTCATGGAGGTGCCCATGGACCAAATTCTCGCCACAGCAGGATGGGCGAATGAAGCTGTGTTCCAGCGTTTTTATAACAAGCCTGTTGCTGCTCCTCTACAGTTCGCAGAAGCCGTGCTGAATGCAGGTCAAGAACGTGGAGATGTCCCCTCATGAGGGGTTTTTGATTTGTTATTAATAAATATGCTTTTGTTTTGCAGTATGAGCTATTGAGCCAGTTTGTTCCTCCCATCCATCCCTGGTAGTGGTGTGTCAGCATGGACGTGGTCCAGGGCGTGTAATCACAGAAGCTTTGAAGTCTTCACGAAGTCACTCACGTGACTCCGAAATGAAATAGTAAGATTGAACGAGAACTTACCAGTTCGAAGGTTGATCTTTATTTCATGAGGAGTCGAAGTGAGGGATTTCGTGCCCTCCTCGCCCAACCCTCAATCACCTTCATCTGGTAATCTTAGTCAATTCAATCATACTATGCGAAGTCATTTCTATTGTTGGTTCTGTGATTCCACGCCGCTACTTTGAAGTAAGTCGAGCATGCGCGCCGGCGGGCTCTTCACGAAATCCCTCACTTCGACTCCTCATGAAATAAAGATCAACCTTCGAACTGGTAAGTTCTCGTTCAATCTTACTATTCCCTGCCACAGAGGGCAGTGGAGGCCAAATCACTGGATGGATTTAAGAGAGAGTTGGATTGAGCTCTAGGGGCTAGTGGAGTCAAGGGATATGGGGAGAAGGCAGGCACGGGTTATTGATGGGGGACGATCAGCCATGATCATAATGAATGGCGGTGCTGGCTCAAAGGGCCGAATGGCCTCCTCCTGCACCTATTTTCTATGTTTCTATGGAAGTGATCCAAATAGGCGACGTCCACAGGTAAACTGCAGAGCAGTGCAGCAGCAGCAAGCTCCCTGAAAGTAGCTGCTGCTTTGCTCTATACTGCAGAAAGCCTAATGGCCCTGTCCCACGGTAAGAGTTCATTCCAAGAGTTTGCCCTGATTCGAACTCGGAGATTTACGAAGATGTGGATGCTGTTTGTCACAATTAAGCATTTAACCAGCTATTTTTCCACAATTAAACATTTAACCAGCTGTTTGTTTTGAAGACCTCCAAAACAAACACTTTTAACTCACTAAAAATAAAAAAAAGAAAGAACTAACAGCTGCTGGCAGGGCAGCCATACTCGACAGCGCCCCCTACTGAGTTCTTATATTAACACTATCCAACACACACTAGGTAAATAAACAATTTTGCCAAAGCCAATTAACCAAGAAATCTGTACGTCTTTGGGGCATGGAGAAAACCCACACAGGTCATGGGGAGAACATACAAACTCCATACAGATGGCACCCGTGGTCAGGATCGAATCCGAGCCTCTGGCGCTGTAAGGCAGCAACTCTACTGCTGCACCACCGTGCCGCCACCATGATCAATGAAGGGATTAGTAGCAGAGCAGTCCAAGCTAATGAGAAATACATCAACGTCATTATTTTTCTTCGCATTATTGCATAGTATTGTGCAAATTGTTTAAATAAGCAGGCCATTAAAAAGTAAATGGGTAAATAACACAGCATGGAACAAAACACACTCTGTTTCACTTTTCAGGAACTTGATGAAGTACACAATTAATATTATGATTCACAAATAAATCTTTTTTTCATCTGGTCACTAGGATGGAAATAAATGATTCATTGTTAATAATGACAAAGTATATTTCCTAAATTAAATGGAAATTGACTGACGGTACAATTCAATGCCACTTACAAAAGAACAGGCCGCAGTCTTAGAAAAGACGAGGCTTGTATTCACTGGAGTTTAGAAGGATGAGAGGGCATCTTATAGAAACATATAAAATTATAAAAGGACTGGGCAAGCTAGATGCAGGAAAAATGTTCCCAATGTTGGGTGAGCCCAGAACCAGGGGCCACAGAATAAAGAGGAGGTCATTTAAGACTGAGGTGAGAAAAAACTTTTTTACCCAGAGAGTTGAGAATTTATGGAATTTCCTGCCACAGAGGGCAGTGGAGGCCAAATCACTGGATGGATTTAAGAGAGAGTTGGATTGAGCTCTAGGGGCTAGTGGAGTCAAGGGATATGGGGAGAAGGCAGGCACGGGTTATTGATAGGGGACGATCAGCCATGATCACAATGAATGGCGGTGCTGGCTCGAAGGGCCGAATGGCCTCTTCCTGCATCTATGTTCTATGTTTCTATGTTTCTAATTCCAAGAGTTTGCTCTGATTCGAACTCGGAGATTTACGGTAACGGCCGCTCGCCGGTACTCGGGGCTCTCTTTAACATTTTCCAACATGTTGAAAACTCTTCACGAGTCTTCCCGAGCTTACCTGCCGTTAGCGAGTCTTCCCGAGTACCTGCCGTTAACGTTACGAGCCGCTAAGAGACGTCCCCGAGCTCCGACGTACCCGCCATGTTCATTCTCCGTGCTTACCACGAGTTTTATTTTTATCTCGGGAGAGCTCTTGGAATGAACTCGTACCGTGGGACAGGGCCATAAGTTACCTAAAGGTCAACAAATCATTGGAATAATTTGATTTTGATTTTTAATTGGTTAGTTTATTGATATTTTCAGTGATCTACAATCTTTCCAATATGGAGGCATGCTGGCTCTGTTAAGCTACCATCACCTCACAGCACGGAAACAGGCAGTCTGGCTGAAAGGGCCAGCACTGGTGTTGATTTTCTTTACATTTTTAGGTGAACTTTATTCAGAATAAAAATTACATCCCCCCCTCCCCACAGAGCTTTCACAAGTTCACGTTAAAGGATTGGAATTAGGCCATTCAGCCCATCGAGTCTACTCTGCCATTCAATCATGGCTGATCTCTGCCTCCTAATCTCATTTTCCTGCCTTCTCCCCATAACCCTTGACACCCATTCAAATCAATAATTTGTCTATCTCTACCTTAAAAATATCCACTGACATGGCCTCCACTGCCCTCTGTGGCAATGAGTACCACCGATTAACTACCTTCTGACTAAAGAAGTTCCTCCTCACCTCTTTTCTAAAAGAGCGCCCTTTAATTCTGAGGCTATGACCTCTGGTCCTAGACTCTCCCTCCAGTGGAAACTTCCTTTCCACATCTACTCTATGTACGCCTTTCATTATTCTGTAAATTTCAATGAGGTCTCCCCTCAATCGTCTAAACTCCAGCGAGTACAGGCCCAGTGCTGTCAAACGCTTATCGTATGCTTTCTCGTTGGCAGCACCAAGCCTCAGTACGTCTTTGGAGTCCTGGAGTCTGGACTGGGTAGTCTGCAACATTCCCTGACAGACATCTTGCAGTGCCCGGAGCCAGCGACCCTCGCACACCAACGCTATCCTACACACACCAGGGATAATTTGCATTTATACCAAGCTAATTAACCCACAAACCTGTACATCTTGGAATATGGGAGGAAACCGAAGATCTCATGATCACATTGAATGGCGGTGCTGGCTCGAAGGGCCGAATGGCCTACTCCTGCACCTATTGTCTATCTCAGAGAAAAACCCACGCGTTCACGGGGAGAACGTACAAACTCCGTACAGACAGCGCCCGTAGTTGGGATCGAACCTGGGTTTCTGGCGCTGTAAGTGCTGTAAGGTGGCAACTCTACCGCTGGGCCTCTGTGCCATTATTTTTACAGTTAAAAATGCCAGCTGGGAAGCACTGAATCCCAGCATTTGGTCTTGGTCTTAGCCTTTGGATAAACCTGGATTATTTTATCTGGAACATCAGAGGTTGAGGGAGGACTTGTTGGAAGTATATAAAATTATGAGAGGCATAGATAGGGTAGACAGTCAGAACCTTTTTCCCAGGGTGGAAATGTCCAATACTAGAAGACATAGCTCTAAGATGACAGAGGGAAAGTTTAATGGAGATTTTTTTTTACACAGAGAGTGGCGGGGGCCTTGAATGCATTGCCAGGGGAAATGGTGGAGATAGCTATGACAGCGGCATTCAAGAGGCATTTAGATAGGCATATGGAAGTGCAAGGAATAGAGGAATTGTGTCCGGTTGGAGACCTCCGCCGGCCACCCGCAGCGTCCCTCAGCTCCAGTAGAGATGCAATGGCGCAGGAAGGGGTGGACCGTCCCAGTGAGTGACAGGCGAAGAGACCAATCCGCGCGGCGCTGACTGGCAGGAGAGGAGATCGATCTGCTCACGCGCAGTTTTTATGATTTTTAAACCTCGCTAACTTTTACAATATACCACCAATTGGAACAAAACTTGTTGCACTCGCAGCACAGGAGAACGGTGAGTGAGCTGACGAGAAATCGTACCGCTATCGCATACCGTTTTTGCGCAAATAGAAAAAAATGTGCAAACTAGAAGAGCACAAGATCAGAATTTTAGTTATGTATAGATAGATAGATAGATAGATAGATAGATAGATAGATAGATAGATAGATAGATAGATAGATAGATAGATAGATAGATAGATAGATAGATAGATAGATAGATAGATAGATTATTCTGACACACTTTGATGAACTGCAAACATTATTTCTTCTGGATTAAAGATGCAGTGTATGCAAATGTCAATGTTGCATTCAGACATAGACGGAAGACTGACAGGACTCTCATGAAACATGAAAGAGATATCTGCTTAGTGCTTTGTCAGGAGTATGATTGGATATTTGCTATTTGCCTGGATGTGTCCAGGTAAATGAACACTCCTGAAGGCTTGATATCTACAGACAGAAGCAAGTTGTTATGTTTCCGTGGATCGTTCTTTCAATTTTTAGTTTTAGTTTAGAGAAACAAAATGGAAATAGGCCCGTCAGCCCACCGAGGCCTACACCAACCATCGATCACCAATTCACACTAGTTCTGTGTAATCCCACTTTCTCATCCACTCCCTATACAAGGGGCAATTTTACAGAGGCCTATTATCCCACAAACCCGCAGGTCTTTGAGGTGTGGGAGGAAACCGGAGAACCGAGCAGAAACCTCTACAGTCACAGAATGTCAAATTCCAAACAGACAGCACCCGAGGTCTGGATCGAACCTGGGTCTCCGGCACTGGGAGGCTGCAACTCTCTCCGCTGCACCACTGTGCCGCCCTGATCAACTGAGTTGACTTCTAACAACCGGACAAACAAGGATAAAGAGTAGGTGCACAGGATTATTCGCATCTGCCTCTCAGCATTCTGACTTGTTTATGTATTATTAACATCCACCTCTTGCATCACAGCATTCTGACGTTCATGTATATTCTTTATTCTTGCTGAGCCCTATCTTTTACGCTTCAAAAATTAATCTTTATACAAAACTCTGTGGCTCATGCCCCAACCCACACCAAGTATTATTCACTTATTACCCTTGTACTTGGCTGGCCCACAGTTGCTCCAGGTTAAGTAATAGCTTACATTTTCAAATTCTCAAGCTTGCTTTGAAATCAATCCACGGCCTTGCATCTTCCTATGTGACCTCCTGCAACCCTCGGATATATGTCCACAATTCCAAGCCTGATTGTTGGTGATAAAGATCTTTAAATGTTAGTGAATCAAACCAACTGCTATCATCCAGCATCTACTCATTGTATAACCATTGATTAGTTTAGATTTCACCCAGACCACACAAGTCCAGATCTCATTTTGAGTTGGTCCAAACCTAGACAATGGAGTGCATACACTAAGCTGGTGCAAACCTTCCAAACCTGCAAACTTTTATCACTCAGAATATCTAATATAGCTCTTAGGGCTGACGGAATCAAGGGATATGGGGAGAAGACAGGAACGGGGTACTGTTTTTGGATGATCCGCCATGATCATATTGTATAGTGGTGCTGGCTCGAAGGGTCAAATGGCCTACTCCTGCACCTATTTTCTATGTTTCTGTTTCAAACAGGGTTGGGTGGCAGTGGGTGCTGTTTTCTTGATGCTGTTTAGCGTCCTGAGCGTTTCTAGAGCTGGAGAGGCAAGATGTTCCAAATGCTGGAAATACAAAATAAAAGTGGAAAATGCTGGAAATACTCATCAAGGTGAGGAAGCATTTGAGGAGAGGGAACACGGGTGAGATGATGGTCAAGGCAGCATTCAGCTGAGTGTGGCATCAGGAAACCATTATAACAAGGGGTATTCTGTGCCGAGTAACTCCCTCCTGATTCCCTAAAGGCTTTCTATCATTGACAAGTCACGAGGAGTGCAGTGGAAGCAGAATATCATAGAAGTAGCCATTAAGTCAGTCCAGATCTCTCAAGAGCGAACGAGAAAGAGTTGATCTTCTAAGCCGAGGTCTAAATATTATTGGTGATCTCCAGAGTGCTATCTGAGCTTCGTATAATCCCCAGCAATTTCTATTTTTATTTCAGGTTTTCAACATTACAGCATTTTGTTTCTGAGTGATCAGAAGCTCCCACATGCTGGTGGAACACAGACCCTACTGGAGCTTGATATTATCCGGCACAACAACAGCTGGTTGTTTGGCACCCTATCTACCAGCCCAAATATTCATTCCTTGCGCTATCATTGTACCATGGATGCAGTATACACCATCTGTAATAGCAATTTCTTGTCCAACTTTTCAATGTCCAACGTTTAATTGCAATTACTACTCGGGGATGCGGTGGAGATATCGTTTACGGACTCGCCGATAGGAAAAACGAATTTTCCAGTTGTTGTTACTTGATTCATTGCTCTTTTATTGAAGTAGTACAAAACAAAGAAATAATTCATAACTTTTCGTTCTTACTAATTGTTTCTTCCGTGTGGCGTCTCGTGAATTTGAACATGAACGTGGTAAAAACTTGTCCTCACCATCCCTCGAGGCAAACTAAAAAACTCCCAGTCTATGAGTCTGCTCCTCAGATGTAGACACGCCCATGTGTCTATTATCCGGCACAACAACAGCTGGTTGTTTGGCACCCTATCTACCAGCCCAAATATTCACAAGCTAGGAAAAAGATACAGAAATACTAACTATAACTAACCTAAGCATTAATAACTCCTACACCATCCATAAAATGCATTACACTAACTTTCCCGGGCTACTCTGATAGCACCTTCCAAACCTGCAAACTTTTATCACTCAGAAGGATAAGATGACCGGCATTTGGGAATACCACCACCTGATCTCACGGTGATATGGTCATTTATTGTCTTTTGTTGGCGCTGGATATACAGGTAAATCCTGCCCAATAACGTTGTGAGATTATCTTCATTAGACTGCAGTCATTCAAGAAGGTGACCCACCATCAGCTTCACAAGATAACTTCAGATTGGCCAGGAATGCTGGGCTTGCCAATGAAATCCTTGTTCTGTAAATGAATAATAAGAGCAAGCCCGTTGTTTTTTTGAAAGATATATTTTAACCTTTTTTTTCAATGCTTCCATTTATTTTTACAGATTCAGCCACTAGGGAGCAAAGTGGAATTAGGGTAAGCTGTTTTAATTCATGCCATGCACCATTTCCTCTAGAGGCTGTGCTAATGGCTGAATTACAATTTGGTTTCTGAAGCTGTGTAATGTGTCTTGTCTGCTTGCCTACTTGGTCAGAGTAGTACCGTTACTGATCGTGGGCAAGGGAAGGTTCATATGTTCATAAGTTCTAGGAGCAGAAGTAGGCCATTCTGTCCATCACGTCTACTCCACCATTCAATCACGGCTGATCTATCTTTCCCTCACAACCCCATTCTTCAGCTATCTCCCCATAACCCTTGACACTCTTACTAATCGAGAGTCTCTGCCTTAAAAATAGCAATTGACTTGGCCTCCAATGAATTCCACAGAATGACCACCCTCTAACTAAAGAAATCCCCCCCCCCCATCACCTTTCTAAAGGTATATCCTTTTATTCTGAGGCTATGGCTTCTGGTTCTAGACTCTTGCACAAGTAGAAACATCCTCTCCACACCCACTCTATCCAAGACTTTCACTATTAAGATAATTTTCAGTGAGGACCCCCTCATCCTTCTGAACTCCAGCGAGTACAGTCACAGTGCCATCAAACGCTCTTCATATGATAACCCAATAATTCCTGTGCTCAGTCTCGTAAACCCTCTCCTCTCGACCCTCTCCATCCTCCCTCAGATATGGGGCCTAAAAATACTCACGATACTCCAAATGCAGTCTGACCAGTGCCTAATAAAGCCTGAACAATACATCCATATTTTTAATATTCTAATCCTGTTGATATAAATGGGAGCATTGCATTAGCCTTCCTTACTACCGATTCGACTTGTAAATTAACTTTTTGGGAATCCTGCGCCAGCAATCCCGAGTCTCTTTCCACCTCTGATTTCTGAATTCTCTTCCCATATAGAAAATAGTCTACGCCTTTATTCCTACTACCAAAATGCACGACTCCACACTTTGCTACGCGGTATTCCATCTGAAACTTCTTAGCCCACTCTCCCAACCTGTCCAAGCCCTTCTGCAGAGTCCATACTTTGACTCCACTACTTGCCACCACCTATCTTCGTATCATCTCTTGCCAGCAAATAAATATTTCAGATGTCTCTTTTCTCACAGCTGCAGAGACATAAAGACCGCCATGAAGCAGAAGATATCGAAACACCATCTATAACTGTGAACCATTTCCCACCGGAATCTACCACCGAAAGCATTGTCCCATTACCTTCATTCAGTGAACATCTTTCTCCTGAGTGCTTTTATCCCAACAGTTCCACGTGTTTCCTCTATAAGACCATCACCGATAAATGTTTCTGTTCAAACAATTCCACCCACCTTGAATGATTCTTCATGTGCAGATATTTCCAATTACCAACTTGTAATAACAACTTGTTCTGTTTGATCTTGTTTGTGCACGCCAGATTGATTGCATTCGTCGAAACAGGGTGGACCATGTGAAGGTTGCAATCTCCCACCTCTGCATTCCCTCTCTCTCCATCCCTTCCCCACCCCAGTCATTGTACTGGTTTCAAAGTCACCTTGTTGAGTCTCATTGTCTGTAACTTGTTTTCACCTAGCCCACAGATAACAATGGCCTGTTTCCTTTATTATCCGTATTTTTTTGCATATCTTTCCATCATTTGTTCTATATCTGTCCACATCACCATCTATATCCCTCATTTCCCTTTCCCCTGACTTTTTGTCTGAAGAAAGGTCTCAACCCGAAATGTCACCTTTTCTCCAGAGATGCTGCCTGACCTGTTGAGTTACTCCAGCATTTTTGCATCTATCTATTAAATATCAAGGCTAATTTATTCAGTTAGCCAATCGTTGTTTGCTTATAGCTCCTCAACTAATGGGACTATGTTCCACAAATCTCCATACAGCCATTCCTATTTGGTGCGATTAAATATGACCTCTGGGCAGTGCAGTACGGAAGTGGGGTTCAGTTAATTTGTCACAGTAAATGGCTTCACTCATTGTTGCATATGTTTGAAGCTGAATCCAAATCCTGCTGTGCATTTAATAGACTGATGTCACAAAATCAGCCACGAACATTATCCCCAAATCTGGCAATGAAACTGGAAAGTGGCAGACGCAATAGATCCATGAAGCTGCAAGCGTCCTTGTCCTTGGCTGTGCAAGCAACTTTGATTTAAGTGACAGAATTCATCATCAACCACACAACTCAATGGATATTTTTAAGGCAGAGATAGATAGATTCTTGATTAGTCCAGGTGTCAGTGGTTATGGGGAGAATCAGAATCAGAATAGCACTTTATTTGCCAAGTATGTTTTGCAACATATGAGGAATTTCATTTGCCAAGTCAGTGATACACATAAAAAGCAACAGAACACTCAAAACTCATTTGAACATGAACACCCACCACAGTGACTCCTACACATTCCTCACTGTGATGGAAGGCGAAATAAAGTTCAAGTCTCTTCCCAGGAGAATGGGATTAGGAGGGAGAGATAGGTCAGTCTTGATTGAATGGCGAGTAGACATGATGGGCCGAATGGGCCTAATTCTGATCCTGTCACTCATGACCTTATGACCTGAGTTGTCAGATAATCTCATAAATTGAGATTTCGCGGGGCAATAGACCCACTTTAGCGTTCATTTCATTAAAATGCGTGGAAAACAGGACTGCACATGCTTTGCAAAAATATTGTCCCAGCAAGAGATGTCCCTGCCACCTCCTGTGTTCGCAGCTGACTAGGTCGGAACCTCTCTTCCCCCTGACCAGATTGGAATAGGGAGCAAACTGGAAATTATACACTAAATTAGAATTCTTCAATAATTTAGGTGCAAGCCCATGCATACATTTTATTTTGTACCATTGCTTCTAAATTGGGATTTCCAGATAAAAACTAGTGAACTGCTTAACACAAATCTCAAGATCAGTTAGAAACATAGAAACATAGAAAATTGGTGCAGGAGTAGGCCATTCGGCCCTTCGAGCCTGCACCGCCATTCAATATGATCATGGCTGATCATCCAACTCAGTATCCCATACCTGCCTTCTCCTCATACCACCTGATCCCTTTAGCCACAAGGGCCACATCTAACTCCCTCTTAAATATAGCCAATGAACTGGCCTCAACTACCTTCTGTGGAAGATAATTCCAGAGATTCACCATTCTCTGTGTGAAAAATGTTTTTTTCTCATCTCGGTCCTAAAAGATTTCCCCCTTATCTTTAAACTGTGACCCCTTGTACTGGACTTCCCTAACATTGGGAACAATCTTCCTGCGTCTAGTCTGTCCAACCCCTTAAGAATTTTGTAAGTTTCTGTAAGATCCCCCCTCAATCTTCTAAATTCTAGTGGGTACAAGCCGAGTCTTTCCAGTTTTTCTTCATATGAAAGTCCTGACATCCCAGGAATCAGTCTGGTGAACCTTCTCTGTACTCCCTCTATGGCAAGAATCTCTTTCCTCAGATTTGGAAACCAGAACTGTACGCAATACTCCAGGTGTGGTCTCACCAAGACCCTGTACAACTGCAGTAGAACCTCCCTGCTCCTATACTCAAATCCAGTTGTGTGACTGTGATGAATTCTGTCTCTTAAATCGACACCGAGTTGCTGCCACAGCCAGGGACATTTGAAGCTTCACACACCTGATGATGAGGGCCACAGATAGAGCAGGTAGGAGAATCACATTTGCATACTCCACCTCCAAATACAGAATAGCTATAACAAGGGATATGGAAAAGTGGTAGAAATCTGGGTATGATGACATAATTTCTCATCAATCTGTTGTTTCTCCTACACTCGCCTGGATCGTGGCAAGATGACAGAAGAGAAAATGCAGCATTTCCACTGCATAATGAGAAGTATGGATGACTTGATAAAAGTTGAAGAGGCATCAACATTTCTAGATCGATTGATCAAAACTGGCAGTAATCTGACGTTAACAACACAAGTAAGGATGCAGAGCACTTGTTTGTTGTAACTAATAGAATTTAAGTAGAAACATATATTTTATCCAGAATCTTTTTCCCAGGCTTGGAAATATCAAAGATTTGAGGGCATAGCTTTAAGGTGAGCCGGGCAAAGCTTAAAAAGGAAGTTTAGGGTGTCTTTTTTTACATAGTGGGGGTGCCTTGCATATGCTTCCAGGGGTGATGGTGGAGGCAGACACAATAGGGCATTTAAGAGGTTTTTGACAGGCATATGGATAAGCAGAGAATGTTTAGTTTAAGGATACAGCGCGGAAACAGGCACTTTGGCCAACCGTGTCCGCACGGACCAGCGATTCCCGCACATTAACACTATCCTACACACACTCGGGACAATTTATTCATACATCAAGCCAATTTACCTACAAACCTGTACATCTTTGGAGTGTGGGAGGAAATCGAAGATCTCGGAGAAAACCCACGCGGTCACGGGGAGAACGTACAAACTCTGTACCGTATTTGGGGTTGAACCTGGGTTTCCGGCACTGCGAGCGCTGCAAGGCAGCAACCCTACCGCTGTGCCACCATGCCGCTCTTGTCGAGGGTTATTTATATGAATCTTGTGCAAGTGGAGGAGATTTGACTAACTTGGCGCTATGTTCGGCATTGACATTGTGGGTCGAAGGGGCAGTCCCTGTGTTGTACTCTTGTACGTATGTATCTGAAGGCACATAATTATGGGCCTGTCCCACTCAGGCCACACACACTCACGCACGCCCGCACACACACACACACGCACACACACACGCACGCACGCACACACGCACACACGCACACATGCATGTACGCACACACGCACGTACGCACACGCACGTACGTGCACACACGCACACACACCCACCCCACACGCACACACACCCACCCCACACACACACACACACACAGTAATTAAGACGACTAGCACAGTGGACGGTAAGTCCTTTAAAAGGGGGAGGGGGGTTGGGGGAGAAGGAGTGGAGACAACTTTAAGAAGCCAGACAACTTTTAATGTCAGAGATGCACAACTGTGAAGTTTGGCCGGACATTTAACGTTACCGGTCGGTTATCCTTGGTTCTGAAAACTCCTGCTTACGTTTTTTCCCCCCGATGAGCCAATGAAAATGACCGGTCAGCAAAGGTGATTAACTAAAACTGCTTACGACTACCTCGACTACCCATAACAACATGGCGACCCCGCTACAACTGCACCCGCGACTACAGGATTATCGATTATCTCCTTGGCGACCAATTTTTGGTTGCAGAGAAATTTTCATCGTGTTGAAAGATTTACGGCGTCCATACTAAGGACTAGTTCGCAGAATGCGGGTACTCCTCGCGACCAAGAAGGAGACTCACCAGAGACCACCAGCGAACATCTGGCGATCATGTGGCGAGTGCAGAGTCTCCTGCACTTGCCTAAAAGGTCACCTAAGTGGGGCAGGCCCATTACCTTGTGCCCTTGGTAAATCATGTGCTTTGTATAAGCTTGAGGAAAAAAATGGATGTAATAGAAAATCCTGTAAACATTGTGAAATGTCACGCCCTTCAACTCATCAATAAGTTTCAATTTCCAGGCGTCCATTGCCCCATTTTTACCATGGACGTCCTGTCCCTTTACCTCACCATCCCCCACCTGGAAGGTCGCAAGGTCCTCTGGTTCTTCCTCAAAGGGTTTCGGCCCGATAGGTTGCCTATTTCCTTCGCTCCATAGATGCTGCCTCACCCGCTGAGTTTCTCCAGCATTTTTGTCCACCTTTGATTTTCCAGCATCTGCAGTTCCTTCTTGAACACCTCTACTAACACTCTCATGTGAGAAATAGATCAGGTAGATGCAATGTCTTACACCAGTAAGGAAATCGAGAATCAGAGGACATATGTTTAAGGTGAGGGGGGGGCGGGGGGGGGAAGATTCAATAAGAATCTGAGGCTTAACTTTTTCACGCAAAAGGTGGTAGGTATATGGAATGAGCTGCCAGATGAGGTAATTGAGGCAGGGACTATCGCAATGTTTAAGAAAGATATAGACAGATACATGGGTAGGACAGGTTTAGAGTGATAAAGGTGATGAATCTATGGAATTCTTTGCCACAGAAGGCTGTGGAGGCCTTCAATGGATATTGAGGCAGAGATCAATAGATTCTTGATTGGTATGGGTGTCCAGGGTTATGGGGAGAAGGCACGAGAATGGAGTTGGAAGGGAGATATAGATCAGCCATGATTTAATGGTGGAATAGATGGGCCGAATGGTGTAATTTTGCTCCTATCACCTATGACCTTATGACTTTATAACACTCTCCTTCGTCTGGCAAAATTTGTCTTCACCCTCAACAACTTCTCTTTTGATTTCTCTCACTTTCTCCATTAAAGGTGTGGCCATGGGCACGTGCGTGGCCCAAAGGCTGTGCCTGCCCTTTTGTTGGTTACAGCGAATAGGCCTTGATCCAGGCATGCAGTGGCACCTTCCCCATACTCTCTCTCCGCTACATCCACGACTACACCCGTGCAGACCCACTGATTTAATTAACGGACCACTAGCTTCTACCCTCCCCTCAAATTCACTGGGACTATCTCTGACACCTCTTTCCCCTTTCTTAATCTCTTTGTCTCTTTGTCCTTCACATACTATTGACTGATATCTACTACAAACCCACTGACCCCCACAGTGATCTGGACTCCCCCTCGCACCCTGCCTCTTGCAAAGATGGTATCCCTTACTCTCAATTCCTCCGTCTCCACCGCATCTGCCCCCAAGATGAGGCTTTGCCTTCTAAGACATCCAAGATGTCCTCTTTCTTTAGTAAATGTGGTTTATCGCCTGCTGTTACAGATGGACCCCACCCACCTGTACCTCCTCTGTTCTGATCAAGCCCCCCTTCCTCCAATATTGAACAAGGTCCCGAGTTCCCTTGGTCCTCACCTTTCACCCCACCAGCCTCTGATTCCAATACATCATCCTCTGACATTTTGTCACCTCCAAAGTGATCCCTCCACCAGTCACTTCTTCCCATCTCCACCTCTCTCCACCTTTCGCACAAACCATTCCCTCCGTAATCCCTTGGTTCACCCATCCCTTCCGACCAAAATCATCCCTCCCCAGGTACCTACCCCAGCAAACACTGATCCCTATACCTCCTCCCTTGCCTCCATCAGGCAGTCCTCGCAGGTGAGACAGAGGTTCATGTGCACCTCCTCTAACCTCTTCTACTGAAACCGGCGTTGATGAAGCCTCCTATACATTGGCGAGACCAGTCGTAGACTGAGTGGTCGTTTTGTCAAACACTTGTGCTTGGTCCACCAAGGCCCACTGGATCTCCCTGTTGCTAACCATTTAAACTCCCCTTCCCATTCCCATACTGACTATTCTGTCCTGGGCTCCTCCATTGCCAGAGTGAGGCCACCGGCAAACTGAAGGAACTCCAGCTCATATTCCGCTTGGGTACCCAACAGTATGAACATTGAATTCTCTGATTTTGGCTAACTTCTCACACCCCCCTCCCCTTCCCCCCCTCCCCCCCCCACCTCTCCTCCCCCCCCCCCCCCCCTCTCCTGTGCCCCGACTGGACTCGTTCGTACCTATTTTTCCCGTCGCCCTCCACCTAAGTTCCATCCTCTGGCTTCATAATTTGCTACACTTCAATCCTTTTGTCTCACATCTTTTTTTGATCTCTGTCCATCCATCTGCTTATGGTAACTCCCCCTTTGCCTGTGTTCACCTATGATCTCCCACGCTTTGTACTGTCCCTCCTCTCTTCTAGCTTCCTTCTCACCCGCCGTTCAACTACTTTCAGTCTGAAGAAGTGTGCCGACCCGTAACGTCACCTATCCATGTTCTCCAGGGATGTTGCCAGACCCACTGAGTTACTCCAGCATTTTGTGCCTTTTTATCATGAAATAAAACCTCTACCGTATCTTTAGTGAGCAGACTGCAACACAAAGTCACAACCGTTTTGGATTATTGAGCAAAAATTGATTCTCAGGCTCCAAGATTATGCCCCGCACCACCACCATGAAAGACAACTCTGTGTTTTCTGTGCATTCGTTCAGCTCTTAATAATGTTGCAGCAGGCAATTACATTGAAGTGCTCAGTTTTAAGAAAGTGATTTCTTTAAGATCGGTAAATAATAGCAGCCCTCGTGGTGCACATACAGTACTGATTCACTCTCAGGCGAAAAGCAAGTCTCTGGAGTAAAAATGGAGTAAGGTCCCAAAATGTCAACCATTAATTTGGAAAATGAAAGTAGAGCGATCAAAATATGTACTCAGCTCGTCTTTTTCTGATTCAATTTTATTTATTTGAACTCTTCAACTTTCTATGTAGGTGAAAGCCAGTGAAGTGCTTCTGTTGATGAGTACGCAGTTGCTGCACCTACAAGATAACGTTGAGAACTCTCTTGAAAAAATACACTTGGTTGCCAATTCTTTGTTCCATGGAGTGGATCAATTGTTTGCAACAATAGAGCTGGAACCTGCAAAAAACACCCACACAAGGGACATGGTAAATTATTATTCTGTGTATAATCTACAACAGAAGGTTTGAACATGGAATCCATGAAGATGTAACATGCATTTTACAGTGCTGTTGTTTCACGTTAAAATGTCTCAGAATAGAAAAATAGGTGCAGGTGGAGGCCATTTGGCCCTTCAAGCCAGCACCCCCATTCATTGTGATCATGGCTGATTGTCCCCAATCAATAACCCATGCCTGCCTTCTCCATGATTAACGGTGTGAACTATTTTTGAAAAGCAGAGACCAATATTTGTAAAAATACGAGAGCTAATATCTATTTTACTTATGATGTCAACAAATTGGTTATTTAAAAAGCATTACAAATTTTCAGCATCTTAACTACAAGATAAAGTGTAATATGCAGAATAACTCCTTAAAATTATTGTTGTTGAGTAGATTGGCTGAAATAGTCTTTATAAAGACTACCTGTTGCCCATTAATCATTTTGTGGCTGAACACTGTTCCATTTTATACAGAACCCAATATTCATCTAATACATGTGAAGAAAAGTAATAATCCTCGTAATAATCTTTGGCTAAATACCACTGTATATCTTCTTCATCCAACCCAAAACATAACCATAGCTATGGTACATTTGCTCTGTTCTTTAGTTAATTCTGGAGCCAATGTCCCTCTATTTTGCATAAGCTATACTTTACCACTGAAGTTTATTATATGTCACATTACCAAATACTTTTTAAATGTTCATCTCGGCATCACTTACTTGTCCTAATGAATCTTCTCAGATCGAGTTAGTCGTACATAAATTGCCATTAACACATTAGTGAATGTCTCCCCGAGTATCATTTATCACTGGATCCCCTTTGATGAGATTCAATTGAATGCAAGAAGCTGGAGAGGCTGGAAATCAGAAATAAAGGTAGAATATACTGTAAACGCTCAGGAGGGCAGGAGGCATCTATGGAAAGAGAAATTGAGTTAATGATTCTCCTTGAAGAATAATGGGTTTATTTTAAAATAAATTTTCAAACAAGTGTGAATTTTGCAATCCTCTAAGCCATTGCCATGTCCGCAGTAACTGAGGTGGATTGGAGGATCAGTCTGATCAGTCTGAAGAATGGTCTCAACCCGAAATGCCAACAATTCCTTCGCTCCATAGATGCTGCCTCATCCGCTGAGTTTCTCCAGCATTTTTGTCTACTTTGGATTAGAGGATTATCATTCAAGAATATCAGGCTTTGCTTACGCTTTCTTAAAAGAGTGAGCTTCTGTAATATAATTGTTATAGGCATTATGGACAGAAATAATGTTCTAACTGACTCTTTCAATTTGAGATATAAATGAAATGAAGATGAACAATGTCCTAAAAAAACTGAACAAACAATGCTTTCTGCCCTTTCATTAGTTGGCTCAAATGACAAGCAATCTGATGCAGTCTCTGGAGAAAATACAAACTGTGATTTTAGCCACGATAAAGGAAGGAGATAAACCAGTTACTTTGCAAGGACTGAAACTTAGCGTGTACTTAAGCAGGTAATTCATTCACATTACTACTGATAGTTATGGCCTTAAAATAAACTAACATTTCGGGAAACAACTTTTTGAGACATTTAAATTTGTAACCTTTATGTTCTTTGGTAGGAAATACTATGGTCGTATTTAAAACTGATATGATCTCTTAGTTTTATTTTTAATAGAAACTAGACTAAGTGGGACCCGTTGGGTCCCATGTTCACACGGGAGGGCTGGTCCCCCAACGCAATATTCCACCTCTCCACCAATTCCAATATTGGTGGCCAGTGGGAGGGGGGAGGGGGTTCTGCAGCGCTAGTATGGGTGTTGTGGGCTGAAGGGACTGGTTTCCAGAGGGCTAGTATGGACATTGTGGGCCGAAATAATTCTTGGGCTGGCAGCTCAGCCACTCAAGCCTGGCGTGCTGGCAGGTCACTCACGGCTGGTGGGCTGGCAGTTGACTCGCGGCTATTCCTTGAAATTCCATTTCATGCAGGGTGCAAGGCCACCAAATTCAAATGCAGTTTCATACCACTTCAAGCAGGGTGCAAGGCCACCAAATTCAAATGCAGTTTCATGCCACTTCAAACAGGGTGCAAGGCCACCAAATTCCAGTGCCGTTTCATACCATTTCAAGCAGGGTGCAAGGCCACCAAATTCAAGTGCAATGTCATACCATTTCAAGCAGGGTGAAACCACCACAAAACACCACATAAAAACCACACCCACAGTTCAGTAGACATTAGTTTGTTCAGTTGGTTCACAGCTCAGACAGAGAGTCGTGACCTCTCTCCGCCATCTTACAGAGACTGAGCCACGCCTACACGTCTGGTTTTTAAAGCCCCCCACCCCACCGGAAGGAGCGTGGCCTTCGTGATTGACAGGAGAGAGAATCTCAACATTTTTTAAACACTAATAACTCTTTTAATTTTCATCGATGGAAAAAATCCTCTGCACCCGATGAGCGGAGGGGGACTCTGAGTGAGATGGCCAAAAATCACAGCCACATGTGGTACCGTGTTTTCCTACAATCAATATACAGTGCAAACAGGAAGTGGTCAAGTTTAGACTTTTAATTATAAGCATTTTCAAACCAGCCAACCACCACCACAATTGCTTTGTCAAATTATATTTAAACAAAAAGGGTAATAGTTATTATAATGGATGTAAGAACATTTTACAAACGGCAAAGTGCTTTTTTGGCAAATATTACCAAAGATAACTTATATGATGCTTTTGTATGGATTCTTCCTGCTTTCTGGAACACCAGTACTTTGCCAATCACTCAAAATGGGTCTTTTCAGGATTAATATTTGATTCCAATTACACATAACTCCAACCTAAATGTGTGCAATGCAGTGACTAGGAGATATACCCATATAATGTCTTCAGTTTTGTCACAATATGTGGTCCAGGGGTCAGACGATTGGGGATTCCAGGGCAATAGAAGATCTGCCCTATGTTTAAATTCTCAGTTGACAAGCAGAGTATTGATATTTAACTCATATATTAGCCCTGAAGAGTAACACATGTTTTCATCATAGGATCAGATCAACTGACTTATCAAATGGCACAGTTTCCACCACAGGTCCTGGCCTTGTAAGTTTCACCTTTCCGTCTCAAAGAGCTTTAAAGCACATCATCGACGCAGATCCTTCAATTCAAATAAAAGTAAGTAATTGCATTTTCTTCTCAGCGTAATATCTTTAGATAGCTCTACATGGGATAGAGTCAGAGTCGTGGAGCTATTCAGCCCAGAACAGGCTCTTTGGCTGGCTGAGTCCATGCTGATAGATGACATAAACAGTCCATTCAGCTCGTTAACTAACTATCTTGTAAAGTGATTAGTTACAAATGTGTGTACTTCTCTGTTTTTCAGCTGGCTGGTTTTGAATTCAATCCCTTTACGTCTGATGAACGTAAACATGTCACAGCGAATGTGGGTAGTTTGACTCTGCTGTACTCTAATAACTCTGAAGTATCAGTCTACAATCTATCAAATAACATAGAGGTAATGCTTGTTATTGTTCAGGCGATCTACCAGGCTCTTACATTATGTTGGAGTGAAAGGTTGATTTTCAAAGTTAGTTTGAATTTACTGTAAACCGCAGATAGACACTAAAAGCTGGTGTAGCTCAAAGGGACAGACAGCATCTCTGGAGAGAAGGAATGGGTGACGTTTTGGGTCGAGACCCTTCTTCAGATCTACAAACCAAATCTGCATCCTTACAAATCTGACTGAAATTTACACCCTAACCGATCCCCCCAGGAACTCCTTGCAATCCCATTGGAGCACAGGTTCTGGCTAAATAATCCAGTACTTGCAAAAAATTTAATCCACTAATGTTTGTGGCCTTCTTAGATACTACTGCCAAAACAAACTGGAGTTACTGACGTGGGAGTTTCATCTATGACAAATTGTGGCCTTTACTCTTGGTCATGTATGGTTCTCCTCGGACTGCTATTGGCAGCATCTGAAGTTGAATCTTGTCAAAATCTGGAGTATTTATCAATGTTTGCAAGTAATACACAGTCTTGTTTTGGTTAGAACCAAGTTGGATTAGATAGTCCTTGAAAATGGGCATACCTCCAATGTAACAGTACAGTCTGAAGAAGGGTCTCGACCCAAAACGTCACCCATTCCTTCGCTCCAGAGACGCTGCCTGTCCCGCTGAGTTACTCCAGCTTTTTGTGTCTACCTTCAGTGCATCTCCTGCTACCTTACATGATTAGTGCAGTTGACCATGCCACTGAGTGGCAGTGTGCCTTTGCAAGAGCCAATATTATGACGGTTCAGAATCATTCTATGCACTTATTTTTTCTCAGTGCAGTTATACCGTAAAAATCTTCCAATCATGTTCAATGTTTTTGATTGTCACATTTTCTTGTCAGATTAACCTTCCCAGGAAAAACGTAACCAAAGTGTTCCAGTCACTTACAAATCCCTTGAGTATGGAGCTAAATGTCACTTCAGCTGAAGATACAGTGGTGATCAACATCACACCACAAGAACACTACCCTCTTCAGCTGTTCCTAGGCTTTCAGTATACTCCAAGTGATTCAACATTTCAGCTTCAGACAGTGCTGCCTATTATAGATGACAATGGAGGTAAATTCAAGCCTTTTTCATTCACAAAAATTGGGAATTTTCATTTGTTTGTCTCCATTAACATTAAGGCTGTGGGGTGTTACCAGTACCATATCACTTTGTAAATAATAATTTATTAACTAATTCCAATTTGTGTTTGCATGGGGCCAATGGAAGAATTATATCAGTGGTAAAGTAAATGAAAATGTAACAATTGCTGGTGCTCACCATCTGTATGGATAGGTTAACATATGACTTTTCAAAGTTTATCCTTCTTCAGATTTCCAAAGATACATTTATATTTCTCCTTATATTTCTCTTTACTTATGTTACCTACAAATGTGGACATCCAGTCCTTTTGTTTTTCGTTCAAATTTTCAACATTTCTAACATTTTGGCTGCATAATAATATATTAAATGAGGGTTTGTTTCCCAATCGTATATTACCGCATTGATCTGTTGATAACTGTCGGTGAAAGACCATTCAGTCTATGCCCCTTCACTTACCCTGCATCATTCTAATACTCCCCACTCTCTGCAGTCACTGGTTGCAGATAGGGGAAGGTGTAGGAAGGAACTGCAGATGCTGGTTTACACCAAAGATAGACACAAATGCTGGAGTAACTCAGCAGGTCAGGCAGCATTTCTAGAGAGAGGAATGGGTGACATTTTGGGTCGAGACCCTTCCTCTGACTGTCAGGGGAGAGGGAGATATGGAAGGGTAAGGTGTGAAAACAGATCAAAGCAGACGATGATAAGGAAATGTAGAATGGTTCATTGTTAGCTGAGGAGAAGGTGTCAAGGAGACATGCAATCAGTAAAATTTGATCAGGAGGAAATTGAGACTAGTCAGAAAACTAGGATGGGGAGGGACGGAGAGAGAGGGAAAGCAAGAGTTATGAAGTTAGAGAAATCAACACTCATACCATTGGATTGTAAGCTGCCTACGCAAAATATGGGTGACATTTCAGTTCTGGACCCTAGAGATAGAAGAGAAAAATGAAGGACCAAGGAACAAGTTGAAACTGAATTATCCAACAACATTTGTTCGGAGAAAATAAATGAAAATGTTGAAATCCATATTAAATCCCAATTATGTAACATGATAGTTTTGTGATGCCCAACTATGATTTGCAAAAGAAAATCTGGCAATGCCCAGTGATGGCCTATTAATATAAACTTTCCCTTTTACATGTAATCCAATGGTTTTGTCAACAGCATTGTGTAATTGTAAACATAACTGCTTTATTTGAGAATAGGGAATAGAGAAAATGACATTGGTCAAATCATCGAAAACCTTGTAAAATTAAAATGCCCAGGAATATGCTCTTGGCATATTCACTGAGTTTTGTTAAATGAAAAGAAAACATAATTGGTGTTAGACACAAAAAGCTGGATGTTAAGGGCCTGTCCCACTTGGGCGATTTTTCAGCGGACTGCCGGCGACTGTCAAGTTCATGGCACTCGCTGAAAAACAAGGAACTGGATCGGCGAGTGTCAGAGTGGAACACACACACACACACACACACACACACACACACACACACACACACACACACACACACACACACACACACACACACACACACACACACACACACACACACACGGAAAGCGGGGGAGCGCTGTCTGGAGCAAAGCCAAGGTAATACAGACACACACCCCAATGAACAGGAAGGTTACGATGGCTAGCACAGTGTACGGTAAGTGCTTTAAAAGAGGGAGGAAGGGGTGGGGGGGGGGGAGAAGTAGTGGAGCCACTGTTAAGAATCCAGACAACTTTTAATAAGCCAGAGATACACAGCTGTGAAGTTCGGCCGGACATTTAGCATTACCGGTCCGTTATCCCTGGTTCTGAAAACTCGAGCTTACGTGTTTTTTCCCCAATGAGCCAATGAAAATGCCCGGTCAGCAAAAGCGATGAACTAAAACTACCTACGACTACCTCGACTACCCATAACTACATGGCGACCCCACTACAACTGCACCCACGACTACAGGGTTATCGATTTTCTCCATGGCGACCAATTGTTGTTCGCAGAAAAATGTTCAACATGTTGAAAAATTTGCGGCGACCAGAGTGAGGCCACGACTAGTTCCCAGAATGCGGGAACTCCTCGCGACCATGAAGGAGACGCACCAGAGACCACCAGCGAACACGTGGCGATCATGAGGCGAGCACAGAGTCTCCTGCACTCACCTAAAAAGTCGCCTAAGTGGGACAGGACCTTAACTCAACGGGTCAGGCAGCATCTCTAGACAAAAGGAATAAGTGGCATTTCGGGTCGAGACCCTTTTTCAGACTGAGAGTCAGGGGAAAGGGAAACGAGAGATGCAGACGGTGATGTTGAGAGATATAGAACTAATGAATGAAAGATATGCAAAAAAGTAACGATGATAAAGGATAATTGGTGTATTTGGCCAAATGTTTTCTTATATAATTTTGATTAAATAATTTTGCGCTCAATGCAATATGGCTAATGTTTTGATAGTCATAATATTATTGTGTTTTATAATGCTTTATCTTTTTTTGGACAAGGGAAAGCTTGTACATTCTTGTCAGGAAGATGTGTGCCTGAGATATAAGTGTATTGGGTCCTTAGTGTATTTTCCTCAGACTGATACACTAAGGGCCTGTCCCACTTGCATGCGAATGCGTGGGTTTGGCGCGACCAATCGGAAGTGGAGTTCGCACGAAGTTGCGCGTGACGTCATTTACGCATATAAATCAAATCAGCTGGGCAGGAGACGGGCCGACTGAATTTGGGCGTCGCATGGCGTCGGGTGGTGACGTCATCACACAACGCCACGTGCTAGGCGTAAGCCGTCAAGACGCTGCGTATGACTGCAATGCGTCTGCGTGCATACGCGGGCCGATAGGCCTTTGGCGCGCGAAGATTTTGGTCACTGCAGGAATTTCGGAGCCCCGTGCGATGTTGGGACCAGCCCCGCACAACTCCATACCCCACTGCGCTTCTAAGTGGGACCGGCCCCGCGCAGCCATACGGTGCCCGTACGCCTCAAGCGACCACTAGGTCACGTAATTTGCGAGCCAGGGTCGCGTAAGTGGGAAAGGCCCTTTACGTTACAAACTTTTTTTTTTATATTTCAAAATAGACTTTATTCAAGTAATAAATATTTACAATACATCAACCGTGCGAAAAATCCATCCGATATTTTCGGAGGCTATACAAATTCTTCCATGCAGTCTATATACATTTTTCAAATTTTACTAATTAATCCCCCACCCGTGCCACTCATGTGGCCCCCCGGCATGGGATACCTTCCCTTATTTTGAGGGGCGTCTCCACCATACAGTGCCCCCCATGTCCAGCAGCGGAAGGACCTTAGACTGTGGCCCTCCCCCACCGAGCCTTGGCGTTGGCTGCACCGAGCTTCAGTGCGTCCCTTAGTACGTACTCCTGCAGTCTGCAGTGGGCCAGTCGGCAACATTCCCCGACGGACATCTCGCTCTGCTGGGTGGTGAACAAAGCTAGGGCAGACCAGAGAGCGTCTTTCACCGAGTTGATAACCTTCCAGCAGCACTTGATGTCAGTCTCTGAATGTGTCCCTGGGAACAGTCCGTAAATCACAGAGTCCTCTGTGACAGAGCTGTTTGGAATAAAGCGTACCAGGGACCCTTGCATTTTTCTCCAGACTCTTTGGGCAAATCCACACTCTGCAAAGAGGTGGGCAACCGTCTCCACTCCATAGCAGCCGTCCCGAGGGCAGCGTGCGCTGGTAGTGAGGTTCCGATGGTGCAGGAAGGATCTGACTGGGAGGGCTCCCCTCACCGCCAGCCAAGCCAGGTCTTGGTGCTTGTTGGTGAGTTCTGGCGATGAGGCATTTTGCCAGACAAGCTGGGCAGTCTGCTCAGGGAACCACGCCACCGGGTCCATCGAGTCCTTTCCCTGCAGTGCCTGCAGGACATTCTGTGCTGACCACTGCCCAATGGACATGTGGTCAAAGGTGTTGGTCCGGAAGAACCTTTCCACAGACGACAGATGGGGTGGCAGTGACCAGCTGACTGGCACATTGCGTGGCATCTGCGCCAGGCCCATCCTTCGCAACACCGGGGACAGGTAGAACCTCAGCAGGTAGTGACACTTGGTGCCCACGTGCCTTGGCTCTACACTCCGCCTGATGCAGCCACACACGAAGGTGGCCATCAGGATGAGGGCGACGTTGGGCACGCTTTTACCCCCGTTGTCTGCCGACTTGTACATTGTGGCCCATCGCACCCGGTCCATCCTCGACCCCCAGATGAACTGGAAGACGGCCCGGGTGATCCCTGTGGCGTAGGAAGGAGGGACAGGCCACACCTGTGCCAAGTACAGCAGGCCCGAGAGCACCTCACACCTGATGACCAAATTCTTTCCCGTTATGGAGAGGGAGCGTTGCCTCCACAGCTCCAGCTTCTTCCCCACCCTGGCTATCCGCTCCAGCCAATTCTTGTTACACGCCTCAGCCCCCCCGAACCAGATCCCCAGCACCTTCAAGAAGTCAGGCTTGATGGTGAAGGGGACGGAAGATCTGTCGGGCCAGTTGCCAAAGAGCATGGCCTCGCTCTTCCTGCGGTTCACCCTGGCTCCCGTGGCCAACTCAAACTGGTCGCAGATACTAATCAATCTGCGGACCGACCCTGGATCCGAGCAGAAGACAGCGACATCGTCCATGTACAGGGAGGTCTTTACTTGAATGCCCCCACTGCCGGGCAGTGTCACTCCTCTAATGCTCGCATCCTTCCTGATGGATTCGGCAAAAGGTTCAATACAGCAGACAAACAAGACAGGAGAGAGAGGGCAACCCTGCCTGACTCCAGACCTTACAGGGAAACTGTCTGATTCCCACCCATTGATGTGGACTGCACTACGGATGTCGGTGTAGAGCAGATTGATCCAATTCCTGATTCCCTCCCCAAAACCCATTTTGGAGAGCACGTCCCTCATGTACGTGTGCGAAATCCTGTCAAAGGCCTTCTCCTGGTCCAAGCTGACTAGGCAGGCATCCACCCGTCTGTCCTGCACGTAGGCGATGGTATCTCTCAGCAGCGCTAGGCTGTCTGAGATTTTCCTGCCAGGTACAGCACAAGTTTGGTCCGGGTGGATCACCTGTCCCAGAGCAGACTTGACCCGGTTGGCGATGGCCTTAGACAGGATCTTGTAGTCTACATTCAAGAGCGTTATGGGTCTCCAATTCTTTATGTCCTTCATCTCCCCCTTCTGCTTGTAGATTAGGGTGATGTTGCCCTTCCTCATGGAGTCTGACATGCTACCAGCTAGAAGCATGTCGTTGTACACTTCTAGCAGGTCCGGGCCCATCCAGTCCCACAGAGCCGAATACAACTCGGCCGGTAAGCCATCGCTTCCGGGAGTTTTACCCGAGTCAAAGGAACGGATGGAGCCAGTCAGCTCCTCTAGGGTCAGTGGTTGGTCCAGACTCTCCCGCTTGCTGTCCTCCAAGACCTCCGTGATCGAGGACAGGAAGTTCTGGGAGGAGGTGCTGTCTATGGCCTTTTGGTCATACAAATCTGTGTAAAAGGATTTGCAGATCCTCAGCATGTCTGTGTGTGAGGATGCTACCGAGCCGTCCTCCTCCCTAAGGCTGTTCATCACAGAGCTCCCCCTGTGAACCTTATGGAAGAAGAAACGTGAGCACGTCTCATCCTGCTCCACATGGCGGACCCTGGATCGGAAGATGATCTTGGAGGATTCAGAGGTAAAGAGCCGAGCTTGCCGGTCCTTCACGTCTCTAAGTTCCTCCTTCACATCCACCCCTCTCGACTGCAGAAGGAGCAGTTGTTGCAAATCTGTCTGGAGTTGGCACAATTCCCTCTGACCCTGTCTTGCTCTCTGAACCCCTTTACTTATGAAGAACCTCTTAATGTTCTCCTTGGTTGCTTCCCACCAGAGTGTGGGGGAGTCAAAGAGGGGCCTCACCGTTCTCCAACATGCGTAGTCCCTCTTTAGCTCCTCGATGTTCTCCGTGGTCAACAGCTTCATGTTTAACTTCCACGTCCCTCTGCCTGCCTTCCGGTCCTCCTGTAGGTGACAGGAAGCCTGAAGGAGGCAGTGGTCGGAGAAGAACAGCGGCGTGAGGTCAGTGTGTCTCACCGTGACGGCCTTCGTCGTGAAGACAAAGTCTATCCGAGATCGGGCTAAACCGTCCGATCTCGACCAGGTGAACCGTGGCTGGGACCCGCCTGCAGGGTCGCTGAAGGCATCGCGCAGCTTTGCATCTTTTACCATATCCCTCAGGAACTTGGACGTGCTGTCCAGTCTGCTGTCGGCACTGCCGGATCGTCCAGCCGCATCAATGATGCAGTTGAAGTCACCGGCCAGAACGAGCTGCCGGGACGTGGCCAGCAGCACTGGGAGCTGCTGGAGAACGGCCAGCCGCTCGCTCTGCATGGGTGAGGCATACACATTAATCAGCCGGAGCGGAGAGCCACGGTACATAACATCCACCACAAGGAGACGCCCCCCAACCACCTCCCTAACCTCATTGATGGCGAAGTTCCCTCCCCGCAGCAAAATCCCCAGGCCGGAAGCACGACAGTCATTGCCCCCCGACCACACCGACAGTCCGTGGGGCCACCATCGCGACCACCTCCGATAGCAGCGGAGGTGTGGCAGCCCGCACTCCTGAAGAAAAGTCACATCTGCCTTGACCTTGGCCAGGTACTGTAAGGCGTTCACACATCGCGCAGTGCTCTTTATACTGCGCACGTTTAAAGATGCCAGTTTGAGCTCCATTGTCTTTAGAGTCACTGACCGTTTTCGTGTCCCCTCATTCCCACCGTTTCGGTGAATTGCCTCAGCTTTCCTGGGCTCAGGAATCCAGCGATGAGGTGGGTTTCTGGTGGCGCAACCAGTGGTGTCGTTGAGGGGGGCCTTCTCGTTCCACCCCCTTTCGGGCACACGGCTTCCTCCGTCTCCTGTAGCTGGGTCACGGTGGCTGGTTCACTGCTCCCGGTCGCCCGGAGCTGGGGCCCAACGGCCTTTGTGCTGCTCCCGGTCACCCGGAGCTGGGGCCCATTGGCCGCTGCAATGCTCCCGGTCGCCCGGAGCTGGGGCCCATCGGCCGTTGCGCTGCTCCCGGTTGCCCGGAGCTGGGGCCCATTTGCTGCTGTGATGATGATCCCTGTCTCCAGGGGCTGGAGCCCCTCGACCGTTGCACTGCTCCCGATGTCCTGGGCCTGGGGCCCCTCGACCGCTGCACTGCTCCTGGTGTCCTGGGGTTGGGGCCCTTCCGCCGCTTCTCTGTTCTCGGTCTCCTGGGGCCGGGTCGTGATCGTCGTGGCCTCTCTCTTCTCTTCCCCCGTTTTCCTCCTCTGTCTCCCTCGCTGGGACTTCCCGGTCGCCTCATCCTCCGACGAAGAGGAGAGATTGCTGCCTTCTGTAATAGAAAGACATCTTTTTATTTGCTTGCTTTTAGACTTACCAGTCCTTTGCGGCCTCGGCTCCTTGGGCTGAACCCTCGGCTTCTTATACGACACTGTTGTCCATTTCTCCTTTTGTTCCTCCTCCTCCATCGATTCTCCCTCCTGGGCGAGATGCTGGGCGTCTCCTTCTGGCACTTGGGGCTTCAAGGTGGTTGGGCTGTCCTCATCGGCGTTTCCTTTCTCTGCTGGGGTCTTGGTAGTGGTGGGGGGCGCTTCGCCCACCTTGGGGGTGCTGGCAGCAGCCCCTCTTGTCGCCTGTGCATAAGTGCAGGCTCTTTTAGGGCAAGCCCTGTAAAGGTGGCCTGCCTCCCCGCACAGGTTGCAGTTCTTACTGGCCTGACAGTCCTTTGTCTCAAACATTGATCTCACAGGGCCCATGAAACCCCGTTCAGACTGATGATGTGTTCAGGAGCTTCAGGAGATGTATCCTAATCAAAACCATTCATGAAAAGTGATGCACTGTTTATTGTACTACATTAACAAGCAGCAAGGAAGCAAAACATGTGAGAAGGTGGCACTTTTACAGCTACTGTAATTTAATGCAATAATCATGTATGATTAATGGAAATGAATTAATGAATATTTATTTATTCATTTATTCAGAACTTTAGAAATTATGGACCAGGATGCCTACTTTAACACTAAGTTAAAGTGTTCACTTTATCGGGAATCAACAATCAATCAGGAATGATTGGGTTAACATATGACGAGCGTTTGAAGGCACTAGGCCTGTACTCGCTGGCGTTTAGAAGGATGACAGGGACCTTCGTTGAGACTTACCGAATAGTGAAAGGCCTGGATAGCGTGAGGGTGCAGAGAATGTTCCACTAGTGGAAGAGCCTTGGACCAGAAGCCATTGCCTCAGAATAAAAGGAGATCAGGAGGAATTTCTTTAGTCAGAGGGTGGTGAATCGGTGGAATTCATTTCCACAGATGGCTATGGAGGCCAAGTTAATGGATATTTTTAAGGCGGAGATTGACAGATTCTTGATCAGCAAGGGTGCCAGGGGTTATGGGGGGAAGGCAGGAGAAAGGGGTAGAGAGGGAAAGATAGATCAGCCATGATTGAATGGCGGAGTAGACTTGATGGGCCAAATGGCCTAATCTGCTCCTAGAATTTATGAATTATGTTCATATGGAAATTATCAGTCAATTGCACCTTCATTATTCCGTTGCGGGACTTATGCAACGCTCTTGATTCATGTCTCTGCCTGTATTCTACAATATTCATCACCTTGTTGAATTAATTGCCTTTTAAAAATACCTAGTGACTCAGCAACTTACAGCAAAACATTCCATATTCTGGTGGTTTTGCACCAATCTGATCTCTTCCAACTTCCCCAGTTACATGAGTTAATATTGAGCCTGAGTAAATCTCTTGTAGCTACTTCATCAATAAAATGATCTTTCACTGTAGAAACTCCAATGGTTTAAAAATTTGAAGCACGTCTGCCTTTCAATGGTAAACATGTAAAGGAAATCTCCATAAATCCAATTAAATTATTCCTTCTGATTCGGGCTCAATGTTTCCAAATCCAAGTGCAGTTCTCAGATTCGAAAAATATAGTAACTGTTATGTTTACGCAATGAACTCGTACAATCTGGTTTTCTACCAACCCTAAAGTGACAAAACTTGGCTTCCATCGGAGTTTGGCATCTTACAGTTCTTGATTTGATTTGATTTGATTTGATTTTATTATTTGTCATTCGAACCTCAGAGAGGCTCGAACGAAACTCCGTTTCTACATGCCATACATAAATCATAAAAAAAATACACAGACAATTCAATTCACACAAACATCCATCACAGTGAATCTCATCCTCACTGTGATGGAAGGCAAAGTCTTCTCTCTCCCCCGCACCATCTCACTCCCGAGGTCGAAGCTGCAGGCGGGCGATGTTAAGTTCCATGGCCTTTGAGGTAGCGCCGGGCGATGTACGGCCCCGCTCTAGGCCCAAAGGTCACAGTTGGAGCCCCCGGCGGGCGCTGGAATGTCCCGCGGCCATTAAAGCCGCGCCGGGCGATGTACGGCCCCGCTCCAGGTCGCTCCAACCCCGTGACACGAGCTGGAGATGTTGTGTTGCGGGAGCTCCGGAGAGCGGTCTCCCACCCGGACCCGCGAGCTCCCGATAGTCCACCGGTCTGCAGCTGGAGCTGAAGCTCCAGAGTCGGGCTGCAGCGGCGAGCCACCACCGCTCCCCACGCTCCGAGGCCAGCCAGCCCCATGACGGTGAGTCCGCAGCTCCATGACTGGAGCACCCAGGTCGTCCCGGTCGGAGGCCGCTCCACGGTGCTAGGCCCCAACAACAACGGAGACCCGACAGGGAAAAAGTCGGGTCTCCCGTGCAGGGAAGAGATTTAAAAGTTTCCCCCTCTTCCCCCCCCCCCACCCCCCACATATACACAGTTACAAACAATACAAAAAAAACACGAACAACTACATTTAACTAGACAAAAAATAAAAAAAAGACAGACAGGCTGTAGGGGCCGCTGCAACGTGAGTCGCGCCCGCCCATTCTGTGAGCTCTTTACTGGAATTTCTACTTGCTTTTTTCCACAATGATCTACAATGTCTTCAATGTAAAGTCATATCACACATTGCTGAAAATGTGTAATAAATTACCTTGTGACAAACCTTCCGGGCTTTGATCTTTTGGCTTCCTTTTCATGCTTAAAGGGAACAGGAAATAGACACGAAATGCTGGAGTAACTCAACGGAACAGGCAGCATCTCTGGAGAGAAGGAATGGGTGACGTTTCGAGTCGAGACGTCGCCCATTCCTTCTCTCCAGAGATGCCGCCTGTCCCGCTGAGTTATTCCAGCATTTTATGTCTATCTTCGGTTTAAACCAGCGTCTGCAGTTCCTTCCTACACAGGAAATATCATATATTATCGCAGTCAATGTGTTTGCAGTTTGACAAATTTATTGGATTTCCTGCTTCCCCCCTCTCTGAATGTCAAAAGGATGAAGCACTTCCAACCCCACCACCTTCTGTCACCCCAGATCTCTCTGTTCTCCTCAATGCCAAATAACTTTACTGCTGCAATACTTACACCTCATTCTATTGTACTAGGATTTTAATATTTCCTCTGGCTTTAGTGTCTCACGAGACATATCAGATTTTATTTCAATTAGTTTCTTGTAGGGCTATGAACATTTGTTGTAGGAAGGAACTGCAGGTGCTGGTTTAAACCAAAGTTTTAATTTCCACCCCATCATCTGTCGCAAGCAGATCATAATCCTCCAACATTTTCACCACCTCCTGACAGGATCCCACCACTAGCGACATCTTACCATCTCCACCCCTTTCCGCAGGGACCGTTACCTCTGCCACTCCCTGGTCAACACATCGCTTCCCACCCAAACCACCAGCTTCCCAGGTACTTTCCCTTGCAACCGCAGGAGATGCAACACCTGTCCCAATACCTCCCCATCTCGACTCCGTCCAAGGACCCCGACAATCTTTTCAGGTGCGGCAGAGGTTCACTTGCACCTCCTCCAACCTCATCTACTACATCCGCTGTTCCAGGTGTGGACTCCTACATATCGGCGAGACCAAGTGAAGGCTTGGCGATCGTTACATTGAACGCCTCCGCTCAGTCCACCAAAACCTACCTGATCTCCCAGTTGCTAACCACTTAACCTCCCCTCCCATTCCCACACAGACCTTTTCGTCCTGGGCTTCCTCCATTGTCAGAGTGAGACCCTGCGCAAATTGGAGAAACAGCATGTCCCTTGCGCAGTTTACACCCCAGCGCTATGAATATTGACTTCTCTAACTTCAAATAACCCTTGCTTTCCCTTTCCCTCCATCCTTTCCCAGTTCTCCGTCCAGTCTTACTGTCTCTGGCTACATTTTATCTCTGTTTGCTTTTTTGTTAGCTTCTCCCAACTAACAAGGATCTATTTTACATTTTCCTTGATCGTCATTTTCTTTGTCCTATTTTCACACCTTACACTTCCTAGTCTATGTATCTCCCTTTCACTTGATATCAGTCTGAAGAAGGGTCTCTACCCGAAATGTCACCCATTCCTTCTCTCCAGAGACGCTGCCTGTCCCGGTGAGTTACTCCAGCACTTTGTGGCTATCTTTGGCATGTGAACATGACCCACCTTCAACTCTTTATCCAGTAAATTAATGACTGTATTAGTGTCGCTTTCTGCTCTCATTTAGAATTCATAATTTACGTTATGTTTGCTATCCATTTACACCATTCCCACTTTTGCATGATCCATCTCTGATTCTTCTCCCCTTTACCAACATATATCTGCACTCAGGGTGTAGGTGAACAATCAATATCTTTACTATGGACGTTCAGTCACTCTCCAGCTCCATCCCCTACCAGGAAGGCCTTAAAGTCATCCGTTTTTTCCTCAATCGTATAACCAGTCAATTTCCTTCTATGATCATTCTCCTCCATCTTCAGAGCTGGTCCTCACTCTCGACAATTCCTCTTTCAAATCCTCCCACTTCCTCCAAATCAAAGGCATAGCCATGGGCGCACGCATGAATTGAATTGAATTGAATTGAATGCCTTTATTGTCATTCAGACCTTTCGGTCTGAACGAAATTTCATGCCTGCAGTCATACATATATAAAAATAACAATACCATACAATAAACACAAAATTAACATCCACCACAGTGAGTTCACCAAACACCTCCTCACTGTGGTGGAAAGCAAAAGTCTTAGGGTCTCTGTCTTTTCTCCCCTCCTTATTCTCCCTCTGCGCTGAGGGGCTCCAGCTACACCTGCCTCTTAGTAAGGTACATCAAACAATCCCTGTTCCAGGGGTACAATGTCCCTATCCCCAAACCTGGGAATGCAGCCTAGGTTTACAAGGTTAATTCCCGGGATGGCGGGACTGTCATATGCTGAGAGAATGGGGCAGCTGGGCTTGTACACACTGGAGTTTATAAGGATGAGAGGGGATCTCACTGAAACATATAAGATTGTTAAGGGCTTGGGCACGCTAGAGGCAGGAAACATGTTCCCGATGTTGGGGGAGTCCAGAACCAGGGGCCACAGTTTAAGAATAAGGAGTAAGCCATTTAGAACGGAGACGAGGAAACACTTTTTCTCACAGAGAGTGGTGAGTCTGTGGAATTCTCTGGCTCAGAGGGCGGTGGAGGCCGGTTCTCTGGATGCTTTCAAGAGAGAGCTAGATAGGGCTCTTAAAAATAGCGGAGTCAGGGGATATGGGGAGAAGGCAGGAACGGGGTACTGATTGGCGATGATCAGCCATGATCACATTGAATGGCGGAGCTGGCTCGAAGGGCCAAATGGCCTACTCCTGCACCTATTGTCTATTTTCTAATGTCTATTGTCAAACTCTATCTCCGCTGCATTGATGACTGCATTGGTGCTTCACTACTTCACTACTAATTTCTGCACTCCTGCACTCAAATGCACTTGGACCATCACCGACACCTTCTTTCCCTTTCGAGATTTCGCTTCTGAAGAAGAGTCTCGACACGAAACATCACCTATTCCTTTTCTCCAGAGATGCTGTCTGACCCGCTTAGTTACTCCAGCCTTTTGTGTCAATCTTCGGTTGAAATCAGCAACTCCAGTTCCTCCCAGCACATTCTATTATAAACTTACTGACTCCCACAACTACCTAAACGACACTGCTTCCCACTATGCCTCCTTCAAAGACTCTAACCTTTTATTTATTGAAGATGGCCAACATGAACGCCTGCAGCTCTTCACCAATCCCTGAGCTTGACAGGGCTATCCTTCACATAGACTGTGATTTACACGGCCGTTTTTGCTCATGGCATGGAACTGTGATGTACAAGTGGATGCTCAATAGATTGGCATGGTTTCAGTGGGCTCAAAGGCCAGTTTGCTAAGGGTCTATTTTCATGCAGCATGATTCCATTACCCCACCATTGCCATGGTGGCAGATGTGGGTTCACTCCCTCTCTTCTGTTTCGTTGTCTTGATTCACAATCTTTTACCTTGTAATTTAATTTGTGGAAGGCATCAGCCTCCCTCAATGATCTCCCCCAGTCACAAATGTAAATGTCTGAACATACTGCTCCCACCACATGTGTTTGTTTGCAGTAAACTATTTACCATTAGCTCAGCAGGGCAGCCAGACCAGCTTGCAAGATTCGGGATGTTAGGGAAACTGCTGGAATGTGAATAAGAACATTCCAAGAATTCGGAGATAAAATATATTTGGCCGTGTTGAATTTTAGGGTCTTGTTTACAAGTTGGGACTAGGCTTTCTATTGACATTCTAACAAATTGATCTGTCTTTCAACAGATCACATATATACATGGATTCTGACTCCTGAAATGTTAGCGCATGGAGCAGGAATGTACTATGTAGTGGTCGCACCTCCTAAAACCACCCAGACAGAGGACATCAACTACACGGCCAGTGTCTTTACAACGCAGTGTTTGTTCTGGGGAGGACAAAATTGGTCAGCTGATCAATGCCATGTAAGTTGTTAGCGGGATAAATTGTCTAGTGTGACAGATTGTAAACAATAGTACTGTATTTTGTTGACACAGTGTTGCCAAATTTTGAATATGGTTTGTTCAATCCCTCATTACGGAGGGATTGAACAATTGATGTGCGGAGCGTGGAAGTTCTAGTAAGTTTAAACCATTACTATTGGCAACGCAAGGCAATTATTGTACTGCACCTTGAACTGGTCTTTGGCTTCAAAATACATGTATTTTGATGGAGTTAAGAATTGGAGAAGAGCATGCTTGGCAGCAAAAGACAAAACAATTTTGACTTTTAATATGTAATGAATTTTAACAACTGTGGATGCTCTTACCCCTTTAATGGAAGATATATGATGCACATCTACCGAGCGGATAGTGAAGTTTCCCAGGTTTGGGTTTGAGTCTGTGAAAAATCTGAAGTTATTTTACTGGATCTTCTTTGGAACTAATTGTCAAGTCTAACTGAGGATATCAACCAAAGATTATAGAATCTTTGATATCAACATTGTACTCTCTGGAGATGTCTGGACATTAATTAAGACACAGGCCTATATTTTTAGAACGTTTTCTGCTAATTTTCATAGTTTAATGATTAAACTTTGTAGAAAGTTTTGACTTTTGTTTAATATTCTTGCCTGCTGAATAATGAAGATCTTTATCTGACGGTGGATAAAGCACATCAGATGCTGGGTAATGAAACACAAATGTATCTGTTCTATTCCCTATCAAATCAAACATATTTCATTTTTTTCATGATGTATTTGTATTAACATTTGTATGTAATATGAACATTTCACAAAATAAGAACGTAGACAGTGTATTGAATTCACAATATTATGCACAGAAAGTAGACATGAACATTATTCTGTGCTTTATTAAATGCAGATGTAAAATAATATTTATTTTATCATTCTTTTCCTTTAGGTTGGATTGAAGACAACACCTGACAACAGCCATTGTCTTTGTAACCATCTCACTTCCATTGGCACCACCTTCTTTGTAATGCCCAATGCATTGGATTTGACACAGATACCAGAACTGTTCACTCAAACCAGTCAAAATCCTGTGGTGGTGTCCCTGGTGGCCAGCATCTTTGGTGTTTACATCATTGTCGTGGTTTGGGCTCGAATGAAGGATAGAAGCGACTTAAACAAGGTGAGGCCATCTTTCCGTGATTAATGTAGGATGAGAGAGCGTTTGATGTTTGACTCAAATCCATCACCAAAAGGAGCTTTTCGAATGCTGTGTGTCCCGAGGACTTAATGACACCTTTAATATTTTTCTATGAGGCTACTTCCATTATTAGTGTATTTCGCAATGCAACAAACAATTTTGTTTTAACATATTTTAAACCAGACTTTACTTTTTGTTAAGGGATTGTTAGAAGCTTAATTACTGAAAACTTTGTGAAAGGGAAATGTGGGAGTAAACAAGCATGTTTGTAGATGAGATATGAGGACCAGTTTTATGAGGTTGCACTGCTTGTACAGAGTGCTAGGCTAACATTGGTGGCAGTTCAATTCCTTAGTTCCAATGAAAATTGTCTCTTAAATCCTTTAATACAATATTCTTTGGTCCAGATTAAAAGCTATTACTTTAGTTAGGGCCATTGTCAGGTACAAATGTTTAGTAGTAGATGTTAACTGGGACTTGGTTACCAAGATATTTCTCATTAATAATTCCTCTTTATTTCATTGCTTCTCTTTCACTGATGTTGTATTCACTTATTCCGTTTCAGGTGAAGGTAACAGTCCTGCATGATAATGACCCACTTGCGCAATATTGTTACCTGATCAGAGTTCACACTGGTTTTCGCAGAGGAGCAGCTACCACGGCTAAGGTTTGAGGAGGTCTTTAAGATTTAATTATAGAACAAAGTAGTGTGTTTGTTTCCGTCTTTCACTTTATTTAATTTAAACTTGAATCATTAGTCAAATGGATAATTAAAGTAGGGAAGAGTTCAACTTTTTCCAACAAGTTGTTCAATTCACTTTTTTTTTCACAGTATTCCATAGAGTAAATATTATGCCCCAACTATCCCTTTGCCATTTTCACTTGGTCTCATCATTTCTCCTTCTCCAAACAGTCCTACAGATCTACAGATGAAAAGCAAGTAACATCACCTTCATATGCATTGGGTATTAGTCACCTAGAATCTAATCGAGTGTCTACAGATATTGTAGATATTACCACGATCATTTGGTACATAAAAAAGGGCTTGAAAAGACCATTCAGCCTTTCAAGGCTCTTCTGCCATTCTGCAAGATCACGGTTGATCTTCTACCTCAAGCACTATTTACCTGCAAGATCCTCATATCCCTTGATTATTATTGACCAGAAAACCATTGATCTTGGCTTTGAACCTTGCCAGTGATTGAGCCTCCGATCCAGGGTTGAGAATTCTGAACACTCACCACTCTTTCAGTGAACACACTTCCTCTAATTTCAGTCCCTAATGGCTTATTCCTTATTTTGGATATTTGAACCCAAATTCTGGATTCCTTACCAAAATGAACCTTCTTCCCCACATCTACACAATTGAGCTCTATTTCTATGTTTCTATGAGGTCACCTCTCATTCACATAAACTCCAGAGAATACAGGAGTAGTCCTGCTTAAATCGCTCCAAATAACATTCCCACCATTCTGGAAACCTGTCCTTGAATATTCAGTGTATTCCCTCTATAGCAGCTATTTTACTTTTTTAGGTTAAAACAACTGAACTGTAGATAATTATGGTCTTACTGACACCTTATATAATTGTGGTAGGTACCTTTACTTTCGTCAATCCACATTGACTTTCAAATTATCGAAGGGGCGCGACAAAAAATGTGGCCTATTCCTTTTCTCCAGAGATGCGGCCTGACCCGCAGTTACTCCAGGATTTTGTGTCTATCTTCAGTTTAAACCAGCATCTGCAGTTCCTTCCTAAATATTATTTGCCTTCCTGATTGCCCACTGCACCTGCAGCTGTCAGCAACTTGTGTCGAAGGATATCCAGTTCTGTTTGAACATCAACTCTCCCCATCTTTCACCATTTAAAAATACTTACCATTTCTTTATTTTTTTCAACCAGAATGGATAACCTCCCATTTTTCCACATTGTACTGCACCTGCCATGTTGCTTCCTATTCCCTTCGCTTGCTTATTTGTCCTTAATGTTTACTTCCATCTTCATAACCTCACATTCACGTCATCAGCAAATTTGGGAATATTTACAATTTCAGCTTAGTCAGCTTAGTCCTCAGTGATGCCCATGCACCAGTCCCTGTGGTGGTCCACCAGTCTCAGTCCGCTTTCAATGTTTGTTCTTCGCTCTTTGTTCATTATCGATCAATCCACACCAATATATTATCCCCAATTCCATATTTTCTAAGCTTGTGTACCGGTCTCCTGATGCAACTTTCATGAAATCCTTCCAAAAAACAAATGCAACATATCCAGGGGTTGCCCTCGATCTACTCCACTCGATACAACCCCTGAAGTACCCAACTATGTTAGTCAAACACAATATGACTTTCATGAATCAACATTGGCATTGCTCAATCATGTTATTACATTTAAGTGACTTGACACCACAACCTTTATTATAGGTTCCAATACTTTCCCTACTACTAATGTCAGGACAGTAGGTCGGTTATGGACACAAAATGCTGGAGTAATGCAGCAGGACAGGCAGTGTCTCTGGAGGAAGGAATGGGTGATGTTTCGGGTCGAGACCTCTCTTCCCTCGAAAGATACTGCCTGTCCCGCTGAGTTACTCCAGCTTTTTGTGTCTGACTTCAGTTGAAACCAGCAACTGCAGTTCCTTTCCGCACAGTAGGTTGGTTATTCTCTGTTTTCGCTCTCAGTCCTTTCTTCAATAGCGGGGTTGCCTCGGCAACACTCCAATCTGAAGTAGATGATTTCAAAATCTATAGAATGTGAGAAAATGATGGTCAGATCCAGTACCTCCACAGTCACCCTTTTCAGAACGCTGGGATGTAGATCATCAATCTTTGGGATTTATCAGTTTTTAGGCTCTTTTATTTCTAAGAACTATGAATGAATGAATGAATGAATGAATGAATAGCCTTTATTGCCTGAATGAATAGCCTTTATTGAACTATCTCTTTATAAATACTTATTTCTTTTATTCCCTTATTTTGACAGGGAGATTTTTGGAAGATTTTTTTTCGTCTTCTACCATTGTTTAATTCCTTTGCTATTTATTTATTTTCCATTATGAATTATCGCAGCTCTGTCTGAAACAAGAGCACATTTGCCCTTCCCAATATTTTCCTCTTTACTTGCATATAAAAACATTTACATTATGTTTTGACATTCCATGCTAGTTCATTGTCACATTCGTTTTGTTTCTCTTTCTGAACTTCCTCATGATCCTTTCCTGAGTTAATTGAAACACCAGCAATATCCAGGCTTACTGCTTTTCCTATCAACTTCATACGCATCTGAGAATGAATCCAGCCTTTGATTTTTTCCTGCAATCCATGGTTGGCCCAGTTTTCCTGTTCTATTGTTATAGTTTCCAGGAATGTACATCATGTGTTATTTCTTTAAACACGTTGTCTGTTGTGATGCCCTTTAATGTTGCTTCCAAATACATAGCCTATACTTCCATTTAGGTTTCCTTTGTTTAGATTCAAAACTTGACTCCCAGGTTAAATGACACTATTATCAAATTTAATGTAAAATCTATCACCGTTTGGTCCCTTGTGCTTTAGGGTTCCTCTTCAGAAAGATTATTAATCAATCATTTCTTGTATTAGATCTCAAATATCTTATTCTCTGGTCATTTCCTCGACAAACTGATTGAGAAATTGATTGCATATTCCAGCAAATTCACTTTGTACAATATTAGTACTGATTTGATTAAAGTCAACAATGATTACTATATTAGTCCAGTTAGATGTATCTCATATAACTCATTTCCTGTACAACAGTCTGCTGGGACAGGAATATTTTTAATTAAGTTATTATTTGATGACATCTTTTATTAACAGCAACATCCTTCCTTTCTTTTGTCCTGACCTTGCCGAATATTGAAGTCCTTGGAATATTTAGTTCCCAGCTTTAATCCCCCTGCGTACATATTTGACTGATAGGAGCCATTGCTCCCACCTGTACTAAAATGAGAAATCTATTGGTGAACAAGACTAACTTTTCTTCCAGTATTCAGTAATTAATTGTAAAAGTTAATCCCCGCCTATCCTTTTGTAATTTTCACTTGCCTCTCATCATTTCTCCTTTGCCTTATCCTCCAAACAGTGCTACAGATTTACAGATGAGAACCAAGTAACACCATCTGCATCTGCGTTGAGTCTTAGTCACTAATTAAGTGTCTACAGGCAATGTAGATATTACCACTATCATTAAGAGCATTAAAAAAGTTTCTGGTAAAGACCATTCAGCCTTTTGAGGCTCTTCTGTCATTCAACAAGATAACAGTTGATTCTCTACCTCAAGCACTATTTTCCTCCATTATCCCCATATCCCTTGATTCTATTATTAAACCGAAAACTGTTGATCTTGGCTTTAAACCCAGCCAGTGACTGAGCCTATTACTAAACAAGATGAACTCGGGGGTTTGCTGAACGACTTACTTCTCCTAATTTGTCAGGCTCCTAATCGCCCATTCCCTTGATGTCTGTGTACTCTTACACTATCATGTGCTCACCACACTATACAAATTCTTCAGTCTCACAGTTGTGTCGCTGCGACTAAAGCCATGGCTCCAGCTGCAGAACATAGGATTCCAGCTGATCCAACTGGACAAACTCACAGCACGTTCACTAGTCACACTTTATTGTCACCTCTACTTCATGAAGTGCCCTCACACACCAAAGTCCACACACTGAGGAAAATACGCTCAGAGCTGAACCATGCTGAACCATGCTGCAAAATCCAGCCGCAATTGTTAGTAGCCTTGGCTCCAAATTTTTCTTTCAGTTGGTTCTACTTGTGAACTAATATTTACAATTCAAGTTGTGTATGGCAATCATATATCAAATCAAAAAACTGCAGATGTTGAAAATTTTAAATAAAATGTAGATAATGCTGGAAACGCTCAGCAGGTTAAGCAGCCTTTGTGGAAAGAGTAACAGAGCTGTCATCTCAGGTTGAAGACACTCGTCAGGATTGAGTACAAAAGAAAAACAACATTTTTGAGGCACATTTAATGTTAAATTATAACTTCAAAGCATTATCTGGTGATTTATCTCAATGTGGTACTTTGCAATACACAATGTAGTTACTATTGGTCATATTCCAGATTAACTGAATTTAAATTGCACAACTGGCATGGGGGATTTCTTCAGATCCGAAATCACCCATTCCTTCTCTCCAGAGATGCCGCCTGTCCCGCTGAGTTACTCCAGCATTTTGTGTCAATCAAGGGGGGATTTAACTCAGGTTTATGCATTGTTAATCCAGGTCTCTGGATAAACATAATGCATAATAATCCAGGTTCACTTCCAGGTTAATGAACACAATGTAATCAGTCAGAAATACAAAACAGACCCAAGAACCTTCATTGTCAATCCTAAATTAAGAGTGACAGTGGCACAGCTGGTCGACATGCTACCCCATTGTGCATGAAACCAGGCTTCAATCATGACCTGCCTGTGTGGAGTTTGCAGATTCTCCCCGTGACTGCATGGCTTTCATATGGGTGTTCCGGTTTTCTCCCTCATTCCAAAGATGTGCTGATTTGTAGGTAAATTGGCCTCTGTAAAATGTCATTGTGTGCAGGGAGTGGATGGGAAAGTGGGATAACGTGGAACTAGTTTGAACAGGTGATCGATGGTCGGGGTGGCCTGTTCCTATGCTGGATCTCTCTATACAGCTCAAGTGAATACTCCAGTGAAAGTCATCAAAGCACTTTGAGGTGTGGTAAGGATATAAAATGCACGATAGAAATTCAAGATATTTTTATTTATGTCATGTCATTCTAGAGATGATTTCATTCTGCTGTTGCAAAACAGGTTGTAATTCTGCTCGATGGCTCAGAGGGACAGAGCGATCCTCATCTCCTGACTGATCCTGAGAAACCTGTCCTTGAAAGAGGTGGAGTCGATGATTTCCTTCTGACTACTTTCTTTTCCTTGGGAAATCTTCAAACCATAAGACTATGGCATGACAACTCAGGATCCAGTCCTTCTTGGTATGTGCCATCTACATAATGTATTTATTCCTAAACTTGGGTAATTTAACTTTCATCGGACATTTTGACTGTAATGAATTTGTCAACAAATTGAATAGGTAGGCAGCGAGGCTCAAGCAAGCCTATGGAAAATAGAACTAAAATAGTAGAATAACTGAAGCCCATCAGAAATAGAAAAAGTACTCCAGTAAATCAAGAACAACTAATTACTTTTTAAGTGCACTAAAATAACGTCCTACACAAGGAATAAACCTACTTCACTTCAGTCCCACCAGTCTATGACAGCAGTTGATGCCTCCACAAAAACCTTTTGGAGACTAAATAGTGTTAAATGATATCACGAACATACTAAATGGGATAGATGCAGAACTGATCTGGCAGCCCCAAACTGGGCATCCATGACACAGCGGACCTTAAGGGCCTGTCCTACAAGCATGCAACTCTATGCGATGAACGCGATCAAACTAGAAGCGGGGGCCGCGCGGAGGGTCGGGTGATCCCCTGTACAGGGCCGTTCCCACCAGCATGTGCCTGCATGCCGCAAGCGCAACCAAACCGGCAGCGAGGGCTGCGCGGAGGTTGGGTGAGTGGCGCAACGCGGCGCAAAGTGAGGCGAACTTGGAGCGAAGTCTAAGGTAAATTCGCCAGGACAGAGAGGGGCACACAGAGAGGGGCACAGAGGCACACACACACACATAGGGCCATGGAGCCACACACATAGAGGGTCACGGAGGCACCTACAGATAGGTTCACGGAGGCACGATGTCGGGGTGGTGTGTAAACGTCGAGGCGACTGCGAGCCGACAAGCCGTTGCCGTGCGGAATTTTGTGGACATAGTCGGTTTTTCGGAGCCCAGCGCGATGTCGGGACGAACTCGGGACGAACTCCGCACAATTCCGCACGGCTCCGGCGATCGAAGTGGGACCGTCCCCGTGACGCCGGATGGCTCAAGCGACCACGTTAGGTCGCGCTCATCGCATAGAGTTGCATGCTTGTAGGACAGGCCCTTTAAGCAGTAGAAGAGATCTATGCTAAGAGATTGTAACCTCTTGGCTGAACGCACCCCTCACTCCGTTGTTACTGTCAAGCCTGGGGCTTCTCTTTGATTTATGAGGGGTGCAGGAGAATTTGCTGGGAAGATCATCAGGAATACCTAAAAATGAGGTGGCACCACGTGGCACCAGCTAAGTGTATCTGCAAATCAATTACACGCCAAGTTAAAAAAGCAACGTGCGATAGACAAAGGTAAATAGTTTCCCTGGATCAAGGTACCTAATCAAAGCTCCGCAGATCTATCAAATCTAGTCATGAATGGTGATGGACTGTTAAACAGCTAACAGGAGGAGGAACTTCTAAGAACATCCCCACCCCATTTTTAACGATGGCAGAACCCAGCACATGCATGCAAAATTAAAGGCTGAAGCATTTGCAACAATTTCACTTTGAAATGCCAAATACATTCTCCATCTTGGCTTGCTCCTGAGATCGCCAGCATCACAGAAGCCAGTCTCCAGCCAATTCCATTCACTCTATGTGATAGCAACAAAAAACCAAGAGTATCAATATAGTAGAGGCTAAGGGACCAGACAATATTACACTGTAGATAGCCTGCTCCACCTTCAGTCAAACTGTTCCATACAGTTACAATACAAGGATCTATTCATCAATGTGGATAATTACCCTGGCATGTACTGTTCTCAAGAGGCAGCATAATGCCAATCTGGCTAAATACCACTTCATATGTCTGCTCCATGTTATCTGAAAAGTGATGGAAACCATTATTGTCAGTGTTATCGTGGAATTTACTTACTGATATCATACTTGCCAGTGCTTAGGTTGAGTTTAACTGGGGACTCCAAACCTCATCATGGTTTTGTTCTGCAAACACCTGCCATTGAAATCAAAGGGGTCTGCTGGTTATAATCATATCTTGCACAAAGCAAGGCGGTTGTGGTTGTTAGATGTGAATCATCGCGATCCCAGGGAAACACTGCAGACATTTCCAATGGAGTGACATGGGCCCAACCAGCATTATCTCTTTTATCAATGACCTTTCTTGCATGAAGTGGCCAGACGTGGTGGTGTTCGCCGATGATTGCTATGATCAATTACAAGTTCACGTTCTCAAGCTATAGGAGTGGAATTAGGCCATTCGGCCCACCGAGTCCACTCTGCCATTCAATCATGGCTGATCTCTGCCTCCTAATCCCATTTTCCTGCTCAAGAAGGAACTGCAGATGCTGGAAAATCAAAGGTAGACAAAAGTGCTGGAGAAACTCAGCGGGTGCGGCAGCATCTATGGAGCAAAGGAAATAGGCATCATTTCGGGCCGAAACGAATGAAGAAGGGTTTCGGCCCGAAACGTTACCTATTTCATTTGCTCCATAGATGCTGCCGCACCCGCTGAGTTTCTCCAGCACTTTTGTATACCCATTTTCCTTTCTTCTCCCCATAACCCTTGACGGCCGTTCTAATCAAGAATATGTCTATCTCTGCCTTAAAAATATCCACTGACTTGGCCTCCACAGCCCTCTGTGGCAATGAGTTGCACAGATTAACTACCCTCTGACTAAAGAAGTTCCTCCTCACCTCCTTTCTAAAAGAGCGTCCTTTAATTCTGAGGCCATGACCTCTGGTCCTAGACTCTCCCACCAGTGGAAACTTCCTCTCCACATCTACTCTATCTATGCCTTTCATTATTCTGTAAGTTTCAAAAAGGTTCCCCCTCAACCTTCTAAACTCCAGCGAGTAGAGGCCCAGTGCTGTCAATGTCAATTTCATTTCGGAGTCACGTGAGTAACTTCGTGAAGAACCCACCAGCACGCATGCACGACATATCGTCGCTCGCATTTGCAGTCGACGGCTGGAGGTGGAGCGCGGCTCACCACCAGCCCTTCATAAGGACCACTCGGGTAAGTATAGGCAACCTTGAGTTGGTTGTCCCTGGTGTTTGAACTGTGTTTCTTCAACAGGGATATGGATAAAAGGAGTACAGGCCGCAGGACTTCCGAAAGGAGTCGTCGGCCATTATTCCCTGAGCTCTCTACAACGACAGCACCCGCTAGACGGGCCGGGAAAAAGGCGCAAAAGTCGGGGAGCCCTGTGACTACAGGACCCGACCCACCTACACAGCTGTGTACGAGCGGGAACCCGCAGAGCAGCAAGTGGGAACGGTGCCGGAGCAGGTAGACCCTGACCCTATTTCTTTATCTCCAACAGGGAGAGAATCGTTGGCTGATATGAGCAAATGGGTTTCACGTGCTGCTGCACGGCCCTTCTCCCCGAGCCCTCGTGGAAGAGCCAGGGATAGAGCTCAACAGCATAGCCCTTTCAGGGCAGAACACTCACCAGAGGCCGCTAGATTGCGGGCTGGTGGTTTACTGAGAACCGAGTCCACTGGCAGACCAGGAAGGGCCAGTGTAGACTCACCACCTAGCAGAGCCAGGAGGAGCCATGCAGGTGGAGTCTAACCACGGTCACTGCATTCCCCATTCACGGCAGGACGGGACCGTACATCGCCTGAGTCCAGGAGAAGGACAGGCGGCAAGCCCGCACGAATGTCGGGTCACCACGCTGCGGCGGCAGGTACCGACTTCACACCGTATATGGCCTTTGAGGCAAGCGGACCTAGCTCATCCAAAAGGAGGCGAATGAGCAGATCCGCGTGGGAGTCGTACAGCTTCGCTGAGGCGGCTGGCAGCGACTTTTCATCACAGCACCGAGATTACCTCGACGAGGTACGGGCCGGTGATAGGAGCCTCAGGAGTTCCTTCGGGCATGAGGGCTCTGACCTCCCATTCACTCACGATGAAGGACGCACCGAACGAATGGAGAGGATGATGGAACGGATCCTGCAGCAAAGTCAACGGCAGGGAATGTCCAGTTCCAGGGGACTCTTGGATATATCCCCATCGTCAATGGGTAGCATGAGGGAGCCAGTAGAAGAAGAGGATATCTTGGTACACGAACCAGCAACACCTGAGGTCCCTCAGGAAGAACTTCTGGACGTGGCAGCCACGTTTGCATTACCCAAATCATCGGGGCAACCTCTCAAACCAAAACTGGCCGCTACCATTGACTTCCTCACTAATCACCAATTACAGGATCAGGTCCTTGCGGAAGCCATGAATAGGTACAAAGCACCGAGTAATTGTAACTCACTCAATGTACCTATAGTAAATATGCCTATTTGGGGCAATATAAGCCCGGGCATAAGAGCACAGGAGGTCAAATTACAAAAAATCCTAAAATTGCTCACGTCTGGGATTACCGCTTTTGCGAGATCGGTGGACGGGATGGATCTAAGCACCAAACAGGAGGACGCTCTTGCATTATTATGCAACACGCAATATGAAATAAATGCGTTTCGGAAAAGCACTATCAAGCCCACTCTAAATCCCAAATTCGCGGGGCTATGCAGAGCATCTCCAATACCACCACCCAGACAACTATTCGGGGAAGAGCTACCAAAGCAGGTCAAGGATCTAGACGACCATGCCAAGACAGTGGGTCTTATGAGGTCGCACACCTCGACCAGACAAACGGCCAGGAAAACGCCATATTCCAGGCCACGAGGTCAAACCGAAAGGCCAGCAAGGACCTACATACCGGCGCCTCCACAATACCAGCAAATCCAACAGAGGCCTTTTTTAGGCCAAGGCCCGCAGCGGCCAGCATGGAAGATGCGGCAACCGCATCATCAGCACAATCCAGCATCTCCACGTCCCACCAAACATGCCAGGGACCGCCGATAACCATGGAGGTAAGGCGGTCTGGATTTCATGCACTTGCATGTCTAACCTCACGTGTTGGAGGGAGATTACGGCTCTTTAAGGAGGCATGGGATACCATCACCTCAGATGAGTTTATTTTACAAAGTATTCAAGGCCATGAGATTGAGTTTATAAATGGTCAACTTCCTCCACCTCAGCATATGCCAAAACACAAATTTGCACTTTCCAATAAGGAAGTAGCAGAAGGCTATGCTGAAATCTTGAGATTACAAGAAAAAGGAGTGATAGAAAGAACTATCCACGAACCAATTGAATTTGTATCCAACATTTTCACAAAAACCAAAAAAGACGGTGGATGTCGGGTTATCATAGATCTAACCCATTTGAATACTTTTGTAAAATATACCCATTTTAAAATGGACACGTTTGAGACAGCCAAATCTTTGGTTTCCAAGGAGCTGCTTCATGGCATGCATTGATTTAAAAGATGCGTACTATTCGGTATCCATTCAGAAACATCATAGGAAGTTCTTAAAATTTACCTGAATGGATCAATTTTGGCAATACAGAGCTTTGCCCAATGGGCTTACCACAGCCCCAGATTGTTTACTAAATTACTTAAGCCAGTGTTAGCAACACTAAGGAGACAAAACCATACAGTTATGGCTTACCTAGATGATATCCTTATCATTGGGAATACATTGGAATCAGCAAATCTGGTAGTTACAGCCACTGAGAAATTATTTCAAAAAATGGGATTATTATCCATCCAGATAAATCGAAGTTCTGTCCTTCACAGATCATGGACTATCTGGGATTTACGATTGATTCCAATCGAATGATTACCACCATACCAAATAACAAAGTTGGGGATATCATTGAAGCATGTCTGGTCTGCGCCAGTATACCATCAATTAGACAAGCTGCCAAGGTAATTGGGAAAATGGTAGCGGCTTTTCCAGCTGCTCAATTCGGACCTTTACATTATCAAAATTTGCAAAGATCCAAGATTTCAGCATTAAAATTAAATGCTGGACATTTTGATAGACCCATGCAGCTGCCATTCAAGGCAAAAATTGAGTTACAATGGTGGATTGATAATATCCGTAACTCATTCAAACCCATCATTGTGCCTCGTCCGTTGGTGTACTTACAAACAGACGCAAGCTCCCATGGCTGGGGAGCTACGGACAACAACACTAGTTGTGGGGGCAGATGGGACTCACTTGAATCTACCCTTTTGTTAGCACAAGGGATAAATTATTTGGAGATGCTAGGGGCATTCCACGGACTTAGAGCTTATTGTTCAAACATTACTGACACTCATGTCCGTCTCCAAATAGACAACACCACTGCGGTGGCATATCTAAATCATATGGGCGGTACCAGATCAATTTCATGTGATGAATTGGCTAATACAATTTGGCTCTGGTGCATACAACGCAATATTTGGATCTCAGCGATCTACCTACCAGGTAAGCTCAATACAGTGGCGGACACCAGGTCACGGAATTTAATGACAACATTGAGTGATGTTAAATCCCCAAATATTCGCCAAAATTACAGCCAAATTTGGTAAACCGGATATTGACCTTTTCGCGTCACGGTTGAACCATCAGGTACCAACATATGTATCATGGGAACCAGATCCTGGGGCAATGGCGATGGAAGCTTTCTCGCTAGACTGGGGGAAATGGTTTTTCTACGCATTTCCTCCATTTTGCCTCATCAGTCGGGTATTGCGGAAAATCCAGTCAGATGCTGCTAAAGGCATTCTCATCATACCCGACTGGCTTACACAGCCATGGTATCCGGTGGTCCTTGGAATGATAAGTGAACTATGGGCCCTCTTAGAGAATTGCCCACAATTGGTGACGAACCCTGTTTCAGGGGAACATCATCCCTGCCATAGTCATATGAAATTACTGGCTTGCAGGTTCTGAACAGACCATTACTGCAGTATGGTCTCTCGTCAAGGACTATGGATACAATTGGAGCATCATGCAGGGAGTCCACAAGACGGCAATATTTAACGCAAATCAGGAAATGGGAAACCTACTGCGGCCGCTTGAACATTGCTTATGACTCCGTTACCATAACAGATGTGCTGGAATTTCTTGCGGGGTTGCATCATGACGAACACCTCAGCTACAGTGCCATCAATAGCGCCAGGAGTGCGCTATCATTCTACCTCAATATCGAGGTAGGGTCCAATAAACTGGTGTCCAAACTGATGCGGGGAATATTTAATTCAAACCTGCCCAGACCACGTTACAATGTTACCTGGGACATTGGGAGAGTATTATCCCTACTCAGGACATGGTCGCCCATGGCAGGGCTCGATTTGGACAAACTCACCCTGAAGCTGGTGATGTTATTGGCACTTACTTCAGCACAGAGGGTACAGACGCTTCATAAAATCAAGATTGACAGAATGGTCTCTACCCCGGAGAAAGTAATCTTCTATATTGATGAATGACTAAAGCAGCATAGACCTGGATTCACAGGGCTGCAGCTGGTGTTTCCAGCATACCCCGCTGATGCTAGGCTATGTTTAGCCACTTATATCCGCCATTATATCAAAGTGACGCGGAATTTAAGGGGAAAGGAAAAATATCTGCTAATCAGCCACAAAAAACCACACCATAGACTCTCGGTACAGACGATCGCCAGATGGCTCAGGATCATCTTGAACGAAGCAGGTATTGACACTAATGTTTTTAAATCCCATTCCACCAGGGCTGCATCGACATCGGCGGCAATGGTCATGGAGGTGCCCATGGACCATATTCTTGCCACAGCGGGATGGGCTAGTGAAGCCACTTTTCAACGGTTTTACAACAAACCTGTTGCTGCTCCTGTAATGTTCGCGGAGGCCGTGCTGAATGCGTGTCAAGAACATACAGTTACTCCCCAATGAGGGTTTTTTTCTTTGTCATAATTAATAAATATTATTATTTTTCAGTGCATCCAGTCAGGAAACTTGATTACTATCCATCCATATAGTGGCGTGTGTGAGAGCATGGACGTTGTCTAGGGCATGAAATCACAGAGCTTTGAAGTCTTCACGAAGTCACTCACGTGACTCCGAAATGAAATAGTAAGATTAAACGAGAACTTACCAGTTTGAAGTTTGATCTTTATTTTATGAGGAGTTGCAATGAGGGATTTCGTGCCCTCCGCTCCCAACCCTCGATCATAAAGTCAACTGGTAATTAGAGTCTCTTCAATCTTAATATAACAAGTCATTTCTTTGTTTGTTGATTCTGTGATTCCACACCGCTGCTTTGAAGAATGTCGCGCATGCGTGCTGGCGGGTTCTTCACGAAATCCCTCATCGCAACTCCTCATAAAATAAAGATCAAACTTCAAACTGGTAAGTTCTCGTTTAATCTTACTATTATATGCAACTACTTTCATCTTGTATCACTAAAGCAGTCCTGCTTGCAGTAAGACCCTGGCAACAATCAGACACAGGCTGATATGTGGAAAGAAATATTGATGTCACAAAGGTGCCAGCAATCATCTCCAACTCGAGAGAATCAAACCACCTGTCGGTGACATCCAATGACACTGCCAGTGCCAAATGCCCTACCAACAATATCCTGGGGGTCAATCATCATCATCATTGTTGAAAACATCAACGGGCATGGTGCCTTACAATGCCGTGTACGACAGTGATCGCAACTTCTACTGAAGTGTGGATGGCCGTTGGCTCGCTAGGAGCTCATCCGCCCTTTGACAGGTCTTGTTTTTGTTCCTGCTGGGGGTCCACAGCCCCCGCCTCACCTGGCAAACCAGGTGGGGGAGAGGGTTTAGTTGCCGACTATCCGACCATGGAGCAGGTAGCACGGGATTACATGGTACCTGTGGCGGGGGAACTCCCCCCGACCTGACCTGGAGGGGTCAACATTGATCAGAAATCCGACAGGACCAGCTACTTGAATACCATCACATCTAGAGAAGGTTCAAAATTGAATGTCCTATGCGGAGCAACTCACCTCCTGAAATGCCAAAGCCTACCCACTTTCCACAAATCACAAATGATGAGAAAGGTAGAATATTCTTGATTTACCAGGAAACTCATCATCACCCAGGGGAAAGCAGAGTAGCTTGATTAGCATTCCATCAAACACCTGCCTTTCATCTCCAATGTACAGAGGCTGCCTTGTATATCATCTACAAAATGCACTGCCATTTAGTTACCCAGCCCACTCTGACAGCGCATCACGTACCCACAAGCTCTGCCTTTAAGGAAGATCAAAGATAGCAATGAATGGGAACACCCCCATCAGCAGGTATCCCTCCAAGTTGTGCATCATCCTGATTTGGAAATATATCATTGGTTCTTTATTGTCACCAGGTCTAAATCCTGGAACCTGGTCCCCAGAAAGATCACCACCATCACAAGCACAATCAGGAATGGTCAAATGTACTGGCATCTTGCCAATCACATCCAGATATTGAAAACTAATATATTGCTTCAGATAGTCTGGTGCATGAGTGAATGGCAGCAACTAGGTCCATATTTCATTGCACTACGAGTTGCATCGGTTTGAACTTAATTCAAATGTGCTATTTCATTATTTTCAATGTTCTTCCTTTGTTCTTATTCTCCAGTTTATGACTCTCAGCTTTACCTACTCTGCAGGTATGTGGACCGTGTGACTATCATGGATATGAAAGCTGGCCAGCAATGGCACTTCATCTGCAATTCATGGCTGGCCATCGACATTGGCGAAAACATATTGGACAAAGTATTCCTTGCAGCTTCTGACGTGGAAATGAAGCGCTTCCAGTAATTAATAAAATATATTGATATATTTCCAAATCAAGATGACCACACCTGGAGTATTGCGTACAGTTCTGGTCTCCAAATCTGGGGAAGGACATTATTGCCATAGAAGGAGTGCAGAGAAGGTTCACCAGACTGGTTCCTGGGATATCAGGACTGTCTTATGAACAAAGACTGCATAGACTTGGTTTATACTCTCTAGAATTTAGGAGATTGAGAGGGGATCTTACAGAAACTTACAAAATTCTTAAGGGGTTGGACAGGCTAGATGCAGGAAGATTGTTCCCGATGTTGGGGAGGTCCAGGACAAGGGGTCACAGCTTAAGGATAAGGGGGGAATCCTTTAGGACCAAGATGAGAAGGACTTTTTTCACACAGAGAGTGGTGGGTCTCTGGAACTCTCTGCCACAGAGGGTAGTTGAGGCCAGTTCATTGGCTATATTTAAGAGGGAGTTAGATGTGGCCCTTGTGGCTAAGGGAACAGAGGGTATGGAGAGAGTGCAGGTAAGGGATACTGAGTTGGATGATCAGCCATGATCATATTGAATGGCGGTGCAGGCTCGAAGGGCTGAATGGCCTACTCCTGCACCTAATTTCTATGTTTCTATGTTTCTATATAGGATTAATGATTCTTCTTTAAGATGCATAGGATTCACAGTGACTTGGTCACACGTTTTCAGATCTGGCTTACTCATGGGTTGTGCTGGAATGATATTATTCTGCTGGAGGTCAGTGACCAGTGCAATGTGGGGGTCTATGTTGGGACCTCAGTTATTTGTCACATATGTAAATGATGAGGCAATAAATGTGGATGGGTCAGTTAGTAGTTTTGCAGATGACACCAAGATACTGGAGTTGCAGGCAGAGGAATGCTGCCAAATATAGTGTGGAACATAGAGCAGCTACAGAAATGGCAGATGGAGTTTAATCCTAGCAAACGTGAGGTGGTGTACTTTGGAAGGTTGAATGCAAGAGGTTAATGGCAAATTCCTTAACAGCATTGACATGCAGAGGGATCTTGGGATGCAAATCCATAGCTCCCTGAAACAGACAACATAAGGAGATAGAGTGCAAAGAAGGCATATTGTATGCTTGGCTTCATTGGTCGGGGCATTGATAAGACTTCGGAAGTCCTGATGCAGGTCTATAGGACTTTGGAAAGGCCGTATTTGGAATATTGCATGCAGTTCTGGTCACCCCATTACAGGATTTAGTTTTGGAGAAGGTGCAGAAGAGGTTTATCAGTTTGCTCTCTGGATTATGGGGTGGTAGCTGTAAGAAAAGTTGAACAAATTGGATTGTTTTCTCTTGACCATGGAGGTTGAGGTGAGACTTGATAAAAAATATATAAAATTATGAGAAGGATAGATAGGGTAGACAGTCAGAACCTTTTTATCCAGGGTGGAACTGTCAGACTGCCTTTAGAGTGATCGGGGCAATGTTTAAAGGAGATTTGTGAAGCAAGTTTACACAAAAGGTAGTGGGTGCCTGGAACCTGCTGCTAGGTGGAGGTGGCAGATACAATGGTAGTGTTTAAGGTGCTGTTAGAAAGGCACATACATATGCAAGAATGGGACAGTTATGGATCATGAGCAGGAAGATCATATTAGCTTAGCTTGGTATTATGTTCGGCACAGACATTGTTGGCCACAGGGCCTATTCCTGTGCTGTAATGTTTTATGTTATTAGCTCTTTATCTCAACTTGTTTGTTATTTTATATTTCCATGTATGCTTGAAATTAATATTCTCTTTAAAGTGGTCAACAAGGCAGAAGGGTCTTTGGGAGTTTGTTTTGAGAGGATACATATATTAAAATGATAGACTATATGCGGAACTTCAGTTGTGAATTAAGCTTAAGATTGTGATTTTACGTAAACTGGTTGCAATGAGTGGGGAAATGCAGCACATGAACCAAATGAGCGATCAAAGAAAATGTCAACCGTTCTCTAAATGATAACTTTTCATGCTCGTACGCAGCAGAAATGGTGCATTATCCTTTAAAGGCTGTGTTAACATCTTTGTTTGTTTACTCTAGAAACCTGTTCTTCATGAAGATAGCTGACAGTCTAACCGATCAACATATCTGGTTTTCAGTTGTGGAGCGTCCATCAAGAAGTTCCTTCACTCGTGTTCAGCGAGTTTCCTGTTGCTTCTCGCTCCTTCTTGGTTCAATGTTGACCAACATCATGTTCTGGGGCACGTCACCCAATGAGTCATTGCAGTACACAACTCTGGGTACCTGTGATATTTATAAAATAAATATGCATATCATTTATGATTTGATTCAATCATAAGTCAATCATGATGACATGATTTATTAATTTCTGAATTAAGAGCTCTAAAGTATAATTAATACTTATGCATAACTTCTTATTTCACAATAGAAAGAAAATTGCCAAAATGTTAATATTATTCAGTTGAATAAGTGTTCCTGCTGGTCAAACGATGTCAGCAGTTGTTGATGTTATCCTTTCGTTATTTACTGCAGGAGAATTCAGTCTCTTCATGAGAGAGTTTATGATCGGGATCGAGAGTGCCATCATTATGTTTCCCATCAACTTGGGAATTGTACAGATTTTCAGATCCGTCCGCCCCCGTCCAAGTGAGACAAATGCATTGAAATACCAAAGCACGCAGAGCTCCTCGTTCACCAGTCCCAATGCCCGTCCACTCACTCCCGAGTCTCTATTGCAGGTCAGCAATTCTAAATCCTCTAAAACCTTTGTTTAAAAGAGCATACAATGAATATAATGAGCCTAAAATCTGTACCATTTTCCTCTCCTTGCTTCACTCAGGCAATTGTCCTTTTTTTGTACAAGGGAAGACATTTTTAATTATATATGCTATTTGTTTTTGCCTCATATTTTTTTTACCATTCTAATAGGATATTAAACAGATCATCAACCTTATTTCCGAGACCCTGAAGGATGATGTACCATCACTGGAAGAGGAAGTGAATAATGTCGGTGATGTCAACCAGCTTTTAGTGCTGTTAGCAAATGTTCTCCAGATGAGTGTGGAACAACAGAAAATGAGCCAGAATGAAAATACGACAACGGGTGAGGAAAGCACTTCAATTTCACTACTCTTTTAGTATTTAAATACACAGACTGGTGCATATTCCACATGGAAACATTAATGATTAGAAGAGTTCATCGAACATCTTGATGTACATAGACTACATTTACTAAGCATCAGTGCATCCGCCAGTGTATATCTCTGCACCTTTGAATGCACCAGTCTGTAGCATTTTATTGCAGCCAACACATTGCATTAGAAGATCAGCACACTTCAGGTAAACTAAAATGCTCCTTTCAACAAATGAATGATATTTGAGCTGCTGTTGATGTTTGTTCCAGCGGCGGTTCTGATGAAAACTTAAATGCACTCTGTCAACTTTAATACTGTTTTAATTTCAGGCATTATATATTCTTCTGTGACTAACCATCAATCTACCAGAGGATAACTGCATCTACACTCTTGAAATGGCCTGTTGTTTAATCGAGCAGTGCTTTTGCTACAGAAATGTCAAACAATTAATGTGCTGCAGGAGTTGACACAGCGACAAGTTGTAATCTTGACCCCTTTCAGACAGGATGGGAAGGTGCAGTTGAAATTATATTCTGCAGTATGAATTCTCCAGTGGAGGCCAATTCTCCGGATGCTTTCAAGAGAGAGTTAGATAGAGCTCTTAAAGATCGCGGTCAGGGGATATGGGGAGAAGGCAGGAACGAGGTACTGATTGCGGATGATCAGCCATGATCACAGTGAATGGCGGTGCTGGCTCGAAGGTCCGAATGGCCTCCTCCTGCACCTATTGTCTATTGTCTCTGAAGCCAGTGCTTTGCTTCATTCGAAATTTTTAATCCCATATTAAGCCTCTAACGGCTGATGCAATGACATCCAAACAGACAGTATTTTGTCTCTTGCATTGCAAGATCAAAATAGTTTATTGAACAGTATAGATTGCAATTTTCTCCTGTCAGGAAATTCCGCAACTGGTTTGAAGAATCCGAGACCGAGACTCCAACTATGCCGACTGGGCACAATGTTGGAACAAGTGGAAGAGAAGTTGAATAAGATGGGTATGAACAAATTCAAGAATCCGTACAGTCAGATACATGCGGCTGATCAGGTGCGGAAAATCACCCATTTCCTGAGAAGTTCCCCTCAGTGGAAGGATGCAGTATGTGAAAGGTACATGGCTAATTCCTCGTTTGTGAAATGGTCCCTCAACCTTGACTGTACTCACAATCAAGACAGTCCCTAAAATAATATAGTTCACATCTTCCTCATAATTTGGTACAATATAAACATGTAAAAGTGCTTTAGAAACATAGGAAATGCAAGTAATTAATTCAAATTAGTCAAATGGGGAATTATTTAATTAATGGATGTTATAAGTAAAGCAATAATTTAAATTTAATAAAGACTGAGGATGCATTTTGACCGCCTTAGGGTGTAACGTGGCCAGCAATCCACTCAGACATTGGACGTTTATGTCACGTTATTCTTTAAGTTTGGTTGACAGAATATCCCAGATGATTTTTGATTTCTGAATTGAACCAAGGAGTAGCACGGGAGACATTTTATATCACAGAGCTACTGTATCACTTTAAAAAGTGATTGATCATTAATAGTTGATCTCCAATGATAAGCATAGTCCAAAATAGTCATGCTGTGTTGTCGCTACAATGAAAGTATGGGTAACATAGCTGCTTGTAAAGGACACCTGTTCTGTGGCTTAGAGCACTTGACTACTGCACGTCTGGAGGAAACTCATTCTTTTGGGTTTCATAACCTGACAACAGAATCCCCAGTGGAGCTCACCTTTAGAGATTACAGTGTGGAAACGGGCCCTTTGGCCCCCACCAAGGCTGCCTACAATATTCTGTTATGCTGAAGCAAAGCAAGAATTGTATTGTCCTATCTGGGACACATGACAACAAACACTCTTGAATCTCCTGAATCACCCTGTACACTAGCACTATCCTACACACCACAGATATTTTACAATTTTTTTGCCCAAGCCAATTAACCTACAAACCTGTATATTTTTAGAGTATGGGAGGAAACCAGAGCACTCGCACAAAATCCACGCTGTCATGGGGATAACGTACAAACGCTGTGCAAACAGCTCCCTCAGGATTGAACCAGCGTCTGTGGCGCTGTAAGGCACCAGTTCTACCACTGCACCAACGTGCCGCCCTTTTAATTTTAACATCTCTCATCGTCACCCAATTCCACCTCGAAGCTGACACCCAATCTCGTCAAAAATATATACTCTGTTTTATTGACGGTGTCACAATATCTATTAATTGTTAAGAATATTGAGTAGGTTTTCCAAAACCCTTTCTGCAATAACGTCAGAACAGTTTATCATCCAGCACATGATTTTGGGATCAAACCTCAATGGACCGAGTTCCATTGTAGTAAAACCAGGCAAGAATCAGTAGCATTGGCACACAGTAGATCTCTGCCTTTGCTTGGTTTTAACCACAGATAATTCACCATCCATCAGTGCTGCTGAATGCCATAGACACTGAATGCACCGACTATTTCATGTGGCACATATACAGATAGAATGGGAGAGAGCGGGGACATAAATAATACCACTGATAATGCAAGCATGTTCTTTTAGTGGCAAGCCTATAAAGACATGTTAAAAGCCCTCTTACTATCTCACATATTTCATCTCCATTATAAAATTAGTTTTGAAACTGCATCTGAAGTTTCTGATCATTATCAGGTGATGGTTTAAAGGGATGTGTGGCTATGGCATTAAATGGAGTGGAGGGGTGCTGATCAGCCATTATCTGATGGGATGGTGGAGCAGTTATGACCTTCTACATTAAGACCATGTGATTTTAAGGCATTCAGTTTCCTTGCTGCTGATCCTATATCACCAAAATTCATGAAATCAAGAACTCTCTCATGAAGTACAATCAGGAATACATGCAATTTTGTGTCTGTAATATTTTTACTACTGCAGGAGGTGAAAATTTAATTTAATTGCATCAAATTTCACTGTACCTTAACCGCTACACGTGACAATAAACTGACCTTGAAACCGTGAAACCTTCAATGTTTTTGTGACAGAAGTACTGCAGCCGCCGCCACTGGAGGATTGGACAGGCCAACCACTCACCCTGACACTCAGGAGGACAAGATTGGACAAAGGCAGTTTAATGGATTGCCTTGGTGGTTTGTGTACATTGCTTGGTCCCTAGTGGTTGTAACGAGTGCTACATCTGCCTTCTTCACCATGTTATACGGACTAACGTATGGTAAAGTGCAGTCAATAAAGTGGCTAATCTCCATGGCAACATCACTGTTTCAAAGTGTGTTTATTCTGCAGCCAGTAAAGGTAAGAGGCCTGAAGAAACGGTTTGATAATATGGGAAGCTTTATAAAACTTCGATTGGGTCGCATTTGCGTGCAGATCTGGTTGCCCCTTTACAGGAAGATATGGAGGTTTCGGGGAGGATGCAGTAACGGTTTACCAGAATGTTGCCTGGATTAGAAGGTTTCAGATTGGACAAAGTTGGATTGTTTTCTCTGGATCATTGGAGGTTGAAGGGCAATCTAATAGAATGTACATACAATTATGAGAGGCAGAGATAGAATCTTTCTCCTAGAAATGTCAAAGACAAGAAGGCATAGCTTGCAGATCAGAGCAGGAAAGTTTAAAGAGGAAGTGCAGGGCAAATGTTTCCACACAGAGAGTGGTGCTTCCCTTAAACGCACTGCCAGGGATGGTGGTGGAGCAGATACAACAGCTAAGCACATGGATATGCAGGGAATGAAGTGATATGGATCCCGTGCAGGAAGAGGAGAGGAGTGTAATTTGGCATCATTATTTGGCATAGACATTGTGGGCTGAAGGGTGTGGTCCTGTTCTCATTACCATTAACATAAAATCTCAGCTGGATATGTGAATGTTACACTGTGTGAAGTAATTTACTGAAAGCCTTCACCGCGCATCCGTTTGATCCAGCTCAAGAGTTAGCTCTGGGCTATTCAAAATAAGTTTTACAAGGCTCTGATAGGTTAGCCAGTTTTTGGATGCGAGAGTGCCCGTACAAATCCCAGTGGAATATATTGAAGGAACTAGCTAACTCCATATCTGAATTAAATATTTGAAGATGGCAGATAGTTTTGATAAAGAAAAATGTGTATCAGATAACATTTCATTTTAACTTTCTGTTGTTTTAGGATGAAAGAAAATTGCTTTTGCATTATAACTACATGAAAAATTAAAGTTCTGAGTTACTGAAGTATTTGCACATATTTAGGTTCCGGCTAATAATGCAAAATTATATTTTTCATTCCATCGCCTAAATCTTTTGTCCTGAAGGTTTTTTGTGCTGCTGTCTTTGTCGCTTTATTCATGAAAAAAGTAGATCGCCATGACGATGAACAGACATTCCAGCTGACCACAAGTACGTATACAGTTTTTAGAATCACCTTATTATCAAAGATGAACTCGTACAGACACCCTTCTTGGTGTAGGAAGGAAGTGGATGAACCTTGGTATATGTTAGACGTTATTGGAAATGGCTTATTGCATGCAGTTATGGGGGAAATCTCTGTGCATATCAGAGTCAGAATCAGAATCAGAATCACACTTTATTCGTCAAGTATGTTTTGCAACATACGAGGAATTTCATTGGCCAGGTTAGTCATACAATTTAAAGCAACAGATCAGTCAAAAACATATTTTAACATGAACATCCACCACAGTGACTCGTACACGTTCCTCACTGTGATGGAAGGCAAAATAAAGTTCAAGTCCCTTCCCTTAGTTCTCCCTCGGTCGTGGGCCTCGAGCCCCCGTTGACGGGACGATCTTGACTCCCGTAGCCGGTGGCGTTCGGGCCCTCCGTGTCGAGGCGATCAGCTCCTGCATCGGGGGGGAGGTCAGCTCCCCCGCGCCGGGCGATCGAACCTCGTGTCGGGGCTCGGCCAATCTTCTGTGTCGTTGGAGCTTCCCGACTAGCCTCTCCCAAAGACTGCGAGCTCTTGATCGTAAGTCCGCGATGGTCAGGTATCAGCTCCGATGTTAAGTCCGTGCCCCGCGATAGGGCTCAAAGTCAATCCGAGGAGGCCTCCAGCTCCATTGATGGTAGGCCGCAGAGCGCCCAGAGAATGTGATCCAAAAATTACTCACATCTCCAGCAAGGTAAGAACCTGAAAAAAAGTTTCCCCCGATCCCCTACCCCTCCCCCCACATAAAACAAACCAAAGAACATTAAAACAATATTTTAACACACTAAAAAAGAACAAAAATAATGAAAAAACGACCAGACTGCCGACAGGGCAGCCATCATCTTGGCGCCTCTGGTTGTATGGAAACAAACTAAGACTTTACAAAAGAAAACAGACAATGTTTGTTTTTTTTCTGTGGAGGGAAATGCATCGGCAGATTTGATGGGAAGGGGGAGGATATCTGAGAAGAGGGATGCATTTGCAATGTCAGCTAGCATGGAATCCGTGAATGGAAGTTTTAAGGTTCGCGGTTTGGTTGAAAGTTGGCATGGCAGGAAGTGGATCTCAGAACTAGTTGAGCTTCGTGGTGTAATGAGAGTATATGTGAGAGAAACTCAACATGCTGGCCAGCCACATGGGTTGACTTAGACACATTGTAGGTTTGCTTTAACAAACAAGATCAATTAAAGAGCGGGGGAGCAGAGGTTGAATAGTTTCAATGACAAAAAGATCCACAAGAATCCATTACTTGGGTGAAGTATTTGCGAAATTCCCAGATGGGAGGGGTGTATGAAAATAATAGGTAGAGGACAGAAAAACAAAGGTTCCTGTTATATTTAAAAATATTTTGAGGAGTAGGTTCTTTTGGCAGAGAAGTGCAGGGTTGAATCACTTGATATGGTCCAGCTAATTGCCCTATGCGTTGGATGCTAAAACAGCATCAGATATCTTCAGATTTTCACACTACTATTGATTTATCAAACTGCCCTGTTGGATTTGTGTATCAGCCCGTCTTGCAGATGTGTGAAAAGTAATGTTTTAAACTTGCAGCGAAAATCACTAATAAATTAGTTAAACCCTGCACATAGCTGGTATTTTAAACTCACCAGCAACAGGAGGTAATTCAATATTGTAATAAAGTTAAGTGTTCAGAAAATGACTTATTTCTTGGTAGCAGTGTTAATCCAGTATGGCTCAGTTGAAAATGAATGAATAAATAGAAGAAAATTAATATCTTTGAGGGTAGACACAAAATGTTGGAGTAACTTAGCGGGTCAGGCAGCATTTCTGGAGTAAAGGAATAGATGATGTTTCGGGTCGAGACCCTTCTTCAGACTGAGAGTCAGGGGAAAGGGGAACGAGAGATATAGACGGTACTTGGGTAACGAGAGATATAGGCAGTATATCCCATCAATGTGCTTGATGAGTTGGCAAGGATGAGGTCCTAGGAAATCAGCTATGCCCGAAGGGAGGAGGATGAGGCAGCTGAATGCTCCCATGTGAATCACTACCGAGAAGAATGCAGGATAAAATTGCATGACCTGACAAAGAGTGCGCTCTCACTGTTGGAACTTTGCCTCACATGCTGCCTTTAGCTGTAACACTCACTCATAGACATCACGATAGACCAATGAGTGCACAAAATATACACAAATGCACACAAAACAGTACAACAACTCCACACACACACTTCCTCTCTCTACAACTGCACAAGTTGCACTCTATAGCCGTCATTTTACACTCCACATTGCTTTGCCCAATCTCAACAATGCACAGGCAACTGTCAACAGTCCAGGCAGCATTCTGGCAAACCTTCTCTGCATCCTCTATGGGTAATAGGGTGCCAGGGGTTATGGGGAGAAGGCAGGAGAATGGTTTTGGAGGGAGAGATAGATTAGCCATGATTGAATGGCAGAGCAGACACGATGGGCCAAATGGCCTAATTCTGCTCCTATCACTTATGACCTGATGACCTTATGATCTCCAGAGCATTTTGGAGTTGTCAGCTGATGCAAATGCAGTATGCACTTGCAATATTTGAAAATATGCTTCACATGAATGGTCACAGCTTTCCTAGATTGGAAATGCATGACCGGTTTCTTTGCAATGCTCTAGTTGAACTTTGTGCAATGAATCGCATCACCTCATCCACAGTCTGCCCTTCCAATGTGTGATGTGCTCATTGTGCTTGGAAATACGTGCAGCAATGTCCTCCTCAATTCTTGGAGGATAGCCAGTTAATGGGCAAAGGTCATTTTAGCTCTTCTGTTTCTCTAGAAAGTCACTCTGTTGAATGCCACCGATCCCGTCTCAAGTCCAGAGCGGTCAGGATATGAAGTAATAACATATAAACCCGGTGACCCAAATACCTGTTTTCTAATTTGATCTCACCTTAAAGAACCATCTCTAATTTATTCGCATCCTTAAAAAGATTTTGATTTATTCACAGGGACACAAGAGAAAGTTTTATCAGCTGAACAAGATAGTAAAATCTACCATCCACCGGCGGTTCAATTTGTAGAGCACATTAAAGAAATGAAAAGGAAAGAGAAGAAATTGTATGCTCGGATGCAGGAGATTCTAGGTACATGAATGATTTTTTTAATTGCTCACTAATATCAATTAATCTAGGGCTTGCATTCACTTCAGTGTTTCCATAATAAAGATATATATATATATACACTAACTGAAAGCTTTGATATTCTTTGATTATCTTTCAGTTCATTTGACGTTCCTTTCCTTGTTGCTAACTATTGCATATGGAGAGAAAAATCTCAGTTCATTCCACTTCAACAGGGCTATTAACCAAACCTTCACTCCGTCCTTCAATGATATCCGAAGCACCGATAACTTCTACTTCTGGGCCAACAAACTGTTACTGCCCAAACTATATGGAAGTTATGAAGGCAAGCATATTCTATGTGAATTCTCACGGAAAAGGGTTGCTGGTAAAATTGTAGCTTCATTCAATCCTTATGACTGATTTGCAAATTTGGTAAGATTGTCTTTTTAAGCAATGCTTCGTATAGTGATATTCCTATCAGAAATTAAAACCATCCTCCTTCTTCCTGCTTGAATTGTGAGTTAGATACAGATTGTGTTTTTTAGATAACACTTAGTTTTATCATAGATAGACACAAAGTGCTGCCTGACTCATTGGGTCAGGCAGCACCTCTGGACAAAAAGATTGGGTGATGTTTCGGGTGTGAACCCTTCTTCAGTAGGAGGTGGAGTATTGGAGGGAGGTGAAGAGCTGGTGATGAGAAAAGACCAGGACTAATCAGATTCAGGCCAGCCACAAATGACCTCCGGCAGGGCATTGCCTGGTAGATCCATTGTTGGCTTGGGAAGGTGTGATCTCAAGAGATACAACGTGGAGAACTGTGGAACTGGTAAAACAACTCTGGAGTGGGGGGGGGGGGGGCAAGGAAGGGAGCATGAGATCAAATTATTTACAATTATAGAAATCAATGTTCATGCCACTGGGTTGAAAGCTAGGGTTAGGGTTAGGGTTAGGGTTAGGGTGCATTAGGGTTAGGGTTAGGGTGTATTAGGGTTAGGGTTTTGTCCCTCCAGTTTACATGTGGCATCACTCTGGCAATGGGCCTCTGTCCAACCTGAAAGGACTGTTGGTGTCCCTCGATAGAGTGGAGGGAGGAGGTATCGGGACAGGTGTTGCATCTCCTGCGGTTGCAGGGAAAGTACCTGGGGAGATGGTGGTGCGGGTGGGAAAGGGATGAGTGAACCAAAGTGTTGCAGAGGGAGCGGTCCCTGCGGAATGCGGAAAGGGGTAGGGATGGGAAGTTGTGATTAGTGGTAAGGTCCCTTAGGAGGTGATGGAAATGTTGGAGGATAATGTTCAAGAACTAATATGAATGATTCTGTTGCCAGGACTTATAACCGATGGTTATTGGAAACTGCTCGGGAGCCCTCGCATTCAACAACTGAGAGTAAACAAGCATGATTGTCCTGCATTGAAAATCTTGAAAGGAATTGTTCAAAAATGCGAAGTACCCTACTCTTTTGATGATGAGGATATGTCAAACTATGGAGAGCAATGGACAAAGAACATATCAGTGCAGACCTCAAATCTCAGTTACATCTGGCACTACCAGTCAAAATTACAGGAGTATCCATTCTGGAGATCTCTTGCATTGTACAGAGGAAGTGGATATGTGGTTGATCTAACCACAGAAATAGAGAATGCCTCCAGGTAAATCAGACCCTCTGCAGATACGCTTTCCTTCAATGTGCCCCTTTGTGTATCTTTTTGTAAAGTGATGAAAGAGTGAAGAGTGTTTTATTGTCATATGTCCCGGACGGAAAAATGAAATTCTTACTTGCTGCAGCACAACAGAATATGTGAATATGTAAACATTGCATATAACGGGGAAAAAATTAACAGTTCAATATATAACAAACATAGTGCAAATAACAAATAATAATATAGCCTTTTGCAGTTCAGAGCTGAAAGCTTATTAATTGTGTTTAATATCCTGATGGCTGTGGGGAAGAAGCTGTTCCTGAACCTGGATGTTACAGTCTTCAGGCTCCAGTACCTTCTTTCTGGGCACTGGTTTTACAGCATTTCTATTCTGATTTTCTCTGCAGGATTGTTAAATACTTGGCTGAAAGTAATTGGATAGACAGTTACACTAGGGCCATCTTTGTCGAGTTCACGGTGTATAGTGCGAATGTGAATCTCTTCTGTGTGGTCATTCAGACACTGGAGACCAATGGCATAGGTAAGGACTAACAGAGATTTGTTGCTTTCTGTATAGTCAATGGCATAAGTAAGGACTTACATGAGATTACAGTAGGTAGACAAAAAAGCTGGGGTAACTCAGCGAATGAGGCAGCATCTATGGAGCGAAGCAACAGGCGACGTTTTGGGTCGAGACATTGTGGCAATGTCAGAAGGCAAGTATAGACATTGTGGGCCAAATGGATTCTTGGGCTGGCAGCCAACTGTTGCAATGATTTTAAAAGCCAAGGCAAACAATTTGGCCGCAGCCACCTGACAACCAAAATCCATTTTGTGAACACAAACGTTTTAAAAAGGCGAGGCAAACAATTTGGCTGCAGCCACCTGACAACCAAAATCCATTTTGTGAACGCAAACATTTTAAAAAGGCGAGGCAAACAATTGGGCTGCAGCCACCTGACAACAAAAATCCATTTTGTGAACGTAAACATTTTAAAAAGGCGAGGCAAACAATTGGGCTGCAGCCACCTGACAACCAAAATTAATTTTGTGAACACAAACTTTTTAAAAAGGCGAGGCAAACAATTGGGCTGCAGCCACCTGACAACCAAAATTCATTTTGTGAACACAAACTTTAAAAAAAAGGTAAATAATTTGGCAGCAGCCACATCAAGGGGACTCACCGTGGAGTAGACGTCCGTTCAGTGTTATTCACAGCTCAGAGAGCCGAGACCCTCTCGCTTCCTGGGTCTGGCAGAGACTGAGTGAGGCTCGACACTTCCGGGTTTTATAGTCCCTCCCACCTCCCCCCTGCCGCCAGCAGGGGCAGCAGAGAGAATGGGGAATTAAAAAAAAATATTAATATCTCTCTAATTTTTCATTGACGGGAAGAATCCTCTGGTCCCGCAAGGCGGAGGGGGTCTCTGAGCGAGGTGGCCAAAAATGATGGCCGTAGGTGGCGCCGTTTTCTCAAAAATTGCGTCACAGAGGGCCAAAAGTGGTCACGATCAGACTTTTAGTAATATAGATATAAATTTATGACTTTGTGATGAATCAGGCCAGGAACAACGCCACGATGTACTGAATGATATTTTCTCTTTTAATTTAAGTGACATGCTTTCACAATCATTCCAGTCATCTTTCAATACAGGGTACATGTTATAATGCAAACAACATGGTGTATGGGATGGTGTTGTGCAGTCATTCCAATGCATGAAACAGAGTTTCCTGTCAATTATTTTTAAATTAAGTTTGTTTTTTGGAATGCTTTGCTGCCATATATAAAAATCAGCGTGATGGATTGGGCTTCTGTCAGTTTGTAAATTAAAACTCTTAATCATGTTCAACGTTGATGCGTTTATCATTGTCACAAAATTGCTTATAATTAAATGAGAAGTCGCAAAGAACCCAGAAGAGTTAAAACCCAATGTATATTTAAAATGTTACAGATCCCTTACTGAATTTCATGATTGAATCTATTCGGTGTAACAACTAAACCATGACCAGGAATTACTTGGGACAGGAACTTAGATCCAATAATTTTCAGCTATTTCATCAATGATTATATATCATAAGAAAATAAAATAGGATTTTCTCTGCTGACCCCATAGTTTTCAGCTTCATTTGTAATTCCTCAGAGGCAACCTGTACCTACATGTAAGACTCCACAAGGCCAGACATTAGCCAGTTTTCAAAAACCTTGCTCAGCAACCAACGGTGCTGCCATATCATTACCAAATCTTGACACTATTATCCTTCAGAAATTCATGATTACAAAGGAATTACATGCATATGAATGTAGGAATTCAGTCAGAGTAGACCACTTGGACCCTCAAGCCTGCTCTACCACTCAGTCAGATAATGTTTTCCACTTGCTTCTGCTAACCTTTTATCTCCTCGCTTATCAACATCTATCTACTTCACCCTTAAAAATATCTCTTTCTATCACCGTTTGAGGAAGAGAGTTCCAAGCTCACATCACTTCTCTCGCTTTTAAATGGGCAACTCTTTAATTGTGAATCATGAAACATGGTTCTACATTCTTCCGCAAGACGAAGCATCCTCTCCATGGCCACCCTGTTCGATCTCATTCCATCTTATTTCTTTCAATCAAGTCATCTCTCACTCTTCTTAATTACAGTGGATACAAACCAGGCCGATGTAACATTTCCTTATAAGGCAATTTGCCCAGTCTAGGTACCAATATGGTAAATATTCTCTGTATTGTTATCAATGTATTTACATCCTCTCTTAAATAAGGAGGGCAACAGTGTCCACCAAACTCCAGATGTGGTCCACCAATGGCCTACAAGATTAAAGTTTAACCTATTCCTGCATTCAACTCCGCTCACAATAGAAGATAATATTCTGTTAGCTTTTGTGATTAGTTGCTGTACTTGCATAATAACTGAGTCAATCTTTCACGAGGACACTCAGATACCACTGCACCTCAGAGTTCTGCAATTCTCAATAATTAGATTGTATGCTTTTTATTTATTATATTAAATTGCACCATTTCACATGTTTACATAATAAACAGGTGAGTTCTGAGCTCTGATCCCCGAGACTGGCACTTCACTCCTCATGTCTTTTCAACCAGGAAAGGACCCATCTGTGCCTGCTCACTATTTCTGTCAGCTAGCCAAATTTTCATCAACTTCAAAATGATACCCCCAACCCCAAGAGCTTTTATTTTTGCAATAACCTTTGTCTTGCCACAGGCCTTCTGGAAATATGTGTACAGTACATCAAGGCATCCACTTTATGCACAGCTTCAAAGAATGCCAATGAAAAATGGTATGACATGATTTCCCATTCATTAAAACCATGTTGACCTTGCCTCATTACATTGAATTTACGCTAAATGCCCCGTTAGAACATAGAACATACAGCTGAGAACAGTACAGCACAAGAACAGGCCCATCGGCCCATAATTTCTGTGCTGAACAAGATGCCAAAATAAACTAATCTCCTCTGTCCATACATGATACATATTACTCAATTCCCTGCATATCTATGTGCCTATCTAAAAACCTCTTCAATGCCACTATTGTATCTGCCTCCACCCATCCCCGCCAGCGCATTCTCAGCATCTACCACCCCCTGTGTAAAGAAACTTGCCCCACATATCTCTTTAAAGTTAGCCCCTCTCACCTTGAAGCTATGTCCCCCAGTCTGACATTTCCACACTGGGAAGAAGGCTCAGACTGTCTACCTTATCTATGCCTCTTATAATTTTATATATTTCTATCAACCTCCGGTGTTTCTGAAAAGACAATCCAAGTTATTCCAACCTCTCCTTGTGGCTAATGTCTTCAAATCCAGACGGCATTCTGCTAAAGCTCTTCTGCACCCTCTCCAAAGCCTCCACATCCTTCCTGTAATGTGAGCAGGACCGCACGCAACTGTTGTAATGTCTTAAATAATATCTTCTAACATTTTCCCAATGGCAGATGTCAAGCTCACTGACCCGTGCTTTTGTATTTTATGTCTCCTCCCTAAAAGAGTTACCCATTCCTTCTCTCCAGAGATGCCGCCTGTCCCGCTGAGTTACTTCAGTTTTTTGTGTCTATCTTCGGTTTAAACCAGCATGTGCAGTTCCTTCCTATACATTTGATATTTTCCAGATTAATCGAACGTTCCCTGATTATTATCTCACTCAACATTTCTTGCTTTCTTGTTTCCTCCCTCAAAGAGTTAAAGCCCTGTCCCACGGTACGAGTTCATTCCAAGAGTTCTCCCAAGTTTGCCCCGATTCGAACTCGCAGATTTACGGTAACGGCCACTCGCCGGCACTCGGGGCTCTCGTGGACATTTTTCATCACGTTGAAAAATCTTCACCAAGTCTTCCCGAATACCTGCCTTAGCGCTAAGAGACGTCCCCGAGCTCCGACGTACCCGCTACGTTCATTCTCCGTGCTTACCACGAGTTTGATTTTTTTTAAACACGGGAGAGCACTTGGAATGAACTCGCACCATGGGACAGGGCTATTACATTTGTATTTTCCAGATTAATTAAACTTTCCCTGGGACATTTATCAGCATCTATTATCTCACTCAATGTTTCTTTTAAGACTGTTGGATGAGGGCCATCCTGATATGGAACCCGATGCTTCCAATTCATTCACTGCCCTCTCATAGTTCCTTATCTAAAAGGATTTGTTGCACTGGCAGCGATGACTTAATCTGGTGGTACATTCACCACCTTCTCAAGAGGTTCCCAATCTCAGCATTAATAGGCACATCCTGAGAGGAAAAATTGCGAATAAATACATTTGTCTTTGTTCACGGATGGTTCTGAAACTAATTTGCAAGAATCAACCTTTGGTCATGTACATCTATTGCACAATAGGTTCTGTTTAAGCCCGCTACTTATTATATTTGGGGTGTTGAACGCATAGTTGGATTTTCACTCTACCATGTCTTGCAACTGATCTCACATCACCAGAGCAGGTATTAGTCAAAGATAGAACAAAAATGTAAATGTTGACAACACTCATTTTCCGCCCATTGTGTTTATGTATCTCTTTGCTTTAATGTATTTGTACAGGGGCCTTTATATCCTCGACTTCTCTGGAAAGCATACAACTGCTCCACGGAGAGATTACTGTCCTGTTTGCTGCGGTGAAGATTACATACATGCTCTTCACCATTTACTGCATGGTGCAACAGGTAACCAAAAAATGTTCACAGGGCTAATCTACCGTACGACAACAGAGAACTGGTGACTAAAGTTGAAGATATCAGCCTTTGTGAAAGGAAACAGAGCTTGCGTTGAAAGTGCTACACCATGATAAACAGCAATGGCAACATTTTCATATCCAAATTGTGTCACAATAATCTAACTGTAAATGTAAAATGTAAATGCAAAGACACCTAAACTTATTTTTTAAATATATTTAAATCGTGCATAAATATTAGTTGTGTCTTTTTTTCTCTAGGGAAAACTTCTCAAACAGCAGAGCTGGACGTATTTTTCAAAGAAGGCTAATCTGATAGAAATCTCCATCATCCTGTGCAGCTGGAGTGGATTTGCTCTGTTTCTGAAACGATTATTACTGGAAAGAGCTACTCTAGACAATTATCTCAAAAATCCTCAAAGGTATTTTCATGATAAATATCTAATTCTACTAATATATTTTCATCCCTAACAATTTGGTTTGGGAACCGTAGGTTTGTTTTCTGTAACTCTGTAATGGTACAACTGGGTCATGATGCCCTCCCCCCCCCCCCCCATCCTGACAACGTTACCTCTCCTACCCCCCCTCCCATTGTTACAGCCCATCTCCTCCCCGAACCCCTATCACCCCTCCCACAGAACCCCCTCTCCCCTCACCCCTGTCGTGTTTTCACCATCCCCCTCCTGACCTCCCACTTATTGATACTGAACAGAACGTCATCAATGAACGCCTTACCTTTGTGTCCCTATGCACTCACTTCAACAGATTCCAGGCCAGCAAATGATGTGGAGCTCTTCTTCGCTCGCCTACACCTCCAGGCATTTTTCTAGTGATGACCTCAGTGCCCAGTGATGACCTCTTCTCCCAGCCCCAACGTTCCTCCTCCTTTTGGACTCCCCCTGCCGCCCTTCTACTCACTCTGGACCCCTTTATTTCCAACTAGTAGTGCTAAAATAAATCAACTGTTTGCACTTCTCCACTCCCCTCACCCACTTCAGTCTCACCTCTTTGGAGCGCGAGCCCTCCACTCTCTCAGCAGCAATCCCAACATTATCATTGAACCCGCCCGCAAGCGAGGTACCGTTGTTGTCTGGCGAGCCGACCCGTGCCGTGCGGACGCCAGACGCCAGCTCTCAGTACCCTTCTAGTTCTCTTTCCCCCACCCCTACGATCAGTCGGAAAAAGAATCCCGACCCGGAACGTCACCTATCCACGAGAGATGCTGCCTGACCATCTGAATTACTCCAGATTTTTGCTATTTCCTTTTCTTTTTCTTTTTTTTTGTTGTTGTTGTTGTTTATTTTTGTTAGAAGTACAATAGTGTGGTACTTGAGTACCTAGTACATACAGACATATTTCCATTCTTGTACAACTTCATACTTTTGATTTAATAATAAAAGAACAGCGGAAGAAAAAAGAAATAAAGAGTCGGAATAGATAGACAAACGAGTAGAAACAGATAGCAAAAGAAATAAAGGACACAGAAGAGAAGCTGAAAAGATTGAAATAGAAGGAGAAAGTAAAGAAACGAGAGATTAGGAGAGATCTACCTATTTCGTATTTTTGCCCATCCGTCACCCGGTTCTAAACCATTTAATTTCTGAGGTTATGTTATGTTGCACCATATGCTTGCAAAAAGTTGATAAAAGGAGACCAAGTCTTTGAGAATTGGTCTACTTTGCCTAGTAGGAGAAATCTCATTTCTTCAAGATGAAGCGTTTCAGACATATTTGACATCCACATTTTGAATGTTGGCGTGGTTGCGTTTTTCCAAAATTTGAGTATACGTTTTTTTTGCTGTTATTAGACCGTAATTAAGAAAAGCTTCTTGGAATGTAGTTAGTTTACTTCCCTCTTTGGTCTTTCCTTTTCAACACGTGATTTTGTTTTTACATTTTGGTCCATTTAAATTTCATTGAATTCCTGTTTGAATATTGGACATCTTTCTCATAGGTGAATATTGTTTACCTTTCTTTGTATCTTTGCATCTGAATGATTAATTTTTTTTAAAGAGCTAGTTCACGTGCCAGTAGCTGATTTTCACATACAGAGTTATTTTTTGTCCTTCGCATAAGTTGGCATATTCAGTTAGAGAGTTAGATTACACTTTGGCTCTGGGCTAGGTTTTCTAAGTTGAGCGCTTTTCCTGGACTTATAGCTCAAGTACTTTGTGTCTTAATTGTAATTTAACGAAAACATGTCTAAGTTCAATTAAAGGATCTACCAACATCAATAACCAACCTTTCACGTCAATTATTTCTGCAGTTATGTAAGTTTCCATGATGTGGCCTTCATTACCTCTGCATTTAATTACACCATCTCCATATTGGTGGTGCTGAACACTGTCAAGCTCTGGAACCTGTTGCATCTAAACCCAAGGCTGTATCGACTCACATCTGCAATGCAAAGAGCCTGGGAGGAACTCAAAGGTTTATTTCTAGTTGTAGGACTGCTACTCGTGGCCTACTCCAGTGTGGTAAGCGAACCTCCCGGCACACAAATGGAGCTGCAGTCGCTGGTTTACTAAATAGATACAAAGTGCTGCAGTAACACGGTGGGTCAGGCAGCATTTCTGGAGCAAGTGGATAGGCAATGTTCTGGGTCGGGATCCTTCTTCAGACAGACTCTACATTCTTCTGTTTGCAGATGGTCCCGACCTGAAGCATCACTTATCCATGTTTCCCAGAGATGCTGCCTGGCCTACCAAGTTATTCCAGCACATTGTGACCTTTCCTGTACAGATTATTTAGATTAGAACATAGTGATTCATGAAATGAAAGTAGATACTCCTGGCATTATCCAAAACCATAAATGTTCAGTCTCTTTAAAAATTGTACATAACTGATTATATTTTGTTGTGAGCTTACTAAAAAACAGCATTAAAATATAGATTGTAACACTAGGTTAGGATTCATTTTGTATCACACCTGTAATGTTTCCCCTGTGTACCTAGGTGCAGCAGGTGAACATGGATTGTTTGCAAATATCTGTAGGTGAACAAAAAAATCTCACTTTGTCTCTCCACATTATCAATGGCTGTATGCCAGTACCTAATCAATATTATTCTTGTACTTTGACATTAAGAGGTAGTTGCTGAACACAGCATTTTCCCCATTAGGATTTGCCTCGGGTTTTATGTAGCCCTTTGCAACCATGTCTACCTCCACAGGTTGGAAAGGACTGAGAAGTAACTTCAAGTCCACCTTGAGCCCTGAAACAGATGTTGCCCTTGTGTATCTTTCCCAAAGCGTTGGGGTTTTGCACGGCACTTCTTAACACTGAGGGGAAAAAAGGTCATTGATAAAATTAGTTAACACAACCTAAGATAAAATAACAATGTGAACATTGGAATTAATTGAAGAAAATGCAATAAGAGTATAGCTGGTTCATCAAAAGTAAAAAGAGAGAATAAAAGGAATAAACGTACCCATTATAGGCCAATGGTCATCGAGTCATAGTCATAGCATGGAAACAGGCCCTTCGGCTCAACTTGCTCACACCAGCCAACATGTCCCAGCTACACTTGTCCCACCTGCCCACGTTTGGACCATATCCTTTCAAACCTGTTCGAATATGTACTTGTCCTACTGTTTCTTAAACATTGGGCTAGTCCCAGCCTCAACCACCTCCAACCACGCTTTGTGTGAAAAAGCTGCCCCTCAGCTTCCTATTAAATCTTTTCCCCTTCACCTTAAACTTATATCCTCTGGTCCTCAATTCACCTACACTGGGCAAGAGACTCTGTGCATCTACCCGATCTATTCCTCTCATGATTTTATACCCTTTCCAGCTTGACAACATTTTTCCTACAACATGGTGCCCAGGGCTGAACACAATACTCTAACTGTGGCCTCACCAACGTCTTATACAACTGCAACATGACCTCCCAACGTCTATACTCAATACTCTGACTGATGAAGGCCAATGTGCCAAAACCATTTTTGACCACCCTATCTACCTGCACTCCTAGATCCCTCTGTTCTACAATTATCAGAGCCCGACCATTCATTGTGTAGGGCCTGCCCTTGTTCGACGTCCCAAAATGCAACAGCTTACATTTCTCTGTATTGAATTCCATCAACCATTCCTCAGCCCATCTGGCCAATTGATCCAGATCCTACTGCAATATTTCACAACTATCTTCACTATCTGCAAAACCACCCACTTTTGTATCATCCGCAAAGTTGCTAATCTTGCCCTGCATGTCCTCATCCAAATCATTGATGTAGTTGACAAACAGTAATGGGCCCAGCACCGAACCCTAGTCACAGGCATCCAGTCCGAGAAGCAACCTTCTACCATCACCCTCTGCTTCCTTCCATGAATCAATGTTCTATCCATTCAGCTGTCTCCTTGGATCCAGTGCGATCTGCCCTTCAAAATAATTCATCCACCTGACTGAAGATTTAATGCTTTCTCTTGCGCAGGCCCAAATTCCCCAAAATTCTAGGTTAATTTCAGATGGAGCATCTATTCAGCTGAATGGGGAAAGATCAAATTAAGACAAATATGTAATTTCAGGTAACTAATAACGCTAGTTGTTCGATTCTTGGTCTTGTGTCTATGGGGCATTCGCTTCGTTGCACTGGAATACAAACTTCGCCGACTTTTATTCATGTAATTTGTTCAAATAAGCAGTTGAGAAAGTTTTACTGTACTAAGGAGAGATTATTTAAGTAATTTGTAACGTTGTATGCTGCAGTCCTACGTGATGCTGGGTCCATACTTGCCATCGTATGCTACGTTCTTCAAGGCAGCGTTAGCATTGCTCAGTCTCCAGCTGGGATACACCAACTGTGCTGAGGTGAGAGAACATTTAAGATGCTACAAGGCATTTTGGAGTGAGTATTGCTTAACCAGCTTTTCTCATCAAATGTTCTGCCTTGTATAAATAAGTTTAATATCCTTGGCCTAAAATAGGATCAGAAATCTGCATTCATTCCTGTTGGTTCACAGGTGTCTAAAAATAGGTTCCCACCAATGTATCATCACTGACGATCCTGTCTTCATAGCTTACTCACTCCATTGGTTATTGCACCTGTTTTAGATCCACAATGGGTAGACCGACAGAGGCAACATTGTTCACTTTGCAAGGGTCTGAAGAAGGGTCTCGACCCGAAACCTCACCCATTCCTTGTCTTCAGAGATGCTGCCTGTCCCGCTGAGTTGCTCCAGCACTTTATGTCTGGCTCGTTCACTTTACAACGGGGATAGAGGGGCGCCCAGAGAATACATTTGAGTAGAGTATGTGCTAATTCTAGACGCTTTACCTGCTGGGATTTACACCAAGAAGGCCCCCTTCTACACAGGCCTTTCAACAAGACTGTGGTGGTCTTGATGAGGTCTTTGCTTCTGCGAAAACCACAGAAGGTCATTGTGGAAAGAGCTGGCCCGCGAGCAAATATCGTGGGCAACTTAATGTTGCAGCCAGAGAATTGTAGCCCTGTAACTTTTCTCTAGTTTCCATCAGTGTATGATTGAGATTCCTAAGATAGATTCATTTGGTGCCTCGACATTTTGAAATGGTTCAATAAATGTCACTGTTTCTGCTCTGGTGCAAATCATTTCAAAGACATTAAAGAGGGCTGTTGGTAAGCTGCGGACATTAATCTGGTAAAAACTACAGTTTCTCTGTGCCTAATAAGTTAGCATTTTCATTACATTTGAGTAATCCCTGAAAATAGTTTATTTTGGTAATTACAATTTGTTAGTACCATTTGCCTGGTCGAGTCAATAGACAATAGACAATAGGTGCAGGAGTAGGCCATTCGTCCCTTCGAGCCAGCACCGCCATTCAATGTGATCATGGCTGATCATCCCCAATCAGTACCCCGTCCCTGCCTTCTCCCCATATCCCCTGACTCCGCTATCTTTAAGAGCCTAAACAATATATGTAGTGGAGACTCCAAGTTCAAACAGCTCCTGGTACGAGTGCTGGTCTGTTATTTCTCGTTGTAATTTTACCAAACACCTTCTGTTGAATCTTTCTGATTGAATCCTTCTGTTGAACTATTTTTCATCCTCTGCAATATCAGAAACTACAGAAGAGGGATTACTTATTTTATGAGCACCACTGTCCTTGAATTGAATGCCCGTTGGCACCCACCAATAAATGAAAATCTCAGCTATTTTCTCCCATTTTCAAATGTAGTTTTCAGGCAAGGAGTCGTCTCATTCTAATGTAATTAGAATGTTACCTGTTAGTTATCCTAGTTGTAAACTACTAGATTACAGATACATGCAATTTCTCCTTTTCTAACTATCTCTTTGTGCTGTTTTTTCACATCCAGGTGATGGAGCTGTATCCCATTACAGGTGCAATCATTGTTACCACTTCCACCATCTGTATGACCTTTTTGGTTTTTAATCTCATTCTGTCCTTGCTTCTGGTGACCTTTACAGTGGAGCGACAGTGTCCAACAGTAGGTATATGTTTCTTGAGAGAAAACAAACCTTATGCAACTTTATATAAGTATCGTTTGTATTCCTTTTTTTAAAATCAGTATTCATTTAGTTTGTATGATTTAAATTGTACTTCTTTGCTGTCCAGCCAACCGAAGATGAGGAAGTAATAGATCTACTGTTGGACAAACTCAATGGGCTGTTTGGAACCCACAGCAGAGGGAAGTCATCTAATGAAGGGAAGCAGGCCACTGAGTTCTAGACACACAAGGCAACGTTTGGATTACCAAACCCATTCATTTCGCAGCTTGTGCGCTATCTGAATTCTCATGGCTCTACTAATCTCTTGAAAAAGTGTCCAGATAAATGCTTCTTGCTTTCCAAGACTCCAAACAAAAGTCCAGAATATTCATCCATTCTCAGTCCTCAATGTTAAACCCTGTCTGATCAAAGGCAATGTTCCCACCAGCAGGAGGGAACTACCGCAAGCTATTAGAAATCCATCCCATAATCATGGTGGAAGATTTTAATGACATTTTGTTCTCCCTGTGACTCTGCAAAAGGCAGTGGCTCGCTTTTTGGAAATGGAAAGCAGACCAATAAAAGTAAGGGAAAACGTTCTTCTTTCAGCTTATTAAAGAAAAATCTTTACAATGTAATTCGGCCAAATCTGAAAGGTTTATATTTTAGATGCCGTTCCATTGATACTTGTTTAGGTTGAATTTGAGGAATCCAGTTGCTCCCCACAGCAATCATCAAGCTTGTGTTATGCCCCAAGATTCTCATTGTTGAAGGGAGACCAATCATTCAGAACTAATCCTTTGCCATTCACAATGGTACTTGGGTTATTTCCCTAAAAGATGCCCCGGCTATGATCAATGGTCTTCATTTCAGCTGCCCATCAAGGTCTATTTGTCAAGTGGCACGATTATGCACATAGTTTCACTGGTCATTATTCCCACCCTGTTTGCTGGCTGGATAATTATTGCAACTTGGATGTTTTCTGACACTTGTCGATTTAACAAAGGGGGAAACATCGAGCTATCGCCTGCCCTATGTCGTGCAGAGGGCCACCTCAAAACAGACTCCCTTTGAAATTAATACTGGACAACTATTATTTTTTGTTTTTCGTACATGTCATGACTGAGGCATGTTCCCACATAACTGGGATGCTGCAATTGCCTTGCTCGAACAGTGCCACAACTTTGACTCCTTCCTCGTTGGGCTTCAGCATCTTAGCTTGTGGTTCTTCAGCACCTCTGTGATCTTGCCTCAGGATGTGTCAGCTTTGTAGTGTTTGCTTTAAGGAGCGTAGTAATGTCTTGCACTTGGGATTATGTGAAGCATTTTAAGATTGTTATTAAGAACCAATACTTTATTGCCACGAACTAAGTTTCATCTCAAAATTCACGTTTCTCTTTGTCAAGTCAGAATTTTGAGGTAAAATTAATTCCTCTTAATGTTGTAATAGTAAGCCTTTGCTTAAATTTGTCCAAAGTAAATGTACTGAAGATTCGTAAACATTACTGCAAATAAATTGTTTTCAAACTATGAGTATAGGTTGTTTGCCTTGGGTTGGGTAAATGTTGGCCTCCTTTATTCGACCCTAAATGAACACATTTGTTAGGTTTCATTAAACCAATATCAATAGAGCACCGTTATTCGTTTATTATTCACTCATTCTCTATGATTACAAAGCTGAAGAATGAACCAATCTAGGTAAGAAACGAACGCGATTGCAGAAGTATTTTGTTTAGATCATTGATGTACACTGCATTAAGACTAGATGTAATACGTAATATATACGTAAGTTCAAATTCATAGAAAGAGAATTAGGCCATTCGGCCCATCGGGTCTACTCCGCCATTCAATTATGGCTGATCTATCTTTCCCTCAACCCCATTCTCCGGCCTCCTTCACATAACCTTTGACACCCTTAAAATCAGGAATCTATCAATCTCAACCTCAAAAATATTAAATGACGGCCTCCACAGCCATCTGTGGCAATGAATTCCACAGATTCACCACTATTTGACTAAAGAAATTCCTTCTCATCTCCTTTCTAAAAATACATCCTTTTATTCTGAGGTTGTGCCCTCTGGTCCTAGACTCTCCCATTAGTGGAAATATTCTCTCCACATTCACTCTATCCCGGCTTTTCTCTATTCAGTAAATTTTGATGAGGTCCTTCAAGTTTTGAGGTTTTGAGGTTTTGAGGAACTCCAGTGAGTACAGGCCCTGTTTTGTCAAACACTCATCATAGGTTAATGCAATCACCCTCGAGATAATTCTCGTAAGCCTCCGCTGGACCCTCTCCAATGCCAACACATCCCTCCTCAAATATGCGGCCCAAAACTGCTCCCAATACCCCAACAGCAGTCTGATCAGTGCCTTATAAAGCCTCAGCATTACATCCCTGTTTTTATATCCTTGGCCTCTTGAAATAAATGCGAACATTGCATTTGCCTTCCTAACTACTGATTCAACTTGCAAATCAACCTTTTGGAAACCTGCAAAGTCCCTTTGCACCTACAATATTTGGATCTTCTCCCCATTTAGAAAATAGTCTACACCTTTATTCCTATTCCCAAAATGCATGACTCCATACCTTGCTATGCTGTATTCCATCGCCACTTCTTTCCCCACTCTCCCAACCTGTCCAAGTCCTTCTGCAGAGTCCCTGCTTTCTCCACACTACCAGCCCCTCCACCTATCTTCGTATAAACCGCAAACTTGCCAACAGTCTCAATTCCCTCATTCAAATCATTGATCTACATCGTGAAGAGTAGCTGCCCCAGCACCGACCCATGCTGAACACCACTAGTCACTGGCAGCCAACCAGAAAAAGCTCCCTTTATTGACACTGTTTGCCTTCTGCCAGCTAGACAACCTGATATCCTTGCTAGTATTTTTCCTCCAATACCATGGGCTCTCATCTTATTTAGCAGCCTCACGTGTAGCATTTTATCAAACCCTACTGAGAGTCAGCATCCACTGACTCTCCATTGTCAATCCAGCTAATACCCTATTTATTTCGTCAAAGAATTCCAACTGATTTGTCAGGCAAGATCTCCCTTTCACAAAACCATAGTGACTTTGGCCTATTTTATCCTGTGCTTCTAAATACTCAAAAACCTCATCCTGAAGGCAGACTAACTGGTTAGATTCCCTTCTTTTGCTTCACTCCCTTCTTGAACAGCGGAGTGAATTTGTAATTTTCTTGTCCTCTGGAGCCACTTCTGACTCTAGTGATTATTGAAAGATCACTATCATTGCCTCCACAATCTATAACATGGTTAATATTGGTACAATTACAGCATTTAAAAGACATTTGGACAGATACGTGGATAGGAATGGGATAGAGTGTGTGGGAAAGGTTGGTTGGTATAGCCGAGTTGGGCCGAAGGGCCTATTTTCATGCTGTATAACTCTAGGACTCTATATCTGTGCTGTTGCTTTTGTTGATCTAATTTCTCTCTCTGTGATTCTATAATCTTCTTCTGAATTGACCCAATTTTCTTTCAAAAGATGCTCTGCCAATGGAATTATCTATTTCATCAATTCATGGTTTTGCAAATGACAAGTTTCAGACGAAGGAAATGTAATATATTTTCAGGAGAAGCATGATGCCACCATGGACAGCTACTGAACACAACTGTAACAAACATCAGTGTTGTGCAGTATGGGGCTACTTTGCACCTTACTTGTAGCTTAATCTGTCGTGTATTATACAGATACTAAACATCCATGATTGTTTGTCACTTTGCTACACTGTGCTTATAAATTGCACCAGCCCGACTGAAAATCACTTTGTACAAATACTCTCATGCACGAAAGATAAAAAACACTCATCCAGATTACTGCCAACTTCATTTTTATCCTCAGTAAAATGATTAAGATGAATATGATCTCTAGTTTGTATTTATGTTAAATCAAAACAAATCTCTTTCTAAAGGTGCTGCCTGATCTGCTGCACATTTATGATATTTTCTAATTTTCAGCATTTGCTGTGCTTTGCAATGGTAACATTTTGAATTTTAAATCAAATCCTGAGAAAAATACTATCTCTATAGATTTTCCTTGCAATTATATTGGTTGAGCTTAAGTAATTGCTGGAAACTAGAGACAAGTTTTTTGTTTAAAGAATATTTTTTAAATTCATCCTCAAGATAATCCTGTAGACAATGTAACAGGATTCCCCCGTCCAACCACTGAAATTCATATTGACAGAGCAAGGCGGATCTCCAAGCAAAATCTTTACAATTGCATGAAGATTGTGAAGCCTGAATTTATTTAAGATGAAATTGTGCAGGAGTTTACATTAAGTACAGTGCAAAACAGTAACAAAAGTAACACAGCATTCACAACAAACGTTAAAAAAAAAGCAAAGCAAATGAATATAAACACCAAACACAAAGTTTGTCATGATTTAGCTACAGATGTATTATTTTGTATCCTTCTAATTGTTTTCATTTTTGTTATTTGCATTGGTTGTGACTGAAATTTCCCTTCTCATTGATATTATAACATAATTGAGGAAGTTTCCTAAAAAACTTTAGATTACAAAAGGTCCTCAAAAAGGTCCTAAATAGCACCCATGAAGAAACCATCATGCTGTTACTTAATTGAATGATACTCAGGATTTAGAATATAGATCATTAACTCTATGTATTAATTTAGTCCTGCCACAATTTTTGGCTTTCAGTTTCAATTTAAAAAAAAACATGTCTGGCATAAATGGTGCAGTAAGAGTACCGTTCCTTCTCTCCAGAGATGCTGCTTGCACTGCTGAGTTAATCCAGCATTTTGTGTCTATCTTCAGTGTAAACCAGCATCTACAGTTCCTTCCTACATAATAGGTACATTCTGATTAATACGTTGGAAAAGATAATTGATTTACGAGGGAAATCAGCGTAACTTTACCAGATTGAAAGAAAGCCCCTGAGGATTAACATGAAGAGAGATCTGAAGACATGGACAAGATAGAGAAAGATAATCTACTTTTACTGGTTGAGTCTTGTAGCAAAAGTCCCTTCGCAGAGAGTTGGTCTGTCAAGGAGGACTCTCTCTAACTTCTACAGGTGTACAGTAGAGAGCTTGCTGACTGGTTGCATCGTGGCTTGGTTTGGAAACTTGAGCACCCTGGAAAGGAAAAGACTACAAAAAGTAGTAAACACTGCCCAGTCCATCATCGGCTCTGACCTTCCTTCCATCGAGGGGATTTATCACAGTCACTGCCTCAAAAAGGCTGGCAGCATCATCAAGGACCCACACCATCCTGGCCACACACTCATCTCCCTGCTACCTTCGGGTAGAAGGTACAGGAGCCTGAAGACTGCAACAACCCGGTTTAGGAATAGCTACTTCCCCACAGCCATCAGGCTATTAAACCTGGCTCGGAACTCTGAACATTAATATCCCTCCATCTGTTATTTGCACTTAATTAATTTATTAATTCATGGGTGTACTTATGTATAGAATTGTAGTCAATGCCTTCTATGTTCTGTTGTGCTATGCAAAGAAAGATTTTCATTGTCCTGTCAGGGACACATGACAATAAACTCTTTTTAGCAATGTTACAAAATTTTGAGATTTTAAAAATCAAGTCTGCAATTTATCCCATCAGATAAAGCATAAAAAGAAGTTTAATTTGACACCTAATTTACTTTCATATCTTCAGTATTAAGAAAGTTATGGCCATTTTCATACTCGGAAATGAGCATCTTGCTTCCCATTGCCTTTCAATTGACTTAACTCAAAAGCTGTGATCTGGAAAAGTTAAATGTCCATAACATTCTTAAAAATTAAGAGAACTCAATGAAATTTTCAGTTATTATAGATTGAAGCATTCTGAAACAAATATTAAACAATCTTACTTGGATGACCTGAAATTAAAGCATATAATTAGTTAGTTATCTAATTGTAGCTAATTACAAAATTCAATGAGTAGATCTAAACATCTATCAATTTCTTAAGAAAAGATAAACTTTTTTTAAATTGCCTAAGTGTCCAAATAACATTCACACAATAATCCACAATATAACATAATTTTTAAATCTAATTTTCATGAATTTCTGGGACAAATGGAAGGATTTTAGTGTTTTATGCCTGTAAATTAATGGCCATTTAAATCAACTAGCGAGTGGGTTTTAGCGGAATGCGGTGGATTAGAACGTTGCGGTTAGCGGTGAAGTCGGGGGGAAAAATACTGTTTGTTCATACATTTTTTGGGGACCCCATTTCGCAACATAAAAATATTATTAATGCCTCCCGAAAAACCAACTTTTAATATAAAAATAAACTATTTACCTTTTTTTCTTCCCTACGCAAAATGCTTCCGGTTGTCTGCAGTCACGGCTTTTGAAGGTGATTTTTAAATTACTCTAGTTAATAAATAATCTAGAGTAATTTAAAAATACCACCATTGATGAAATGTCGGAGCGATTTTTCTTCAGCAACCAAATCGCCCGACATTCATCGATTTGTCCTGCCTGTGGAAAAACGGCACTTTAAGCCCGCCCCCCTCTGCAAGGCGCGAAAGTCGCGCACACGGGGAGCGGCAGAAGTGCAGCGCCGGTAAAGGTAAGTTTTGTAACATACCTACTCTTTTGACTTGACTTTTTGACTTTGCAGTTGAAAAGCATTTCCACATGCAAAAGGTTGTAAAAAGTTGAAACTGTCTTCAATGGTAACTGATACAATGTCAATTGTTAACTTTACATCTGAGATTTTTGTTAATCAAAGTTATTAAAGAATACATTACAGGTGGTTTAAAAAAAATCAAAATGGATGCACTGCAATAGAAATAGAAAACAGTGAGCCCTTTCACGTTCTTACAGAAGACTCTTACTTTATCTTTCTAATCTTAAATTTGTATTTCATTGCGCTATCCCTGGCAGGATACTAACATGATGGTTGAAGGGGAGTTAGATCTGTAGCAAATCTAAATGCAAAGTATGGGATAAAATAATAATATATAGGAAGGAACTGCAGATGCTGGTTTAAACCAAAGCTAAACACAAAATGCTGGAGTAACTCAGCGGGACAGGCAGCATCTCTGGAGAGAAGTTACGGGTCGAGACCCATCTTCAATATTAAAATTGAAATTTATTTTTAATGGTGAGAAGTTAGAATCCAAAATGATGAGGTGCTCAGGTGCATTTAAAAAAAGTTACCTCATAGACAAAATGTATTCAAAAATGGATTTCTACCACAAGGAAGTTTTGAATACTTGAAGGTGTAAGGGATGCTCAAGTTGAAAAGAGCTTGACTGAGTGTTTGTAAAAATCATATTCCCACTGTCTTAATCGTAGAGCGAGACCATAGAATGGCAGAATAGGCTCCGAAGCAGGGTTAAATGTGGACAAAAGAGACTGCAGATGCTGGAATCTGGGACAAAGCAGGACATTAGAAGAAAGCAGGTCGGGCGATCTCAACATGCAACATTGACACACAGACACAAACGCTGTTGTAACAGCGGGACAGCAGCATCTCTGGAGAGAAGGAACGGTTTTGGGTTGATATCCTTCTTCAGATTGAGTCAGGGGAGAGGGAGTCTAGAGATATGGAAGGGTAAGGTGTGAGAATGACAGGTCAAAGCAGGTGATGGTATGGAGATGTAGAATGGTTCCACATTTCCATAGAGAAGGTGACAAGGAGGCAGACAATCAGTAAAATTAATCAGGACAGTGAAACTAGTCGGAGAACTAGGGTGGGGGAGGGATGGAGGGAGAGGGGATGTAAGTGTTACTTGAAGTTAGAGAAATTAGAATTCATACCGTTGGGTTGTAAGCTGCCTAAGCAAAATATGAGGTGCTGTTCCTCAAATTTGCATTGGACCTCAATCTGACAGTGGAGGAGGCCCAGGACAAGAAGTCAGTGTGGGAATTAGAGGGGGAGTTAAAGTGTTTAGCAAGCGCACACCCTTTCTCTCTCTTGACCTGCTGAATTCTTTCAGCATCCAATTTTTCTTGTTTCTTCGTCCCCGCGTTCATGTTCCTAAATGGAATATTTTCCAACAATTTATCAACTATACATAAATTTGAAGTCTAATAATTACCTAAAACACTAATCATAATCATACTTTATTAGCCAAGTATGCTTTGCAACATACGAGGAATTTGATTTGCCACAGTCATACCAATAAAAAGCAACAAAACACACAAAATACATTGTATCATAAACATCCACCACAGTGACTCCTCCACATTCCACACTGTGATGGAAGGCGAAAAAATGATAATGAAGACAGTATTCAAAAAAGCACTGCATTTTTGTTGTGAAATAATCTGCATTCTTCCTTAATTCTTGCATCTCATTGTTTCCCCCCGTTGCAGAATTATGCAACCATTCAAGAAGGTGTCTGTTTTTCTCCATTTGGTTCCTTTAGCTGATCTGCCTTTTCCCCTTAGAGCAAAGATTCCATTACTTCAGCATTTGACTGAGGTGTTCTTCCTTTGAACTCCAACGATGCTGTATAATCTTGTCCAAAGTAAGTCAACTATTTCTTCATTTTCCGAAGGCTGAAAAGTAAATGGATCAACCAGATAACAGAAAGGTTCAAGTGTTCGATTCTTACAACACTGTCCATCTGCGTTTACATTTCCCAGTAATGAATATAGAATTAAGGGCCTGTCCCACTTACGTGTCCTTGACATGCAAATTACGCGACCTCGTGGTCGCATTGAGCCGTGAAGGTCGTGCGCGATTTCATGCGCCCGCACAGCCGTCTGGAGCGCGTGACGTCATTTGAAGATGGACACAAAGCTGGAGTAACTCAACGGGACCGGCAGCATCTCTGGAAAGAAGCAATGGGTAACGTTTCGTGTCGAGACTTCTTTGGTCTGAAAAGAAAGGTCTTGACCCAAAACGTCACCCATTGCTTCTCTCCAGAGATACTGCCGGTCCCACTGAGTTACTCCTGCATTTTATGTCTATCTTCAATTTTCTTGGCCCCGCTCCGGTAGTAGGAATGGGGCGGATCCGGACCGCAACGGCCGTGAGCCCCAGGCCGAGCTCGGCGATCGTTTGCCTGCTTTTGCTGCTGTTGGAGGTGAGATGTTGTGTCGAGCCAAGGTCTTGGGCCTCTCCCACTTTGGCCGTCAGTTACGTGACAGGCCGTTGCAGTGCGAAGATTTCGTTCGCTACGAAAATTTCGGAGTCCCGCGCGATGTTGCGGACAACTACATACCCCTCCGTGTTTCTCAGTGGGACCGGCCCCGCGCCTCAACGTGACCACGAGGTCGCGTAATTTGCGTGCCAAGGACACGTAAGTGGGACAGGGCCTTTAGTCAATATATCACTGTACTTTGGAAGTCTCATCTTTCACTTCCTGTGACTTTGTTTTTACCTGGAGTTTATTTTAAAAAATCCCTATACACACAAACTTTACAATACTTTCAGCTAACGGCATCATAGAAATAGAATTCACTGAAATGCAACATGCTTTACTGAATTACTGCAGAAAATCAAATGTTTCCATTTCCCACAGTAAAGCAGCAGCAGATTAAGTTAAATAAAATAAATACAGATAAATAAAATGAAAAGGGACAAAATATATTTATTGCAGAAATCACTGGGACACCAGTCCTGGCCTGTAGTTATCGGAAGCCTATATAGAGCCAACTCCACTGTAAAGTCCAAGGTTAGGTGATGCATGAAATGTTCAGTATTCTACTCTCCTCTTTAAGTGTGCCCTGCTGATTAATGAGACCCTGTACACTATCCGCATTCTCACCCGACCCCCAGTTTCCAGCAATTTATCAATCTCATCTTGACTAAACACAGTTTTTTTGTTTAGTTTAGTTCAGAGATACGGTGAGGAAACAGTCCCTTCAGCCCACCGAGTCCGCACCAGCCAGCGATCCCCATACATTAACACAAGCCTAGGGACACTTTACACCAAGTATACAAACCCAAGCCAATGAACCTACAAATCTGTTTGTCTTTGGAGTGTGTGAGGAAACCAAAGATCTCGGAGAAAACCCACGCAGTCACGGGGAGGAAGCACAAACTCCGTACAGACAGCACCCGTGGTCGGGATCGAACCCGGATCTCTGGTGCTGCGAGCGCTGTAAGGCAGCAACTCTACCGCTGCACCACCGTGTTGCTCCCTTGGTGGAGAATTCCATGGATTTGCAATGCTGAGAAAATTGCTGAACATCTCAGTCTGTGCTTTCCCAAATCTTAATCTGAACCCATGGTCCCAGCCGAAGGAATCAACGACTGTTCTTTCAAGGTCTCCAACAATATGTTTATATTTGAATGCGATTTTCCAGGCGTGCAGGACTATTCTACTCAATCTGTCCACTTAGAATTGACCAGCTATTCCATACAATCAAAGAGCATCATAGAGGAGGGTGACTGAACTTTGGGCCTTCCCTCACCGTAGGAAACTTTGATTCCGCTGTGCATGGGATGTTTATGTTAAAATACTATCGTGTGTTGGTCTTTTTTATTTGTATGGTGACCCCAAATTTCATTGTACAATTGGTGCATGTGACAATAAATGTCTCTTGAATCTTGAATCTAATCCATGAGTTATCAACAGGAGGTTAAGATACTACAATTTGCTCTGCAATTAGGCAGTGGAAAACTGGCTCCTACAGTCAACATATTATAATGTTACGGTGTTAAAGAAGGAACTGCAGATGCTGGAGAATCGAGGGTTACACAAAAAGCTGGAGAAACTCAGCTGGAAACTCAGCGGGTGCAGCAGCATCTCAGGAGTGAAGGAGATAGGCGACGTTTCGGGTCGAGACCCTTCTTATAATGTTACAGTTCCCTACCAGAGCTCTACGGGTGCTGCCTTACAGCGGCAGAGACATAGAAACATAGAAATTAGGTGCAGGAGGAGGCCATTCGGCCCTTTTAGCCTGCACCGCCATTCAATATGATCATGGCTGATCATCCAACTCAGTATCCCGTACCTGTCTTCTCTCCATGCCCTCTGATCCCCATAGCCACAAGGGCCACATCTAACTCCCTCTTAAATATAGCCAATGAACTGGCCTCAACTACCCTCTGTGGCAGAGAGTTCCAGAGACTCACCACTCTCTGTGTGAAAAAAGTCCTTCTCATCTCGGTCCTAAAGGATTTCCCCCTTATCCTTAAGCTCTGACCCCTTGTCCTGGACTTCCCCAACATCGGGAACAATCTTCCTGCAATTTTTATTTTATGTTATTTTTTTATTATTTAAAAAAATATATATATTTCTCTACATGTTGATTTAGATAACTATCCCGCATACATTCCAAGAAATCCTCGTCCTCAGCACCCCTGCCAATTTGATTCACCCAATAGATTGAAGTCACCCATTATAACTGTTTTGCCTTTGTCGCACGCATTTCTAATTTCCTGTTTGATACCATCCCCAACTTCACTACTTCAGACCTGGGTTCAATCCTGACTATGGGTGCTGACTGCACGGTGTTTGTACTTTCTCCCCATGACCACGTGGGTTTTCTCCGGGTGATCGGGTTTCCTCCCACACTCCAAAGACGGTTTGTCGGTTAAATGGCTTTGGTAAATAAAACTGTAAATTGTCCCTATTGTGTAGGATAGTGCAAGTGTACGGGGTGATGGCTGGCAGGTGCGGACTCAGTGGGTCGAAGGGCCTGTTTGCATGCTGTATCTCTAAAGTCTAAAGATCCGATTTAATGCCAGCAGTAAGACCAGACTGATTCCTGGGATGTCAGGACTTTCATATGAGGAAAGATTGGATAGACTCGGCTTGTACTCGCTGGAATTTAGAAGATTGAGGGGGGATCTTATAGAAACTTACAAAATTCTTAAGGGGTTGGACAAGCTAGATGCAGGAAGATTGTTCCCGATGTTGGGGGAGTCCAGAACAAGGGGTCACAGTCTAAGGATAAGGGGGAAGTCTTTTAGGACCGAGATGAGGAAAACATTCTTTACACAGAGAGTGGTGAGTCTCTGGAATTCTCTGCCACAGAAGGTAGTTGAGGCCAGTTCATTGGCTATATTTAAGAGGGCGTTAGATGTGGCACTTGTGGCTAAAGGGATCAGGGGGTATGGAGAGAAGGCAGGTACGGGATACTGAGTTGGATGATCAGCCATGATCATATTGAATGGCGGTGCAGGCTCGAAGGGCCGAATGGCCTACTCCTGCACCTATTTTTCTATGTTTCTATCAGGATTAAGCTGATCCAAGACTCAGCTGTGTTTGTGATGACGGGTAGCAGATTAATCTGTATGTTACACGTTTAGTTCCTATGTCCTGACACTACATTCCAAGCTACACAAAATCCAGTTGGACAACAGGATTGAAGCACAATTTTTGGGGGGCTGGCGGAGAAACAAGCAGTAGAATGAGAAAGGGAGGTGAGGTAATGGTAAAGTGAATATTCAGCTAGATTGCCAACAGCCAGCCCTGGGTCGCCAGGGCTCTTCTCAACCAGAAGAAGAGGGCTGTCAGGAATGGTGACAGGGAGGAGGTGAAACGGGCGCAGAATAACCTGAGGGCAAGAATGAGGCAGGACGGGGACAACTGCAGGAGGAAGCTGGAGCTGAAACTTCAGCGGAACAACACAAGGGATGTGAGGAGCGGGGTGAAGAGCATTGCAGGCTACAGGAAGCCCAGTGGCCTGGGGAGGGAAAGCAATCAGGACTGGGCCCACGAGCTCAACCTGTTTTTTAATAGATTTGATGGTGGGGCCTCTGTCACCCTTCCCTGCCCCCCCCCTCCCCCACTCCTGACTCCCTGACAGACTCTCCCCCTCAGTCCCCCTGGTCCACTTCCTCTGCCCTTTCTTTGCCGAGCCTGACCATCAAAGCCAAGCAGGAAAGAGCTGAGCACACTCCGCCCAGGCAAAGCCGTGGGTCCCGACGGTGTCAGCCCTCGAGTACTCAAGTACCAGCCAGTTGTGTGGAGTACTCCAGCATATCTTCAACCTGAGCCTGGAGAGGGTTTCTGTGATATGGAAGGCATCCTGCCTGGTTCCTGTACCAAAGAGGAAGTGCCCCAGCTCCTCCAATGACCACAGACCGGTGGCGCTGACTTTACACATCATGAAGTCCTTGGAGAGGCTGGTGCTCACTCACCTGCGACCCCTGGTTAAACCCCACCTGGACCCCCTGCAGCTTGCTTACCAAACAAAGATGAGGGTTGAGGACGCCATCACCCACCTGCTCCATCGTTCCTATGCTCACCTGGATAAGCTGGGAAGCATTGTGGGAGTCATGTGTTTGCACTATTCCGGTGCTTTTAACACCATCCAGCCTGCACTGCTGGGGAGCAAACTGACAAGGATCGGGTGGATGCTCCAGTGGTGTCTCCAACTACCTGACTGGACGACCACTGTGTTAAGTTACAGAACTGTGTCTCGGACATGATAGTGAGTAACACAGAGGTCCCACAGGGGATGGTCCTCTCTCCCTTCCTGTTCACCTTGAACCAGATATAACTCCGTCCCCTGCCACCTGCGGACGTTTTTAGATGACCCTGCAATACTGGGCTGCATCATTGATGGGAGGGAAGCTGAATACAGAGATGTAGTCAACGGCTATGTTAGGTGGTGTGGGCTGAATCACCTGCAGCTCAACACCAACAAGACTATGGAGCTAGTGATGGACTTTAGAAGGAGAGGAACACCCCTGTCCCGACTCCATCAATGGTGTGGATGTGCAGTTTACCAGGAACTACAAATACCTTGGAGTGTACCTGGACAGTAAACTGGACTGGTCCAGGAACACTGAGGCCAAGATGGGGAAGATCCAGCTGTCCTTTTCGCTCCTTCAACGTCTGCAGTGAGATGCTGCAGATGTTCTACCAATCGATGATAGCCAGTGCCATCTTCTTCGCTGCCGTGTGCTGGGGCAGCAGGGCGAAGGCTGCCGATGCCAATAGGATCAACAAACTCATCAGAAAGGCTGGCTCCAACCTGGGGGTGGAGTTGGATTCATGGGAGGTGGTCTTGGAAGGGAGGATGCTCCTCAAACTGTGGAGCTTCCTGGACAATACAGCTCACACTGGTCAACTTGAGGAGCACCTTCAGCAACAGATGGGTTCCACCAAGATGCAGCACAGAACGCCACAGGAGATCCTTCTTCCCTGTAGCTATCAAACTGTACAACACCTCCCCCTTCTGCCATGGGGTAGACTGACCACCCCCTCCAAAAATCTTTGCACATCCCCAATCCTTTCCACTCGTCACTTGTCAAGATTTCCTGTTTCATGTATCTTGTGTTTTGATAATCGTTGGCAGATCAATTTCCCTCCTGGGATGAATAAAGTTCTATCATATCATTTTGTATTGTTAAAGCATCAATAACTGTGCCAAAATAAGGGGAATGATGAAACACCAAAGGCTCCAGGCCTTAGTTTATTCTCTCATCGATCATCCATCAGTATTGTCCTCTTTAACAAGCGATGAACCTGCATTGAAATAACTCCGCAAATAAAGGCAGAACAATTGACACTTATTTATTTGTACAATGATGTGTCTGTAATCTGACATCGTCTGTGGTTCAAGGTGTCCGATTTTCACCTGGATCTCAGCATTGAGGAAAATGGGGCAACGATCCCCAAGTATCCCACCCCATCATTTTCTCACAAACATCTCCTCAGAATTTCCATTCTCCACACTTAAGGGAACCCTGCCACTTGGTAACTGGAAAAGCTGTTTCTTTTAAAACACATAGCTGCATTGTCCCATGCTACAATGGTTGTAATTTGTAAAAGTCGCCCTTTTAGATGTGTCCATATATTTCTAACAAATGAATAGCCCTGGGTCATGGTTTGATGGCTGGTGTAAACAATAGATAATAGACAATAGGTGCAGGTGTAGGCCATTCGGCCCTTCGGGCCAGCACCGCCATTCACTGTGATCATGGCCTGATCATCCACATTCAGAACCCAGTTCCTGCCTTCTCACCATATCCCCTGACTCCGCTATCTTTAAGAGCTCTATCTAACTCTCTCTTGAAATCATCCAGAGAATTGGCCTCCACTGCCTTCTGAGGCAGAGAATTCCGCAGATTCACAACCCTCTGGGTGAAAAAGACACGACATTAAAGGTGCATTTGCTATCGCATTTACTCATCCTTTGAGTTGGCTACTACAGGCAGTGGTATCGGAATGTATGAAAACATGATGTTTCTCACCATCGTGTAGGGGAAATTTAAATTAAGCCGTCAAAAATAATTAAGGGAAGTATTTTCGGAATAAGCCCCCAAACGGAAGTTAAACCAAATATTATGAAATCAGACTGTAAATGAATTAAAAATCAGACCTTTGAATATTAACAGAATAATCTTCTGTCGTATCTTTTGGGAGTAAGTTTGAGCAAAAGGTTATTTCTATGTTGTTTTTATAAGAGAACCAAAGATAAAATCTTCTGAAGAAATGAGATGCTGATGGGGATCAATATGTATACATTTATGTTTGCAACTTGATCCTGAGTTGTGTTTATGAGTGGTAATTGCGTGAGGGAGAGAAAGATCACTTTTCTGTGAGTGTGCGTGCACGTGTGCAACATGTGTTGACTCTATGATCATTTCCGACGGTAAAGTAACAACAGCAGTTGGCAAAAGCAACAAAGAGTCTGCCCACTTTAGGTACGCACCATCGGATTATGTCGCTCCTCACTGAAGGACACGAGTAGGGCAGAAATAAAGACGTTGATGAGGATGAATGTCATGAAGATCACACAAGTAGTGATGATGAATGCACCCAAGACTGGGTTAGTTCTCAGCACCTGAACAAAATGGAACAAAATGTCATGCACAATTCAAAAATCAGCATCAAATCTCAGAGTTTTCAAGCCCCGACTCTTATGGTATGTACGTACGGATGATTAAATGTTGTATCACATACTATAATTTAAGGGCTGAATTCCTCAGAATTGGTTTCGTAGAAACTGCCCTGACAAGGTGACGATGGCAGAATGGGGGAAACCCATGCAGTTGCCACCATGGATCCAGCCCAGTGGCCAGACACACACCCTTGGTACCCATCATCCCAGAGGTTCAACAGATGTTGGGTGCTGGACAGACTGACCCATTTCACCTGCTGTCAAAGGCTGCACTCTGATGGCATCACTGAAAAACATTTCAGTGAAGTGAAGTAAGCATGTGCCTGCGTTACTTTGCTCTACAGGATTGCTGACCCTTTTCAAATGCAAGAGCTTGCTTTTCTGTACACCAGTCCTCTTGCCCACATCAATGAGAGATCACATCGACGTACACCCACTACAATCTCAGCACATCATGTGCTCCACCAATGATGGAGGAGAAGGTGAGATGTATACAAGACTGACTCAAGCTAAAGTTGGAATAGTGGCTCCTTACACACCAGGCAGTCAGCTCAATCTGGCACATTGTTTACCAGCATGTCACAATCTGCACCTTGCAAGGGCTGCAATCCATACATACAGATAAAAATGACACCTCACCTTCCCCGAGCTAACAATCAACATGTTTATTCGTAAGTTCGCCCTTTGGAGGTACCAACTGCATTTTGTTGTCTGTGTATTGTACACTGCACAATGACAATTAAGGATTGAATTGAATTGAATGAATGATCTATTCTCCATTTTCCTTGAGCTTCGTCCCCTTTGATCTCTCGTTCTCACACCTTACCCTTCCATAGCTCTGTGTTTCCCTCGCCACTGACTCAGTCTGAGGAATGGCCTCGACCTGAAACGTCACCCATTCCTTCTGTCCAGAGTTGCTGCCTGTCCCGCTGAGTTACTCCAGCATTTTGCGTCTATCTTTGCAGCCAGTGAAACATATCAGGTTGAACAGCATCTGTGGGTGGAGAGGAATGTTCGACGTTTCAGGCTGAACCCTGCATCAGGATCTGTTATGCCTGATCTTCAGCAGCATGCACACATAACTGTGCGGGGTGGTTTAACGGTGCAATATTCTTAGGATGTAAGATCCTGTCGGTGTACTTTGCGAAATTGAAGTAAATCATTTCCCCAATGCCCTTTTTGATAGTTAAATGCATCAACAGACCAGTGGTCTATCCAGGAGAACGCATCGACCAAAAATAGCCACAAAACTATAAACAGGTTTTAGTGCCGTGGCAAATCAGTAGATTTTTGAGCAAACTTCACCATCGTGTAATTACTGGGCATGAAACTAAATAAATATTTCCCTGATGTTAAAGAATCCTTTCTTTATTTATTCACAGAATGTGGCATCGGCAGCAAGGCTGGCATTGTGAGCAGATGGCTGTGACCCACGGCTGGACTAATGGAGAAAGGTTTTTGAAACAACTGAGGTTCATTGAAAACTAACAGAGTCGATCCTGATTGACAAAGGCTATGGCCATCTCTAACATCCTTCATCCCTACTGCCCTGAGATATCTGTGCTTGTTAAATTCCTGCTTCTGGAGCACCTTTTCTTATCGTCACTATGCCTCCTAACAACTTGAACAGTGGAGTTTCACCCAAACCTCCCCAACCCACTCAGTTAAACCTAACAGACTGATTCATGGGATGTCAGGACTGTCTTATGAACAAAGACTGCATAGACTCGGTTTATACTCTCTAGAATTTAGGAGATTGAGAAACGTATAGAAGCTTACAAAATTCTTAAGGGGTTGGACAGGCTAGATGCAGGAAGATTGTTCCCGATGTTGGGGAGGTCCAGGACAAGGGGTCACAGCTTAAGGATAAGGGGGAAATCCTTTAGGACCGAGATGAGAAGGACTTTTTTCACACAGAGAGTGGTGGGTCTCTGGAACTCTCTGCCACAGAGGGTAGTTGAGGCCAGTTCATTGCCTATATTTAAGAGGGAGTTAGATGTGGCCCTTGTGGCTAAGGGGATCAGAGGGTATGGAGAGAAGGCAGGTACGGGATACTGAGTTGGATGATCAGCCATGATCATATTGAATGGAGGTGCAGGCTCTAAGGGCCGAATGGCCTACTCCTGCACCTAATTTCTATGTTTCTATGTTTCTATATCTGTGCTTGTTAAATTCCTGCTTCTGGAGCACCTTTTCTTATCGTCACTATGCCACCACCTCCTAACAACTTGAACAGTGGAGTTTCACCCAAACCTCCCCAACCCACTCAGTTAAACCTAACACTTCTTCAGTTGTGATTCAGCATCAGTTTTTGGGATAATGCAAAAGTGTTTTACTGTGTTAAATGTGCCGTATGCATACAGGTGATTCATTGTTGTTTTACTTCGGAGTCACGTGAGTGACTACGTGAAGAAGACCCCGCCTGCCGCTGGAACGGCATTACGTCGACGCTATCGGCAGAGAAAGAGCTGCAGAGCGCAGCTCCAGCACAGCGGTAAGGAAACGGCCCGCAGGTAAGTAAAATTACTTTACTTCCAGGGCGTTTTTCTTAAAACTCCGTAGGCTGGTAGGGAACCAGCAGGAGTTTAAATAAAAATAAAAAATAAAATGTTTTAAAAAGAAAATCGCGGGTAAAACGTGCGTCCCGGGGTGTAAAAAGTCGGGACAGCAGACTATTGCGGAGCCGGTTCCGATACCGGTGGCCGATTGAAATACCCGTTAGGGAGGCTTTAGTTGCTCCACAAACAACACTTGAAAACCCAGTGCCTAAAAGTAAAAAGAGGCTTGAAAGGCCTGAGGTTTCTAAAAGATCCTGTAAGGTAAGCCTAAAATTGGCTAAGTATGGATCTAATGGAGGAAATACTCCAAATTATATCAACCAAGGGTCTAAGTACCCAGAATATTCCCAGGCAGCCCCTGAGGGGGTTCCATATCGTGAATATGGTGCCAATTCGAATTGGGAATTTGAAACCCCAGTGCCTGGGTATGGACTGGAGGAAGTCTCCTTGAACGAGTTTCAGGAGTACCAGGGCTGTATGTGACAGACCCTGAAAGTGGTGTTTGTGGTCAGAAGTACCCACCACAATGCAAATCCAGGTGTGTCTGAAGGGCACAAAGTTACTATACCTGGTGGAGGCGGTGAGGCCATGGAAGGAACCTGGCGGCCAATGTTAATTATATGGTCTCTCACCTGCCTCAAGAAGCTGTTATGGTTGAAACAGCAGATTTGCATTTAAACATGTGCTCGCTTCGGCAGCACATATACTAAAATTGGAATAATACAGAATATAAGAAACATTAGGATGCACAAATGCATGAAGCATTCTTAAACACCTTTAAGAAGGTACCTGGTAAATCCGGGTTTTGGGCGCCACTGTCAGCAATTATGCGGGCGCAGGAATTACGATTAAAAGAATCCTCAAACTAATTGGCATCACTGTCTTTTAAGACAAGCTGGGAAGTTGTGGAATGACTAAAGTTCAGAATGAAACAAAATATGTTAGGTTTATTCTGCAAACTTATTTGAGTTAAATTATATAAATGGAAGATTGCCATTCGGCCTCTTTTACATCCAAAGATTTACAGGACAAGCAATGTTCAAACTCCTGGTTATTGATTCGGAGAAAATCTGTTTAAGCAAATTAAGTATGGATGAAGGGGAAGAAACTGTTGGTCTTATGAAACCCTTTAGTTGGCCAGTAGGCTGGTCATATGGAAAAGGGATTTGATTTGAGCCGAGGCAGGAGTATGATAAGGAAGAATTTCCAGCCAGAACAAATCGTTTCTCGGCTTTTTGGCTAAGATTAAGCATGGTATCTGTTCTTATCAGTTTTAATCTGATACGTCCCTTATCTAGGGACCATATATTAATAAAATAACGAATGTACACCCACATTTTTGGGTAAGGAGGTAATTTCGTCAAACAGTTGGGGAGGTACAAAACTTAATCCTATTTAAGAAGGATGTTTGGATGAACCTCAGATTGGTGGTAGACTCCAAATGTTGATAATGAAGAGGTATGGATCCATTGGGACACAATAACCTGATAATTCTTCATGTTATAGTCTTGGAATAATTCAAATTGACAAAGACGTGAGAATTTGTGTGAGGAAGGAGGTATTGAGAAACAGGAAAGGATCCACAACAATTGTATCAAATATTTTCCCCAGGCCATAGAAGATGGGGTTGTACAATCATGTTAGATCTCACACAATTAAATATATTGTCCAGTAAAATTTTTTAAAATGGACACATTCAACACTGCAATACAGCAGGTATCAACAGGTGGTTATATGGCTACAATAAATTGAAGAGATGCATATTTCGGTCCCAATTCACCATAATTTCATAGGTAATTAAAGTTATGGATGAGACAGTTTGTGGTACTACAAGCTTTGCCTTTAAGGATTAAGCCAGCATTTGCACTGCCTTAGGCACAAAAGTACATCGTTATGGCTTATCTAGATGACATTTAATTGTCAATGCTAATCAGGAGCCAGGTGGAAAATTAGTCTCAGTAACTACAAGTTGTTTGAGAAGTTGGGTTCCTGATCCATCCAACAAATCTAAGTTACAGCAATCCCAAACCATTGAATATCTGGGGTTTGAGATTAACTCAGTTACCATGTTGGTAACTTTACCAATGGATAAGTGTTGGATTTGACAAATGTGTGTCAAGACCTGATTTACAAACCTTATCCCTCCATCCGAGAGGTTGCCAAGATTATTGGTAAATTGGCAGCAGCATTTCCAGACAGTAGAGTTTGGTCGTCTACATTACCAAAATCTTCAAAGGGCAAAAACTCAAGCGCTTATTCAGCGAGCAAGCCATTTGATAGGCCAATGCAATTGCCTAAGGAAGCTTTATCAGAATTACATTGATGGATTGAGAATGTTCCATAAGCTGCTTAGAACTTTTAGTTCATCAGCCAGTAGTGTTTTTGCAAAATGACGAAGTTCTCTCGGATGAGGGGGGGGGGGGGGGGGGGGGGGGGGGGGGGGGGTACGGATAATGAGACCAGCTGTAGAGGCAGATGGGCTATCCAAGAGGATTTATTGTTCCAAACATATGGTATTAATTATTTGGAGCTCTTGGTAGCATTTTATGTATTAAAAGCTTATTGCCCTTCATTAAAGGATTTGCATGTCCAAGTACAAATAGATTATACCACAGCTGTGGCATATATTAATCACATGGGTGGTGTTAGATCAATATCATGTTATCATCTGGTAAACCAGATGTGCCAATGGTGTATGGCAAAAAATATTTGGCTTTCAGCTATTTATCTCTCGGGGAGAGACAATGTTGTGACAGATAAGATCACAAATATTTAAAGACAATACAGAATGGATATTAATCCACAAAATTTCAAAATATTGTCAGTCGGTATGGAGTGCCGGACATTGATCTGTTTGCATCTAGATTGAATCACCAATTGCCCAAATACGTGTCTTGGGGAACACGATCCAGCGGCAGTAGCGGTGGAGGTTTTCTCGCTACACTGGGGAATTTGTTATTTTATGATTTTCCCCATTCTGTCTCATTGGGCAATGTCTCAATAAAAAGCGCAAGACGCTGTCGAATGCAATTTTGGTGGTGTCAGATTGGCCCACGCAGTCATGGTTCCCATTGATGCTAATATGATTATTGAACCATGTATGACAATTCCCAGTTGCGACAATCTGTTGACACAACCTGTAACAAAAGGAATTCATCCATTGCATGATCATATGTATTTGTTAATCTGCAGGTTCTGACCAGACCATTGCAAGAGTTTGTACTGTCGGACAGGACCATGGATGTTATAGTTGCAGCTTGGAGGAACAGCACTAAAACAATATAAGTCGCATATAAGGAAATGGGAAGTGTACACAGTCAAAGATATCTTATCATACTGCAAACATTTCAAATGTATTACAGTTCCTTGCTGGGTTACACTTGATGAGCATTTGAGTATAGTGCCATTAATTGTGCTCGTAGTGCATTGTCATCCTATTTAGGACAAATTTCAGATCGAGATTCATTGGGTCTCACCCATTAGTATCCCGACTCGTGAAAGGAATTTCAATAAAATCATCCCAAGCCCATATATACAGGAATTTGGGATGTTAGCATTGTTCTCACTTGTTTAAACAATGGACTCCAATTAATTCAATGTCTTTGCAGAATTAACATTCAAGGTGGTAAAGTTAATGGCATTGGTATCAGCTCAAAAAGAGTACAAGCTTTGCAGTTGTACGGTTGGATTGCATGCATGTGACTGCAGATAACATTATGTTTTATGTTTATGACTTGATCAAACAAAGCAGACCAGGAAGAACTGGAATGAAGGTAATGTTTAAAGCATATCCTATTGATGAAACATTGTGTGTGGTTAAGCATTTAACTCAATACATTGAGGTAACCAAAATCTCAGAGGTTCTGAGAAAGCGTTATTAATAACACACAAAAGCCACATACAATAGGTTTAGTTCAAACTATTTCTGGATGGTTTGTGTCTGGCAAGAATAGATACTGATGTGTTTAAATTTCACTCCACTAGGTCGGCAGCTACGGCCGTGGCAAAGGTACAGGACGTGCCACTCGATAAAATTTTAGAGGCCGCAGGGTGGTCTAGAGAAGAGATTTTCAAAGTTCTAGAATAAACCTGTTGTCACGGTGCCAGGTTTTGGACACACAGTAATGGGTCTCTTTAAAGCTTGCTTTGTTTTATTTTATCGATTTATATTATCGATTTATGTTACCATTGACAACATTTATCAATTTATTTTGTAATTTTCCCCTAAGATAGAGGGGTTATTATTTAAAAAAATTGTTCTTTTTTATGCTTAAAGGACTTATTACATAAATTGTAACAATGTCCTAAAAATACTATTTACTCACTACTGTTTTGACTAAACAGAGTCGTATGAAATGAATTTACGACATGAAAGACACAGAGCTTCAAAATCTTCACGTAGTCACTCACGTGACTCCGAAGTAAAATAGTGAGATTAAACGAGAACTTACCAGTTCGAAGTTTGATCTTTATTTTATGAGGAGTTACGATGAGGGATTACGTGCCCTCCACTCCCAACCCTCATAATGTAAATGATCATCTGGTAGTTCTAGTCTATTTTGAGCCTTACTATTTTACTTCGGCTATTGGTTTCTGTGTTTTTCATGCCGCTGCTTTGAAGTATGCCGTTCCAGCGCCAGGCGGGGTCTTCTTCACGTAATCCCTCATCGTAACTCCTCATAAAATAAAGATCAAACTTCGAACTGGTAAGTTCTCGTTTAATCTCACTATTTTTGCTCACTGCACTTATAATAACTAATTCACTAACTGATTGTAGCCTCTTTTCTACCCCTTGCACCCTTTTCTCTTCCCTGAGCTTGTTTCTTCAGAAAGATGTAAACATTTATGTGAATACTATAAATCTAATAATTAGTATTAAGGTAGTAGACAAATTAAACTAGGTTTTAGAGGTAGGCAGTAGGATTACAATACTGGATAAGCTTATGCCCCTGTCCCACTTAAGAAACTTGAACGGAAACCTCTGGACACTTTGGCCCCACCCACGGTTTCCGTGCGGTTCCCGGAGGTTTTTGACCTCCGGCAACCACCTTCAACTAGCATCACAACCGGCTTCAACTAAAAAATTACCGATTTTTAAAAGGGAAACCACTTTCGACCATTAGGGAGATGGACAAAAACCTCCGGGAACCGCACGGAAACCTTGGGTGGGGCGCAACGTCTCCAGAGCTTTCCGTTCAGGTTTCCTAAGTGGGACAGGGGCATTACAGTCAAGTGGAACATTTTGTTTCCTTTAGTTTAGTTAAAAGATACATCGCAGAAGCAGGTCCTTCGGCCACCGAGCCCGCGACGACCAGCGATCCCCGCACACCTACACTGCCGTACACACACGGGACAAATTTACATTCATAACAAGCCAATTAACCTACAAACCTGCACGTACTTGGAGTGTGGGAGGAAACCGAAGATCTCGGAGAAAACCCACGCAGGTCACGGGGAGAACGTACAAACTCCGTACCGATACAACCCAGGTCTCTGGCGCTGTAAGGCAGTAGTTCTACCGCTACGCCACCATGCCGGCCCCAATGTAAATTTTATGCTGTACCAAAATTATCCCTAATTAAACATTCCCAAACAGTAATTAAATCACATTGCTAACACATCCACAGGATTAGCGTGATTTGCAACTGTTTCAGTGATATTGCAACTGTTTCACCTCATCATAGTTGAAGACTCCAAGCTGTAGACGGACCATTGTCACAACTGCACTAGTGAAGGTTCTGTAGGAGGAGAGGTTCAAACCCAGGACCAGGTTACACTGTGGAGGAGAAGATAAAGCCTTGGTTTTAATCTGTAATAATGTTAGTGACAGAACAAAGAAGGGACAGACCGACCTATTGAACTGGGAATTCACTCGTACGTTCTGGTAACTTTTTTTGGTAAGGGTAATTATAATAAAATATGTTTCTACAGAATTAACAACTTGCATTGATCTGGCTCCTTTAGACAGGTAAAGTGACATGATCAGAAGCTTAAACAAACAAATAATGTGAAGAGCAACTTGAGAGAGACATTGGGAGAACTTTGCAGACTTCAGGGCTTTTATGGCACAGATAGTGATGCAAATAAAATGTTAAGATATCTCAAAGGGATGTAGGATGGCAGGAGGTTGTGGAGTCAAGGGGTAGAGGCAAGGGGCGGAGGCAAGGGGCAGAGACAAGGGATGGGGACAAGGGGCTGAGACGAGGGACGGGGACAAGGGAGAACAATGGAGATACCAGTTTGCTTACTATAGAAGAGTAGCTCACGAGCAACACCAGCATGATGAGCAGAAGTCCCAGAAGATTACCCCAAGCTCTCTCCAGGGAAGAAGTAATTAAGTGCATCTTAGGATTCAAATGCAGCAGACTCCAGAATTTGACGGTCGCTAGCAAGACCAGGAAAGCAATCACATAACCGAGGGCAGAGTCAGTAATTGCAGTCTCATAGAAGTTGATGAACCTGGAAGTAACCACATACACCATCAGTTTACATATATAATCATTATGAAGACAAATGTTTTATTATTAAATCTACTGTAAACCTTTATCTTTTAGCAGTTATGTGAATTCATGATCAAATTGGTACATCTGCATCCAAATGTTTTGTAGCCCATGTTACAGTTTTAGGACATTTTTCAACCACCATTTCATAGCCTATAGAAGTGTATGAAATCATGAGGGACATAGATAAGGTGAATAGTAGGGAGTCCAAAGCTAAAGGGTGTAAGAAAGAACTGCAGACGTTGGTTTAAATCAAGGAAGACACAAAATTCTGGAGTCTGAAGAAGGGTCTTGACCCGAAACGTCGCCCATTCCTTCTCTCCAGAGATGCAGCCTGTCCCGCTGAGTTACTCTAGCATTTTGTGTTTACCTAAAGCTAAAAGGAATAGGTTTAAGGTAAGAGGAAAGATTTCAAAGGCACTTAATGGGGCAGCTATTTCCGCAAAGAGCATAGCGGCTAAGTGGAATGAGCTGCAGAGAAAGCATGAATTTTTCAGATAAGGCGATTTTGGACTCCAGGGGAAAAATCTCTACCAGAATATGTAAACATTTTACTGTTAGCGCAACCATAATATGGTGGAATTCTACTTTAGGAAGGAGAATGACACGGTTAATCCAGAGAAGACAGTCCTGAACTTGGATAAAGGAGACTTTGAAGGTACGAGATGGGAATTGGCTAGAATAAACTGGCAAATTATACTTAAAGGGTTGACGGTGAAGGTGCAATGGCAAAGATTTAAAGACTGCATGGATGAATTCCAAAAATTGTTCTATCACTGTCTGGCTATCGTGAGGTTATCCACTTTGGTGGCAAGAACAGGAAGGAAGATTATTATCTGAATGGTTTCAGATGAATGAATGAATGGGTAAGTTTATTTGCCAAGTATGTACACATACAAGGAATTTGCCTTGGTGCTCCGCTCGCAAGTAACCACACGATATACAGTAAACAATTAAAAATAAAACATTAAGAATAAAACATTATAGTTTAACATGTGAATTAAATAAAATACCAGAGCAAAAGGAGGCTACTGACTTTTGGTTATTGAGTAGAGCTGCTGCTCATGTGAATAAAGCTGTTTTTATGTCCGGCTGTGGCAGCTTTGACAGTCCGGAGTCGCCTTCCAGTGGGAAGTGCTTTAAAGAGTTTGTGGCCAGGGTGAAAGGGGTCAGAGATGATCTTACCCGCTCGCTTCCTGGCCCTTGCAGTGCCCAGTTTGTCAATAGAGGGGGGGTGCAACCTTCTCAGCTGATGGAGAAGGCGAGGACAGACGCTACGATGGCAGAATAAAACTGGACCATCATTGCCTGTGGCAGATTGTGGTTCCTCAGCTGCCACAGGAAGTACATGCTCCGTTGGGCCTTTTAGACTGTGGAGTCGATGGTGGCCTCCCATTTAAGGTCCCTGGAGATGATGGTTCCAAGGAACTTTAAAAACTCCACAGATGTGACTGTGGTGTTGTTGATGGTGAGTGGAGGGAGGGGAGGGGGAGCTCTCCTAAAGTCTACTATCAATTCCATTGTCTTAAGAGCATTGAGCTCTAGGTTGTTGCGATCAAAGATCCTATAGCGAAGCAAGATAGGGCACTCCTGCGAAATGCAATGGGCTGACGTGTAGTACGCAACGGAGCAGAACATGGGCATTTTTTTCGTCCATTTCAGTAACCGGAACCGACCCGACCCGACCCGACCCGCAGTGTAATCAACGTTGCGGGGGAACAGTTTGTGTGTGTGACATAAGGTTAGATTCATAATTCTGTTAATTCTTGTTAAAGAATAAAATGTTTATAAATTTTTCTGGTAATTTTCTTTTTTAATGTTTTTTTTAAATAATTTCTTTTTAAATGGCTCGTATGCTGTGTTTGAGTTGATTTTGTTGAGTTGACACACGCTCTAATTCATTCATCTAATCACACTGTTCACAACTGCAGTAATTGCAGGGGTTATCTAAATTAAGTATTTCACAAAATTAAATGTGTTTAAGCAAGATTTACAAATGATGTATAACTTAAGGATGGTTTTATTCAGCGAGCATACAACTGATTAGATTGTGCTGGAAAGAACACACACACATGAATGTGATATAGATGTATATAATATCACACACATTTACATTTCTTCCGATTTTATATCCAATGATGAACTTTATTTCAGACTAAACAAGGAACAACAGTAAATAAAAATACATTGTAAACCTCCCCACTGATCCGGGCCAGACACCCCGCCATGACAAAGCCTTAGCCCCGCATCGGGCCGCTCCACTGGGACAAAGCCTCAGCCCCGAGTCGGGACTCAGCTCCAAGTCGGGCCGCACCGCCGGAAAACCGCTTCAGACTCAGCCCCACGTCGGGCCGCTGCACCTCAACCCCGAAGATGGAGGCGGAAGTAAGATAGCGGAAGTAAGATGGCGGAGCAAGATGGCGGTGGCCGGTTGCTGAAATGGGTCCTATAGTTACCCATGAATCTGCCCATGACCGTACTACGCGTTTTTCGTGGGAGTAGTCCATCTTGCTCCGCAATAGGATCTTTGGTTGCGATGACACCACGATGCCAGCTGTATCACTTCCTGTCTGTAGGCAGATTCCTCCCCATCCTGGATCAGTCCAATCAGGGTTGTGTCATCCGCAAACTTGAGAAGCTTGACAGAGGAGTCAGTGGAGGTGCAGTCATTGGTGTGGAGAGAGTAAAGGAGAGGGGAGAGTACGCAGCCTTGCGGTGCTCCTATACTGAGGGTCTGCGGGTCCAAGATGTGCTTTCCAAGTATCACATGCTGCTGAGAAAATTAGGAAAAGGGAAGGCGAAACGAGACCTGGGCGTGCTTGTACATCAGTCACTGAAAGTAAGCATGCAGGTACAACAGGTAGTGAAGAAAGCTAATGGTATATTGGCCTTCATTGCGAGGGGATTTGAGTTAGAAGCAAGGAGGTCCTACTGCAGTCAGACAGGGCCTTGGTGAGACCGCACCTGGAGTATTGTGTGCAATTTTTGTCTCCTAATTTGTGGAAGGTCATTATTGCTATTGAGGGAGTGCGGCGTAGGTTCACCAGTATAAATTCAGGGATGGCGGGACTGGCTCGAAGGGCCGAATGGCCTATACCTGCACCTATTTTTCTGTGTTTCTATGCACTGGTGAACTTTTAGACCATGGCTTTGATGACAAGACAAAGGCAAATTTCCACTGCAAAATCTCCTCAAATTTTGCCCACTTTGAAGTTCTCCTCCTCTTTTAGATAGCTGGCGTTTAAATAGCAAGGAAGAAAAACCCACGATGCATAAACCAAGGTCTTTGGCTGGTCAATTGTGTAACTCCAGGGAAAGCAGCAGTACAAACATATTTTGGGTTTTATGTGAATTGGAGGTTTGGGCAGTTGTGGTCTTCGGAGCTTCAAGCCGCGGGCACGGTGCTGACTTTAAAATCACGGATTGCCAGTGTTGGAGCTCCGTCCAGCTTGGCCTGTGGACTTCCAAAGCCACGGTCTCCGGTAAGAAGCGACCGAATTTGGAATCTCCAAGCCGCGGAGTGCGTTCCTCCGTTCCGACGCCAGAGTTTCGATCACCCCTGTACATCGGGCCTTCCGTAGTGGCGACTGCGGAAGGTTCTAGGCCCCGACCATGGGTGAACAATGAGGAAGAATGTCGTTTTTATTGCGTAATGCTTCGTTGAGTGAGCGACATCGTGCTGCTGCGTGGGGTCGGGGTCGGGTCTGGGTCCCCGGCACTGCAGTGCTTTGAGTTGCTGCTGGGCCATCCCCGTCCCCTCCCAAGTGTCCCGACCCTGTCTGGAGCTGTAGGTGGCCGGAGGTGGCCGGAGGTGTCCGGGGCTGCCATTGGCTGACGGGGCGCCAGCCCAGACTTGCAGCCGGCGCGGCGCGGGGGGGAGGGGGCGGCGCTGGCTCCGGCTCGGCTCTGCTCCGACTCCCAGGGGGCCGGGGACCATCGGCTGCGCCTCTCTCCTTATCCAGTGGCTGTCGGTTGTCCCCTTGGTGCTGAGCGCTGCTCATCGGTGGGGATGCACACGGGGTGCTGCGGTGGCTCGGCGGGTCAGGCAACATCTCTTGAGGAGGGTCTCGACCCGAAACATCACCCATTCCTTTTCCCCGGGGATGCTGCCTGGCCAGCTGGGTTGCTGCAGCGCTTTGTGTGTGTCCCCATTGATGGCTGGTGCTCGGCTTTTGCCGGCGCTGGGGGGTTGGCCGGTGGCTGCTGGATGGGGCGGGGGGGGGTGTGGTTGGCTGTTCCCGGCCCATCGGGGTGCCGGTTCCTCAGGAGTTGGGGCGCTTCTTCTCCGAGCTGGCTGTGGCCCTGTGGGCTGCTGCTCAGGGCCGGTGTCCTGTTGCTCTGGGGTCGCCCCGGACATTTTCAGCTGCTCTCCGGGCGGGGATGGGGACTCTGGGGTGGGGGGGGGGGGGGGGGGGGTCCAGTGGGGGTTCGGTGGCACCGGGGACCTGGGTTCGATCCTGGCTGCGGATGAGGCCCGGGTCTGTGCGCGCAGCTGCCGAAAATGTCTCTCCGCTGGTCCAGTCTCTCGTCTCTCTCGCTTTTGCACTCCGCTCTCCCGCCACCTGCACCCCCGTTCCTCAGAATAAATATATTTTTTTCACATAAATTGTGAATAAAGATGAGAATTTATACACAGTTTGTTCAGCGAGGGCTTCGTTCACTTTTTCTTTATGGCGAATGACCTTTGACAAACCCCATGATTCCTTGCGTTTTTCGGAATACCGAACTCGTTTATTGGAAGTCACTGTTTTGCAACTGCCTTACACATCTCAGTGGTTGAATAACATTGGAGCCTTGATGCAGGAGAAAATATTACTTCATTAATTATTTTAAAGCCATTTCTTGTTCTCAGAGGAGCAGGATAACAGGTGTTCTATCCTTCATCAATCAGGAATGAGATTTATCTTTTTTTAAATAAATATAATCAGGTATTTTGTTCTTGACCAAGTGTCCAGACAGAAATGTCTGAGAGTGGGGTCAACTGGGGAGGTCTGGAAAGAACTGCCATCAACCGAGTAAGGTGGAGGACATTTGTCAGTGGCCTAGTGCTTACGAGAGGAGCAAAGGGCTTAAGAGGAAGTGTTTAGTCTCACCTTAGTTCCATGAGAGACAATGTGTAACTATGCATTATCACTGCCAACAGGAAATTTAAAATTAAATGGCACAAATAGTCACATCACTATTTCAAGTGACTATTTCGACGGGTCGAATGGCCTACTCCTGCACCTATTGTCTATTGGCTATTGTTTATCACCAACTAGAAGATAACGCTAGATTAGATTTAGGACTCAAATTCAAAACCTTTTATGGCCAACAATCACACAACAAGGTTTTCAATTTCTGCAACATAGGGAGTACAGAATGTTCCAGTATTTACAGGAACTTGATAAATAACCCATTTACCTGTCACGATTCTGGAGGTATTCCTCTATAACTCTAGCTCCAATCACTGCTCGTTTTATATACAGTCCAAAAGCACTCCAGCTGCATAGTACAATGGCCATGTCAATCATGTTCCATTTGTTCCAGAAATACTTCAGTCTTTTCTGTTTTAGCTGTTTACCCTGAGAACGGAGATAGGGCATTAGGTCAATAATGTCAACTTTAATGTCAACGGGGTTAATGTCAACTTTGTATTTTATCTTTGTTTTAGCATACTCCATATCTATCTATACACAATGTGTAGGAAGGAACTGCAAATGCCTGTTCACACCGAAGATCGACACAAAATGGAGGAGTAACTCAGGCAGCATCGCTGGAGAGAAGGAATGGCTGACGTTAGGGGTCAACATTGAAGAGTCTCAACCCGAAAAGTCACCCATTCCTTCTCTCCAGAGATGCAGCCCGTCTCGCTGAGGCACTCAAGCATTTGTGTCTATCTTCTAACTAAATACACTTCAGTTGCCTTCATCAGTTATAATTGATCTGAGTTTAATCTCATTCCAGTGCCTTTGTTTGTAAATGTAATAAACCTTCTGTTTGTTCACTTGATTAATGAAGCATTTTACTAAACTGGACAGGTGCAGAAGGCACCAAAGCTCTGCGGAAATTCTCCAGGTACTAATTTGCCTTGTGAACCGTGAGAGAGGGGTAAATTGAATGGAACCTTGATTACACTCCAGCAGTCTCTGCTGAGAGCTGGGGAGGACTGCTACAAGATTAGTTACATAATAAAGTTACCTGATAGCTCTTAACAGGCAAAACTTAACATGATTTGTGGTCCTTTTAATTAATTTCCAGAGGATGAATACAATCACAGACCAGCAAGAATAGCCTCGGGGGAGAGTAGATTAAAAATGCTAATATAAGTTTCCATCATTCTTCATTAACATTGAAGTGACATTTGAAGCAAGTGGAAGCAAAAATGCACAAGGAGGAAATGAAAAGATAATAATTAGTCAAAAAGACCATTACATGTAGAAGGCTACTTTGACGTTAAACTTTAATAGGTTGACTGTAGTAACATATATGTACAATGGTTAGCCACTGATAGTTAACGAGAGTCAAATCTCAAAATACTTGACTCACGATTGGGAGAATAAGAATCGTTGCGTAACAAGTTTTATCAAAACAATTTTCTCTACTATTTTAATTCATAATAAAAGGATTATCGCCTCAGGCACAACAGCAAGTTTCAGGAAAATATATAACCAGAGACCATAGAGTAGCCATCCCCAGTAAAATGGAGGAGCTTGCACAATGCATGGTCCATTATATGTGGTCTCCCAACAACCACAGTATCAGAGAACCTTGACCCAGAGAAGGGGAGGTGATCCGGCAGGACACAACAGGGCCGAACTGCGTTCTTCATTATGTTTCTGTTAATCAGCACCCGCCCCTGGCCTCCATCCACCCACCCTAAACATGGCCACTGCTCCCCGAGCTCCTGCGATCTCTCTGGCTACAGATGTTCAAAACTTCAGATGAAATGCTATCAGTTTAAAATACATATTATCTCTGAGCATAGAAAGTATCCCGGGCTTTCAAAGTCCTCCCAAGACCCAAGTCCCCCAATCATGAATGATCTTTGTTTGACCCGAGATGAAGCTAAAGTTAAGAGTCATGGAATGTTTTATTGTCATATATCCCAAACAATGAAAGTCTTACTTTGGGTTGAGACCCTTGTGAGTGCCAGGCTTTATGAACACTGTACACAGGGGAAACTGCAGATGCTGGACTACTGAACAAAACACAAAGTGCTGGAGGAACTCAGCAGGTCAGGCAGCATCTGGGAAGGAATGGACAGGCGACATTTTGGGTCACAAATTTTCTTCAGAACTTAGTCACCATTCCCTCCCCAGATGCTGCCTGACTTGAGTTCCATCAGCACTTTGTGTTCTGTTTATGGACACTGTACATACAAGGGAGCTCCCATAATATCATTCATTTCAAATGTCGAATGTATGTTAATATCTTTGTTCCTATCAACAACAGGGTTAGTTTTCCCTCTCTCTTCACTTCTAGTCATTGTTCTATCCATTGTGTGTGCTTTTAATGTCATTCAATTTTTGTGGATATAGTTTATATATTTTCTGACGTGGACAAATTTGATTTTTGTAAAAATGGATCCCATTTGTTATCCAGGATGGCCTGTAATTCATGTTAGATATGGGTTAAAGAAGTCATGATCCGTGTGTAATGTTCATTTATTTATAGCACCCTACCAGTTTCTTACTGGGAAGCTCAGGGACTTATCGGCTATGATGTGTAGTTTTGAAGTAAAGGACGTCTCCTCTTCACTACATTGGCACTTGGCAAAAAATACTTCTCAAGTTGTAAACATAAGAAGTGACAATTTTCAAGTCATAACACTGATGCAACTAATGGTTATGGGCGCGAGTCTTGAATGTTCAGGTATTGTGTTCTTATTAAATAAGATACTCTAGAGTGACATTGGTAGGAGATCAAGGTTCAGACACATTATTCACAGTAGTTCTTTTAATTCAATACAGCATTGAATTAGTGGCAGGAGCAGAGTCCAGGAACCAGCCTGTCCCACACTGCCAGGCATCTGCAACATGGTTTGCCCGGTCACTCAAAGTCCACAGAATCCCAGTAATTTCCATTAACAACACATAAAATTCATTGAACAGAACCCTAAACCTTTGACACCTTTAATTCCTTGTTTTCAAAAGATTTTTTAATGATTGAAAATGATCAGCGTTCTGCAGACTTTGGAGTGAATTGCAGCTCGTTGCGTTCGGACTGCCAGTAATTCACCTTCCCTTTCCCCTCTCCGATCCCAGTCTACCGAGGACCAATACTTCTAGCTGGTGACTGAACTTGAAAGGCCTCAGGGCCCACGATGCAAAGATTATGGTATAAAGCAAACTAACAATAAAACCTGGAAATTACCCAATTTTAAATCTTAGCACATTTCGACAACAATAGTAAATAGCATAATTTCCAGAAGATTATCTCAATTCAATTTTAAAAATGTTTTGCTAATCATTCCACCTACCTGCATGACCATATAATAAATAACCACAAGCATAAAAACAACTTGCGCCCCTATAACGGAAGGATAATTTCCGTCAATGTAGTGGTACAACCGGATGATCTCCTTCTCCATATTGCCAAGAAAGACACCTGAGGAGAGAGGTTTACAACTGCTGAGCATTTACCACGGTACAAAACATGACCATATAGTTTGCAATGAGATCGCAGTACAGAAACAAGCTGTTGAGACCAGGCTGTGCAGTTGTCTATTCTCATGTGCAGTAGTTCTAATGAAATGCATAGTTTTATATTCTCCCTCCAATTAGATGTGCTCAGTTCTCCCTCTGGTGTCACCTTAATAACTGCATAAAAGGCCAAATATATTTGCCTCTTACCAATAGCTTTCATCTCCAGCATCAGCGTAACTACGCAAAACAGGTTTACATTGGCATTGTAGACTGTAAACTCTATAAAGATGGCTCTGGTGTACATGTCAACCCAGCCGTTGTCTTTCAGATACCTAATAACCCTGCAGGGAAAATAAAGTTAAACGCTAGATTTATTCTCGATTTTTAGATAAGAGGAAGAAACAAACGCAAAAATGGAGAAGTCTGCAAATATACATCAAAATACAATGAAGCCTGATACAGGTGGTGCCTGGAACTGTGGTTCATTTAAGAAGATAGCTGCTGTATGTCAACCAGCAATGGACAAAAGTTGCTGTTGCTCTGGAGATGCTTTCTGCAAGGTGTGTACCAAACAGAATCAGTTCTGGTTATAACATCATCCATAAATGAACACTTACGCAGCTTGTCTAGTCTTCTGCATGACCAATTATGTGGGGAAAGATATTTAAATGCAGCAGATGCTGCGGAGAATATTCCATCCGAAATGAGCTCATTCAAGGGTGGAAAGATTATAAATGAATAAATAAATGTTTAAAGACATTTTACTGAAAATTGTATCTCACAAAGGAATCGTAGTAACTAAAACTATAAAACTTGAGACAGAGAAAGAGGTCATGAAATGGTTTCAGATTAGCAACCAAAGACAGAAATGTTTTGTACAAACATAGATGTTTGCAGATGCTGGTTAATACACAAAAGGACACAAAGTGCTGCAGTAACTCAGCAGGTCAGTCAGCATCTCTGGAGAACATGGATAGCTGACCCTTCATCAGTCATCAGTCCACAGATGTTGTCTGACCTACTGTGTTTCTCCAGCAGCTTGTTTTTTGTTGAAAAAATAATTTTTTAAGATGCAATTTGAAAATCCCCCAATCTTTGATGACAATAAGGTGAGTAAATGATTTCCTGATGTTTCCAGGTATGACATAATTTCCATAACTGAGGTCCCTTTGTTATCCTTACTGCTTTAATTACCTGGATGCAGTTTTGAATTCTGTTCCCAGCTCAGCTACATAGCCACCTCCTCGATAAACTGCCAGCTTTCCCCAAACGGGATGTCCATTCAACTGCGATTCACTCTGATATCGCCAGGCGGAGCCGGGGCTTGAGGTGTCTGTATATACAGTGCTCAGGTTCCCGAAGTCTAACATGTATTCATCGCTGTAGGAGTAGGGAGCACGGCATTCCTTGATCCTATCCAGCAACCGCGTTGGCACAGGACAAGGAGCTGGTTTCACTCTCACCTGCCGTAAGCGAGGGCTACCAATCAGCTTTGAATTCCCATCTGATATAAATCCTGGTTCAAAAGTACACAGGCATTTTCAGGTCAGTCACAACATTTATTTACAATTGCCACCTGACAATATGTGACTGGACTGGACAGGACATTTTTCAGATGCTTACATTGCCATTTTGGGATTTGCAGGGTACATATTAAAGTAACGTTTTGAATATTAAGAAGAAATACCAGAGAACATTTTCAAAGTTTCTAGACCGCATAAACACCCCAAAACTATTTTTGCATTACTCATCAAAGAAATAAATAAAGTCCTTGTAGGAGGCGATACAGAATCTCAATTTCACAACCCATCTTTGGGAATCAAAGGATGAAAGGGCCAAAGTAAAGGTTCTGTAGGGAGAAACTGAAGATGCTGGTTTAAACCGAAGATGGACACAAAAAGCTGGAGTAACTCAGCAGGTCAGACAGCATCTCTGGAGAAAAGGAATAGGTGACGTTTTTGTTTAAGACCCTTCTTTAGACCGAGATTGATTGCAGCTGAGTTACTCCAGCTTTTTGTGTCTATCTAAGGTAAATATTCTCTTCTTTATCACACGTGTAATATTATTTTAACATTTACCTTCAAAAGCTCCATATAGATTCGGTAATAAGATTTCTTCAGACCAATCGTAAAAGTAATTGACAGTTATTGAACCATTGAAGTTCTTGGTAAAACTATCATTGAGCGCTTTGTTTAAATAAAACGAATGAGGACTTCGTTCGCCATAGGCAATAATCGACAGTGACACCAGAAATAGTACATGTGCTAAAAGAAAGAAGAAATGCAGAATAAATAGTTCTACTTTTGCTCTATTTTTGCCACATTGGTCACAATGTTATATAAGCCGCATGTATCTGTGGCTTGCAACCAAAGTACCAAAATACAGCAATGGCGACAGACTTCATGTTACAGCTTTTAAGGTCATGGGAACTTGCCCTTACAAAATTTACAAATCATCCCAGAATAAAATTTGCACTCATGGAATTTATGTGATCAAAAGTAAAAATGTTTTTTTCTCTCGCGTTTCCTGATATTGGTGCAGATGACACGACTTTATTCTTTATTCTTTGGAACGCAGAAGGTTAAGGGGGGGACTTGATTGAGGTCTTTAAAATGATGAAAGGGATAGACAGAGCTGACGTGGATAAGCTTTTCCCATTGAGGGTAGGAAAGATTCAAACAGAGGGCATGACATGAGAATTAAGGGACAGAAGTTTAGGGGTAACATGAGGGGGAACTTCTTTACTCAGAGAGTGGTGGCTGTGTGGAATGATCTTCCTGCAGAAGTGGTGGAGGCAGGATCGATTTTAACATTTAAAAGTAAAGTGGATAGGTATATGGACGGGAAGGGAATGGAGGGGTATGGTCTGAGTGCAGGTAGATGGGACTAGGGGAAAATAAATGGTCTGCACGGACTGGAAGGGCCGAGAAGGCCTGTTTCTGTGCTGTAATTGTTATATGGTTATATGGTTATATGACTTCCGACTGCAGAAAATCACGATATGGCCCGTTTTCTAGGAATGCAGCATATTCTCTCACAAGCAAAGGTCGCTTGTGTTGCTTTACTCGGGTATCAGATGTATCTCAGTACATTAACTCACTAAATCTATTTTACTCATTGGATCTTGATAACAATGGCAGAAAAACTGATGGAAGTAGCAAAAGTTGGGTCACAGTATAAGAAAGTTTTTAAAGAGCAATGTGCTAAAGGGCCTGTCCCACATACAGGACTTTTTCGGCGACTGCCAGCACCCGTCATAGGTCATAAGGAGGTCGGCAAAATTTTTCAACGTGTTTAAAATTCAGCGGCGACCAGAAAGACGCTACGACTCTTCGGGTGACTGAGGAGACTACTCACGGTCATACAGGCGACTCCCTGGCGACATGATGAAGCCAGTATGGTCGTGATTAGTCGCCCAAAGAGTCGTACCTTTTTCTGGTCGCCGCTGAATTTTCAACATGTTGAAAATTTTCGACGACTTGCAACGACCTATGACGGGTGCTGGTAGTTGCCGAAAAAGTCACGTAAGAGGGACAGGCCCTTTAGCCTTTCTGCACTATATATCATTAAGCATTAGCTACTATAGTACTTTAAGAAGAATAACTATTTTCATACAATTTACACAGTTCTAATCTATAAGAATAATACATTTATAAAATAAAAAAAAGTTATACTCTTAATTTTTTCCTGCTTTTTTCTATAATCAGTCTTTGAAGGAAAAATATGGTCTCACTAAATTTGAAAAATAGCAGCTGCTGAGTTTCAGGAGCAGAGTGCTACAAGCTGCTGTTAACATTGTATGCATCAGGCACCATAGGTCGAAGTTGTCTCCCTCTCTCGGTCTCCCTCTCTTTCTCTCGTTGTCTCTCGTTCTCTCTCTCTCTCTCTCGTTGTCTCTCTCTCTCTCTCTCGTTGTCTCTCGTTCTCTCTCTCTCTCTCGCTCTCTCTCTCGTTGTCACTCTTGTTCTCCCTCTCTCTCTCTCTCTCTCGTTCTCTCTCTCTCTCTCTCTCGTTGTCTCTCTCTCTCTCGTTGTCTCTCTCTCTCTCTCGTTGTCTCTCTCTCTCTCTCGTTCTTTCTCTCTCTCATTCTCTCTCTCTCTCTCTCTCTCTCGTTGTCTCTCTCGTTCTCTCTCTCTCTCTCTCTCTCTCTCTCTCTCGTTCTCTCTCTCTCTCTCCCTCTCCTTTCCGACCCTGCCTCTTTCCTCGCCTCATGTGTTTTTCACACTATCATAGATGCCTCTTTCTCACATCCTAGTTATTTCCTTCTTTCTTTATCGAAAGTCATTTTACTGTGTCATTTTGTATATTCATTAGCTACCTTTCAATATGCATCTACCCCGATGTACTCCCTGGTTTCACCAGGTCTCAATCATACACTCTAGCTTAATCAGGAAGTAGAGCAATTAAGGGGCTGACACATATTATATTTTTGTAAATGATTACATTTGTGGATACATACAATAGTGGCAACCTCAATTCAGTGGTAATAAGAGAAATTTGGATTTGAAATGCTGTCTTTCCGATGAATCTTAACTAATGTCCTTTTGCACTCACTCAGTTGGAAGTGAAACATCAGAGAACATTACAAAGAAAAAACACCACGATCACCCCAATGGTCAGGACTTTTTTTCTGCCACTAATATCAAACAAAGTATTCATCATTCATTCTGAAAATTAGTAAGTTTTCCAAAATATGATATTGTGTGAAGGACATTAGGTCTGCTGTCCAGGCCAATATTTATCTTTCAATAAACAAAAAATCATTTGGTTGTTGTACCAAATTAAGTCATTTTTGGGGTTTGCAATGTTATCTATACTTTAAAGGTCTAAATTGGTAAATGGATTTGGAACGCCACATGACATTGAATGTACAATATGAAATGAAAATATTTCATCTTATTGGCTACTAAATTGTTAACGTCACTATCGGCCTACAATTTCCAGTTTATGCCTGTTTTTTTAAAATTGAATATGTTGATGTAATTGAACTTTTCAAAGAACTCCCCTTGGATCTTTCTACCAATTTTCTAATCTAGGTCCCTTAGCTATTGGCCTCAATGGTAAGGTCAATTGGTCGAAACTGCTCATCATTTTACACACTTCAATTGAATCTGTAATCTGTCTGCCTTCCTCCAAAGACAATGGCAAACCAATCTCTCCTCATAATAAAAATTCCCACGTGCTGACGATGCCTTGTACTCTCTAGTGCTCTGGTGCCTTCCATGTAATGTGTTTTTCTGAAATATGCACAGTATATTGGGTGTAGTCCAATTAGCTTTAAGCTGCCCTCACATTCTATGCCTTGAACAATGGGGAGCAAATTAGAAACATAGAAACATAGTAAATAGGAGAAGGAGGAGGCCATTCGGCCCTTCGAGCCAGCACCGCCATTCAATATGATCATGGCTGATCATGCAAAATAATTACCCCGTTCCTGCTTTTACCCCATATCCCATGATTCCTTTAGCCTGAAGAGCTAAATCTAAATTTCGGTTGAAAATATCCAATGAATTGGCCTCCACTGCCTTCTGTGGCAGAGAATTCCACAGATTCACAACTCTCTTGGTGAAGACGTTTTTCCTCATCTCAGGCCTAAATGGCCTTCCCCTTATTCTTAAACGGTGACCCCTGGTTCTGGACTTCCCCCAACATCAGGAACATTTTTCCTGCATCTAGCCTGTCCAATCCTTTAAGAATTTTATGTTTCTATAAGATCTCCTCTCATCCTTCTAAATTCCAGTGAATACAAGCCCAGTCAACCCATTCTTTCATCTTATATGTCCACATTGAATATAGGAGTAGGGAAGTAATGTTAAAATTGTACAAGGCATTGGTGAGACCAATTCTGGAGTATGGTGTACAATTTTGGTTGCCTAATTATAGGAAGGATGTCAACAAAATAGAGAGCGTACAGAGGAGATTTACTAGAATGTTGCCTGGGTTCCAGCAACTAAGTTACAGAGAAAGGTTGAACAAGTTAGGTCTTTATTCTTTGGAGCGCAGAAGGTTAAGGGGGGACTTGATTGAGGTCTTTAAAATGATGAAAGGGATAGAGTTGACGTGGATAAGCTTTTCCCATTGAGGGTAGGGAAGATTCAAACAAGAGGGCATGACATGAGAATTAAGGGACAGAAGTTTAGGGGTAACATGAGGGGGAACTTCTTTACTCAGAGAGTGGTGGCTGTGTGGAATGATCTTCCAGCAGATGTGGTGGTGGCAGGATCGATTTTTACATTTAAAAGTAAAGTGGATAGGTATATGGACGGGAAGGGAATGGAGGGGTATGGTCTGAGTGCAGGTAGATGGGACTAGGGGAAAATAAATGGTCAGCACGGACTGGAAGGGCCGAGAAGGCCTGTTTCCGTGCTGTAATTGTTATATGGTTATATGGTTAAATGGCTTCTTACGTTGTACCTTCAGAAATGCATGGATATGATGAAAATGATATATGTTGCAATGTGGGACAGGTTCTCCACAGACACCTCTGTCAAGCTTCTCAAGTTTGCGGACGACACAACCCTGATTGGACTGATCCAGGATGGGGAAGAATCTACCTACAGACAGGAAGTGTCACAGCTGGCGTCCTGGTGCCATCGCAACAACCTGGAGCTCAATGCTCTTAAGACAGTGGAATTGATTGTAGACTTTAGGAGAGCTCCCCCTCCCCTCACCCCACTCACCATCAACAACACCACAGTCACATCTGTGGAGTCTTTTAAGTTCCTGGGAACCATCATCTCCAAGGACCTTAAATGGGAAGCCACCATCGACTTCACAGTCAAAAAGGCACAACAGAGGATGTACTTCCCGCGGCAGCTGAGGAAGCACAATCTGCCACAGGCAATGATGGTCGAATCCTACACGGCCATCGTAGAGTCTGTCCTCACATTCTCCATCATGGTCTGGTTTGGCTCAGCCATCAAGCACGACACCTGGAGGCTGCAGCAAATTGTCTGCTCAGCAGAGAAGGTTATTGGCTGCAACCTTCCCTCCATGGATGAACTGTACACTGCAAGGGCCAGGAAGCGAGCGGGCAAGATCATCTCTGACCCCTCCCACCCTGGCCACAAACTCTTTGAATCACATCCCTCTGGAAGGCGACTCCGGACTGTCAAAGCTGCCACAGCCAGACACAAATAACAGTTTTTATCCACGAGTAGTTGCTCTACTCAACGGCCAAAAATCTGTAGCCTCCCTTTGATCTGGTATTTTGTTGGTTCAATTGCTTGATCAATGGTGTTTTATCATTAATGTTTTATCATTATTAATGTTTGGTGTTTTCTGAGTCATTCATAACTGTTACTGTATGTCATGTTGTGATGCCAATTCCTTGTATGTGAATACTTGGCCAATAAACTTACTTACTAAATAGATCAATAATCAGGGATGGAAATAACATCAATTTCTTACCACTACTGGCCTGTACCAGTTTACTTTCATCCTGCTAAATATTAGAGCATTGTGTGTATAGAACAACAGTCTGTTTTTATGCAGCAATATATTACATTAAATATACTTACCAATGATGTTTTTAACCAAGCAATACATTTTCTTTTCTTTCATGTGCAGTGCTTTCAGTTCCTCCACATTTTTCAATGACGGTGGTTGGTAAATAGTACTATCAGTTCTTTTGGCATTGTGAGTCAACATGTCATGTGTATCATCTAATGAAACATTTCACATGTAAACAGGCTTAAAAGTTGCCAATGATGCATCTTTCATAGTGAGACAGAGATACAGGAATTGACATCAATATGACATACACTTCAGTTTATTCTTACATCGTTTGTGCGCTAGGAATGTGTACATGGCATGGAACATGGAATCGTACATAACAGGGACAGGCCGTTCAGCCACAGTGTCTGGCCAAATATCATGCCAAGACCAACCCTCCCCCTCTCTTCTTGGTCCACCTCCCCCACCCCCCTCCCGCTCCCCCTCTGCCCCACTTGTACTCATACCTATTTCCCCCCTCCCCCTCCCCTTCCGCCTACATTTCTTCCTCTAGCTTCACAATTCGCAACTCTTCAACCCGTTGTCTCACATCTTCTGCCGTAGAGTCACAGAGTGATACAGTGTGGAAACAGGTCCTTTGGCCCAACTTGCCCACACCGGCCAACATGTCCCAGCTACACAAGTCGCAGCTGCCTGCGCTCGGCCCATATCCCTCCAAACCTGTCCTATCCATGTACCTGTCTAACTCTTTCTTAAACGATGGGATAGTCCCTGCCTCAACTATTTCCTCTGGCAGCTTGTTCCATGAATCATGTGAAAAAGTTACCCCCCCGGATTCCTATTAAATCTTTTCACCTTCACCTTGAACCTATGTCCACTGGTCCTCGATTCCCCTACTCTGTGCATCTACCCGATCTATGCCTGTCATGATTTTGGACACCTCTGCACTCCAATCAATAGAGACCAAGCCTACTCAACCTCTCCCTATAGCTCACACCCTCTAGTCCTGGCAACATCCTCGTAAATCTTTTCTGAACCCTTTGTCTTTTTTTATAAACTAGCAAAAACCTGTAGTTCCCTGTTTCTACCGACTGTCATCTGCCTGCACATAATCCATATCCCCCCATTCCCTGCATCTCCAGGGTGCCCAGATCTCTGCTAGAGAGCATCTTGTAGACACATCTCCACAGGTGTAGTCCACAGAGGCAGCAACACTTTCCCTGACTTCCCACATTCTGCAGGAGGATCATTGCACCATTCTACCTGCCCTCGCTACTGCATTAAAACCAAGAGGGAAAAACACAACAAACACACCCAAGAAAAAGCAGATTATACTTTTATCTCCTGTGAGCTTCTACTCTTTCAGCCTTCTCGCCAAAGCCTCTTGAGCCAAATCCTTGCACTTACTCTCTACAAAGCACTTAAGCAGCATTCAGTTTCTATGCTCCACACCTGTGGAACAGGCTCTCTGAACACCTGAGGTGTGCACAGTCTGTAACCACATTTAAGTCAGGCCTAAAGACACTGTTGTTTGATGTAGCTTTTTCATGACCCAACATGCGGGTAATTTTAATCTTCTAGTTTTAACCCTTTTATGTGGTTTTAAAATCGCCTTAATGTTTTAGTGACTTTGTTTTACTATTTATGCAATTGGCTTATTGGCTATTCTGTTGTCCTGTGTTGTATTGTGGTTCTGCAATGTTTTTAAACTATGTTATTCTCTTGTTTCTTTTGTAAAGCACTATGAATTGCAGCTTGAATGAATGGTGCTATATAAATAAACTTGCCTTGCCTTGCCTAAGCCCCTTGAGCCAAAGCCTCACATTCCCCTCCACACAGCACTTCCCATCCAGACAGGTTCGTTCCCAACTTGGCCGCTCCCGAGAGGCGGCTTGGACAATGAAGTTCAAGTTCAAGTTACAGTTATAGTCACATACACCAATTGGTGCAGTGACATTTGAGTTACCATGCAGCCACACAAATAAAATACAAACACTATAGAATTGAACACAGAATCAACATTTCCCACTCTGAGGGAAGGCAATAAAGTCCAGTCCTCTTCCTCTTGATTACCCATGGTCGGGGCCTATTGAGGCCTCCGCAGTCACCGCAACAGCGGCCCGATGTTTCAGGCCCTCTTGCTGGGATGATGAAACGTAGGAACGGAAAAACACTCTCAGCGGCTTCGAGTTCCGAATCGGCCGCTTCCTACCGGAGACCGCGGCTCCCGAAGTCTACAGGCCGAGCTGGGCGGAGCTCCAATGAAATAGACCGACTCAACCAAACCAACGGCTCCCTTTGGGAATCTCTCGCTGTGGCTGGTTGGCTGCCTAAGTTGATCGTTAATGCTAAATACAGAAGCTGTTTCATTGTGCAGGAAGGAACTACAGGTGCTGGTTTAAAACGAAGATAGACAGAAAAAGCTGGAGTAACTCAGCGGGTCAGGCAGCATGTACGGAGGACAGGAATAGGTGACGTTTCGGATTCTCGATCCGAAATGTCACCTATTCCTTTTCTCCAGAGATGCTGCCTGACCTGCCGAGTTACTCCAGCCCTTTGTGTCTATCAGCAGGTTCATTGTGTTAATTATATTATTATCATTATTATTCAATACAAATAAATACCAGAACCATCCCTTTGTTTCATGTCATATTCTTTACGGTACAAAGACTTACCTTCAGAAGATAGGAGATGTTTATTGAAATTTTGCTCGGTGTCATATCTTTCAATCTTTTTGACAATAAGAGCGACAAAAGCAGCCACAAGTAAAACCTTAAAGAAGAGACCATTCACACTGGTTAGTTACAACAGGGCGCAACTTGATTAGCGTGAAAAATGCACAGACTATGAAGCACAACAAACTAAAACAGAGCCTGCCTTCTCATTGCTTTATGCCTGCTTATTGTATTTATCAAAGAATATAGCCAGTGCTAACTACACTGCTGATTACCAGTGTCACCTCTGGCTGTTCTGCACCGTTGGAGCAAGTGCAGAGAGGACTGGGCAAATCATCTCTTAGTTTGTTTAAGAAGGAACTGCAGATGCTCGAAAACCGAGGGTAGTCAAAAATGCTGGAGAAACTCAGCAGCATTTTTCTCCAGCATTTTTGTTTACCTTCTTAAGCCCCTGTCCCGCGGTACGAGTTCATTCCAAGAGCTCTCCCGAGTTTGCCCTGATTCGAACTCGGAGATTTACGGTAATGGCCGCTCGTCGGTACTCGGGGCTCTCGTGGATATTTTTCATCATGTTGACAAATCTTCACGAGTCTTCCCGTGCTTACCTGCCGTTAGCGTTAAGAGACGTCCCTGAGCTCCGACGTACCCGCTGCGTTCATTCTCCGCGCTTACCACGAGTTTGATTTTTTTTTTAACTTGGAAGAGCTCTTGGAATGAACTCGTACCGTGGGACAGGGCTATTAATCAATCAGTACTTGTGTCCTGAAGTTAATAAAAACTATTCAGTTACATTGACACCGTTCCCTGCAGGTCTTTGCAAATTGAAACCATTATAGAAAGCATAACCAGTTTATAGAATCATAGCATTTACCAGAATAATTGATCTCATTAGTGACAGTGCCGGCTCGAAGGGCTGAATGGCCTACTCCTGTTCCTGGCATGTATACTCGTTTGTTTGCATGAATGACACCACAAATATGTCAGGACACTATGTATGTTACTGCAATATTCAAAGGACACTTTAATACAAGGAAAAGAGCCAAAAGCTTGACCAAACATGGCAATACTTTTATAAACACTCTTCCATTCTAATTGCCAGTGCTCTGCCCAAGATTTTTATTGTACTTGAACCTCATTGTACCTGTGCATAGAGCAGTAAAGTCCACTTGATTTGACGTATACATTATACTGCTTCCATATCTCTGTAGATTTTTTGGTGAAACAGGGCACAATGGCGGAAAAGGTTCCAGGGATGATTGTCTTTTGGCTTTCCCTATCATTAGAGAGTCAGGAGAGAGGGAAATAAGGAGAAATGGCCCAATGACATTCCTTCTCTCAAAGGGTCTGGACCCAAATCGTCACCCATTCCTTCTCTCGAGATATTGCCTGTCTCTGCTGAATTACTCCAGGATTTTGTGTCTATCTTCGGTTTAAACCAGCATCTGTAGTTCCTTCCTACATATTTTGTCTGCTCCACTATGAAATCTCCTCAGGTATGCTTACTTTGAAGACGTTCTCCTCCTTTCTCTAATGAGAATTCTGCTCTTGCTGATCCCCCTCCGTGATTCTGTCACTTTCACAACTTACTCTTCCATATCTTTTTGGCTCCCTCTCCCCTGACTCTCAGTCTGAAGAAGGGTCTCAACCAAAGGCATCACCCATTCCTTCTCCCAGAGATGCTGCCTGTCCCGCTGAGTCACCCCAGCATTTTGTGTCTATTTTCGGTGTGCTTTAAGGGCCTGTCCCACCAGCATGCAACTCCATGCGATGAGCGCGACCTAATGTGGTCGCTTGAGCCATCCGGCGTCGCAGGGCCGGACCCACTTCAATCGCCGGAGCCGTGCGGAATTGTGCGGAGTTCGTCCCGACGTCGCGCGGGGTTCCGAAAATATGACCGTGTTCAAAAATTCCGCACGGCAACGGCTGTCGCCTCGACGCATTACGCACCGCCTCGACGTCGTGCCTCCGTGACCCTCTCTGTAGGTGCCTCCGTGACCCTCTGTGTGTGTGGCTCCGTGACCCTCTGTGTGTGCCTCTGTGCCCCTCTCTCTGTCCAGGTGAACTTACCTTTGAGACTTCGCTCCAAGTTCGCCTCACTTTGCGCCGTGTTGCGCCACTCACCCGACCTCTGCGCGGTCCCTGCTGGCAGTTTAGTCACGCTTGCCGCATGCAGGCGCATGCTGGTGGGACGGGCCCTGTACGGGGATCACGACCTCCGCGCGGCCCCCGCTGCCGGTTTGGTCGCGCTCACCGCATGGAATCGCATGCTGGTGGGACAGGCCCTTAAACCAGCATCTGCAGTTCCTCTCTGCATACGGAGCTTATTCTAATTCTATTCGCTTGCTAACCGCTTCGCTCGCTGATATTAGCTAGTGGTTCGCCTAGCTCCAAAATCACTACGAATCTGGCTGTGTTCAACATTCATTACATTGACAGATTAATTTCCTTTATCGGTTAATTCTTTACCTTTACTGGTTGTATGATCAAAATACTCTCGAGGAAGCTGACGGTCATGGACACCAGCCATTGAATGGACTGTTCTTTGCCGTAATCAAAACTGTAGAGCATGGTAAAAAATGCAGAGACAGCACTTGTAGTGAACACCAGGAGCCAGCCGATGTAAACGAACCACCAAGGCAGGCCTTGCTTTTCACTTCCAGCCACAGATTCCCTGTTCAATAGTTTACAAACGACTCATGAATGGAATCAACAACCAAGACAATGAATAGACATTACAAAGTACAGTTTAAAAATGTAGATATTGGACTCAAGGGTTCTGAAAATTAGGTTAACTTTAAACGTTGAATGTGGACACAAGAGTATAGTTCGGTTTACTTTAAAGATACAAGGTGGAAACAGGCCATTTTGGACACTCACCGACAATCACCCATACACCAGTTCTATTCTACACACTAGGGACAATTTACCGAAGCCAATTAACCTACAATCTTGCACGTCTTTGGAATGTGGGGGGAAAACTGGTCCACCCAGAGAAAACCCACACGGTCACTGGGAGAATGTTCAAACTCTGTACAGATAACACCTGTAGTAAGGATCGGACCTGGGTCTCTGGCGCTGTAAGGCAGTGCTGCACCACTGTGCCGCCCATAAGTTTAGTTTAGAGAAGCTGCTTGGAAACAGGCCCTTCTGCCCACCATGTCCACACCAACCATCCATCACCAGTTCGCATTTGTTCTGTCTATTTTCTCATCCACTCCGTACACATTAGGGACAATTTACAGAGGCCAATAAACCCTACAAGCCGGTATGTTTTTGGAGATGTGGGAGGAAATTGGAGCACCCAGAGGAAACCCACGCTGTCACTTGAAGAACGTGCAAACTCCGCACAGACAGCACGCGAGGTCAGGATGGAAGCTGGGTCTCTGGTGTCGTGAGGCAGCCGCTCCACCAGCTGCGCAAGTACGATGTCCCACTCGTCACTTTCAACAATTGCTTTGAACTATGAACAGGAAACATTAAGTACTTGTAAAGGTGAACTTTACCCATTAGTGCTACTGATGTCATCAGCGTCGCCTTCATCACCATCTTCAGCCTTAACTGCAGCTTTGATAAAGTGAATAATCTTCTGCACTTGGTCTGTGGCGTGAATCTGAGTGTACGGGTTCCGAAATTTCTTCACACCCATCTGTTGCAGCTCAGTTTCCACAAATTGAAGCAAAAGATTCACATAGTGATAGAAGTGTTGCATGATTTGGTTCTTCTTCTCCTCAGAGTTGCTGTCAGTAAATTCAGCGTCTTCATTTTCTTCAGGGTTACGGGCTATTGAATCTCCATCATCCTCATTTCGATGATCAGGACAAGAGTCAGGGGAAGAATCATTTTCTGAAAACACAACCATTTCCATTACTTTGGGGATATGTGTCTCACATAGTCCTTCAGTGTCTCTGGCTCTCACCCAGAATGAAAATATTTCTATGTGCTTTCAAAATTTCTGATTATTGAGAATGGGTTAGATGCTAGCTCTGGAGAGGAGTGATGGGAATTAGATTCCTCCTAAATAGAAATCGATACTCCATGTGATTGGGTTAACACATGTGATCTTTCTGGAGGAAGCTAGACATCATATTTCATAGAAACATGGAAATTAGGTGCAGGAGTAGGCCATTCGGCCCTTTGAGCCAGCACCGCCATTCAATATGATCATGGCTGATCATTCAACTCAGTATCCCGTACCTGCCTTCTCTCCATACCCTCTGATCCCCTTAGCCACAAGGGCCACATCTAACTCCCTCTTAAATATAGCCAATGAACTGGCCACAACTACCCTCTGTGGCAGAGAGTTCCAGAGACCCACCACTCTCTGTGTGAAAAAAGTCCTTCTCATCTCGGTCCTAAAGGATTTCCCCCATATTCTTAAGCTGTGACCCCTTGTCCTGGACCTCCCCAACATCGGGAACAATCTTCCTGCATCTAGCCTGTTCAACCCCTTAAGAATTTTGTATGTTTCTAGAAGATCCCCTCTCAATCTCCTAAATTCTGGAGAGTATAAACCGAGTCTATCCAGTCTTTCTTCATAAGACAGTCCTGACATCCCAGGAATCAGTCTGGTGAACCTTCTCTGCACCCCCTCTATGGCAATAATGTCCTTCCTCAGATTTGGAGACCAGAACTGTACGCAATACTCCAGGTGTGGTCTCACCAAGACCCTATACAACTGAAGTAGAACCTCCCTGCTCCTATACTCAAATCCTTTTGCTGTTTCATTATTATTAAAATGATCACTCACAAAACCTCTTTTCGTGAAGCGAGATATTGTTTTCAACATCATATTCTAACCATGCATCAATTAATATCAGGGCAAGGATCTCAAGGGGCATCACTCCGCTAGGCTACATCACAGTTGGAAATTTAGTTATTATTGTGAGATAGGTACAAAATGCTGGAGTAACTCAGCAGAACAGGCAGCATCTCGGGATAGAAGGAATGGGTGAACCTCCAGTCTGATGAAAGGTCTCAACCCGAAACGTCAACCATTCCTTCTATCCAGAGATGCTGCCTGTTCTGCTGAGTTACTCCAGAAGCAAAAAAAATGTAGCCTCAAAATAGATTAAGCGACAGCACCCATACACTTCAAACCTCAGGACCAACAATATGGGCACAGCCCACAAATAATCACACCGATCCTGCTCTGGAATTTAATTATAGGGTTGCACTTGTGCAAACATCAAGGCCAATGGATTGGTGAAGATTGTGCCAACTCTGCAGGGAAGAGGCTGTACATCAGTTCTGTGGCATTGTACCCTCTGGGGAGGAATGGAGTGAGTGAGATACACAGGAAAACGACTGTAAGAACAAAGAAACATAGAAAATAGACACCATTCAATATGATCATCCAAAATCAGTACCCGGTTCCTGCTATCTCCCTGGTAAATTGTTCAACCTGGCTGACAAAATCTTGGGAAACATCTCCAGTCCTCACAGGGTGCTCTGTGGAGACCCTTCAGCCCATCAGTCTAGAGATGGAAAAAAGGCAGAGTGATGCTGATGCTCCCACAGTGCAGTGGTGGATGGAGTAGGTCACTGCTCTCGTTGAGGCGTGGGTGGAGGGCGCATACTTTGTGCCTCACTGTGGTCTCACAGCTCTGCTTGTGCTTCCGTTGCAAAATGCTGTCTTCAAGGGCAGAGGGTTGCTGTCCACCATCAAGTTGACAGCACAGGGAAGCTCAGGAGGTTTAATGTTAAATGCGGCGGCTGATGCGATCCGAGATGTCCTCACAGAGGGGTTGCACTCTTCTATCACAGATGAGCCCCTCACACGTGGCCCCTCTGCATCCCATAATTCCACTCTTGCTCCCCCTCCCCCCAGTCACAACAGGTTTGGAGATCCCCCCCCCCCCCCCACCCCCCACCTCGTATACAACATTTCATCCTCCGACATTTTTACCACCTCCAACGGGATCCCTCCACTTGTCACGTCTTCCCATCTCCGCCCCTTTCTGCTTTCCGGAGATGCCGTTCCCCCCACAGTTCAGTGGTTCACTCAACCCTTCCCACCCAAACCGCCCGCTCCCCAGGAACCTTCCCCAGGAAGCACAGGAGATGCAGCACCTGTCCCGATACCTCCCCCTTCAACTCCATCCAGGGACCCTTTCAGGTGAGGCAGAGGTTCACTTGCACCACCTCCAACCTCTCTTCCTGTTTCTGTTATCTCGGTGTGGGCTCCTATATATCGGTGAGACCAAGCGCAGACTGGGCGTTAGTTTGGCTGAACACTAAAGGGCCTGTCCCACCAGCATGCAACTCTATGCGATGAGCGCGACCTAACGTGGTCACTTCAGCCGTCCGGTGTCGCGGGCCCGGTCCCACTTCGATCGCCGGAGCCGTGCGGAATTGTGCGGAGTTCGTCCCGACATCGCACGGGGCTCCGAAAAACTGACTACATTCAAAAATTCCGCGCGGCAACGGCTTGTCGGCTCGCAGTCGCCTCGACCCATTACACACCGCCCTGACATCGTGCCTCCGTGAACCTATCTGTAGGTGCCTCCGTGACCCTCTATGTGTGTGGCTCCATGGCCCTGTGTGTGTGTGTGTCTCTGTGCCCCTCTCTGTGTGCCCCTCTCTGTCCTGGCGAACTTACCTTAGACTTCGTTCCAAGTTCGCCTCACTTTGAGCCGCGTTGCGCCACTCACCCGACCTCCGCGCGGCCCCTGCTGCCGGTTTGGTTGCGCTTGCCGCATGCAGGCGCATGCTGGTGGGAACAGCCCTGTACAGGGGATCACCCGACCTCCGCGCGGCCCCCGCTTCTAGTTTGATCGTGTTCATCGCATGGAGTTGCATGCTGGTAGGACAGGCCCTTTACGCTCAGTTCACCTTGGCCAAGTAATCTCCCAGTTGCCAAGCACTTTAGCTCCCATTCTGACCTTTCTGTCCTGGGCCTCCTCCACTGATAGAGTGAGGCCACATGCAAATTGGAGGAACAGCATCTCATATTTCACTTGGACAGCTTACACCACAGCAGTATGAACATTGACTTCTCTAATTTCAAGTAACCCCTGCATTCCCTCTCTTCCCCCTCCCCTCCCTAGTCATCCTAGTAGTCCCACTGTTTGAATCCCTTCGTTATTGCCTCGTCTCCAGAAAACAATGGGCCATTATGTGACCCAGCCTGCCATGTCCATCTTTTGCTAGCCCTGATTTGCTCCGGCCTATTCCTACCTCCAGTCCCCCCCCCCCCCCCCCCCACCCCCCACTCCTCTACCCGACCCGAAACGTCACCCGTCCTTTTCCTCCAGAGATGCTGCCTGATCCACTCAGTTACTCCAGCGTTTGTGTCTATCTTCGGTACAAACCAGCACCTGCAGTTCCTTCCTCCACATAAAGCACATACGTAGGCAGTAGTTCATAGACAGACACAAAAAGCTGGAGTAACTCAACGGGACAGGCAGCATATCTGGAGAGAAGGAATGGGTAACGTCAAGGCTCTCACTTAACTTTTTTTCCCTGTTGCCAGCCGGGCAACCTTGACAGCTTTTTAGGTTGCCAAATGACAATTTAGGTGGTCATTGAAGACGGTTTGCATGACGCGTGCGATAATGTGCTCGGACGAAGTGTTTGCAGCTACCAGAATTTCAGAATTATGCTCGATGAATAATTCACATATTATGTTCAAGAAGGAACTGCAGATGCTGGAAAATCGAAGGTAGACAAAAGTGCTGGAGAAACTCAGCGGGTGCAGCAGCATCTATGGAGCGAAGGAAATAGGCAACGTTTCAGGCCAAAACCCATCAGTATGAAGAAGAGTTTCGGCCCCAAACGTTGCCTATTTCCTTTGCTCGATAGATGCTGCTGCATCCGCTGAGTTTCTCCAGCACTTTTGTCTACATTCACATATTATTTCTGCTTCAAATAACTCACAAACTAAACATATTCATCAATCAAGACATGATATATGCCACAATGACATGCAGCAAAATTATAATACAATATCTCAACTCTTTTTACACATTGCAATTAATGCAATTTCTATTAGTTCTCTCCAATTCCAAACAAAAATGTGGTTGGATTATTCAGCATATGATCAACCTGTGTCAATAAATCCTGGACCATGGTAACATATATGCTTAACCATGCACTCTACAGATTGATGTAAGCATGTTCTCTGTGAGAGACCGAAAATTACCATGACATGGCCATAGCATGTGTCATTATTGCTATTGGTACAGAAACTCTCGCTTCCCACATAATTTACCCATAACAAAATATACAGGTTGCAAGGAAATTTCTAAAGGCATTTTATGATAATAGCTGTTAAAACCGACTCTACCCATCTGACAGGTTAAACATTACACTAACTGACAAGAGATGGCCAAAGGACATAACTGCAGCAAATGTTCTTTTGGTAATATGTTTAAAGGTGTCAAAACAAATAATAACATTGGGAATCAAAACACATTTGATTGCATTCAGTTATCAAACATAGTCAATGTACGCTCTGAAGACCATGAAGCACAATAGGGTCAGGGAGGGGTGTGTGAATCAGTGCGGGGTGGATAGATGGTGGGGTGGGGGGGGGGTTGAGAAGGCAATCGGTGCGGAATGGATGGATTGAGGCAGGTGAATTAGCACGTGTTGGTTGGAGTACGTAAAATTGTGAGGGGAGAGCACGGGGGATGTCAGTGGTGTTGAATGGGGCATCAGTACGGGATGGATGGGGGGGGGGGGGGGATCAGTACAGGATGGATGGGGGTTCGGTACAGGATGAATGGGGGTTGACAAAAATGCTGGAGAAATTCATTGGCAGCATTTATAGAGTGAAGGAAATAGACAACATTTCGGCTCGAGACCCTTCTTCAGACTGTTCCCCTCATTCTTCTTGAATTGGGGGAGGGGGTCAGGACATTGTGGATCGGAGGGTCTGTGCAGGATGAATGGGAGATCACTACAGGATGACTGAGGGGATCAGTATAGGATGAATGGGGGATCAGTACAGGATGCATGAGGGTATCAGTAAAAGATGAATGGGCAGATCACTACAGGATGGATGGGGGGGATGGTGGAGGGTAAATGTGGGGTGGGTCAGTACAGGATGAATGGGAAGATCAGTGCAGTATGAATGGGGGAAGAAGTGCAGGATGGATGGGGGGGGGGGGTGGCAGGAGAATCAATGCGAGGTGGGTAGGGTGATGAGTAGATTGGAGGGGGGGGGGGTAGATAGGGATGGGAGCACAGGGGATGTCAGTGAGGACTGAATAGAGGAGGGAATGGGGATCAGTGAGGGATGGGGAGGTGGGGTCCCAGGATAAGAGGGGTGAGGGGGGGGGTGTACAAGAGAGAGAGAGATAGAGAGAGAAAGGGGGGTGGAAGGGGCAGAGGAGGTGGGGAGGAAGGAAGGTCAGCGCTCCTCGGACAACATCGCCCGCTGCCTTGGCCGTCCCTGTCCAACGACAAAGTGCCGCCGCCAAAGGGGGAGGCGGTTAGGATCTCATCGCCACAGCCTCCCCTCCTCCGCCAGCCGACAGGAAGGTGCGGGGCTGAGCGGTGCAGCTCCAAGATCCTATAGCTGTAGGATCTTTGGTGCAGCTGCTTCAGACGGCGGGAGGAGGCCTCTGCCTCCCTCTCCCTTCTCCCGGCCTCGGCGTGTGAGAGGGGTTGTTTTCAAAGCGCCGTTGGCGGATTGGCAAGCAGCGGCCATTATCAGGGTGATAGCGGCCAATGGCGGTTTGAAAACACCCCCTCTCGCACGCCGAGGCCGGGGGCCGGGAGGGAGGGCGAGGGAGGCCTCCTTCTGCCGGGTGGGTTGCGGGAGGAGGAGGCGGTGGAGCCGCTGTTGCCGCTGAGCGGGGCCCATCATTCGCTCCGACCCTTCGTCACCCCGCTCTTAGTATCTTTGCCCCGCAATAGAGCCGCAGCCATGCAGCAAAAACAGTCATGCAACCCTGCAGCAAAAAGCCATCAGCCATGCAGCAAAAAAAAGCCAGACAGCCATGCAGCACAAAAGGCAAGCAGCCGTGCAGCAAAAAGCCACGCAACCATGCAGCACTGGGGATGGAGATTGAACCCGAGGCCCTAAAACTGCGAGACAGCAACAGAAACTGCTGCACCGCCTGGCAGCCCATGAAGATTAATGATTTAATAAAGGGCTTACAGAAGAATTCCATGTTCTTTGTAATCTCACAAGGGGAAGTAGAAGTTTTGTTCCGGAAACCGGAATACGAGGAAGCTTTAAGTCCCTTCAGCCTGCCCCGCTGGTCAATTAAATCATGATCAAGTGGATCTTGCCTCCATATGCACTCTTGGGTCTGCATCTTTAATACTCGCACCTATTGTTTTTTTTTTTTTGTTTTTTTTAAATATTTTTATTAACAGTAACCAATTATAATGCTTTTAACAACTTTCCAAACGTCAACTTAATTCCATTATTTTACAAACAATGCATCAATAATTCTTCTTATACTCTATTTTTTGATATATAGATAGAAAAAGAATAGAACAGATATAAATCATTAAAGATGTGATTAAATAATAATTTGATTATATATAAGAAAAAGAAAAAAAAAGAAAGAGAACAGAGTTATCAAGAGAAAAAAAAAACTGATAGAATATTATATATATATATGTAAACAGCAATATACATTATCGATAAAACTATTACAGATAGTAATATCCATGAGAACATGCATGTCAATCCCAATGTGAAAATGAGTCATTCCCGCCGAATCCCGCAGGGTGCCCGTCGAGCCGTGTTGCCAAGAACAGCTACTTCTCTAAATACTGTATGTATGGAGACCACATCTGTTCGAAGGAATTATATTCGTCCAATAGGACAAATCTAATTTCTTCCAGATGTAGCGTCTCCAACATTTCTGCTGCCCACATTTTAGTTGTGGGGATTGATATTCCCTTCCAAAATTTCAAAATAATTTTTTTCCCAATTATCAAACAGTAATCTAAGAAATTTCTTTGATTACCTGTAAGTGGCAAATTTAAGTCAGGGATTCCAATTATTATTAACTTTGGGTCAGGATCCAATTTAACTTTAAGGACTTCAGAAATAACTTTAAAAATTTCTGTCCAGTAATAATTCAATTTAGGACATGTAACAAAACTATGTATTAAGTTTGCTTCTGAATTTCTACATTTATCACAGATAGAAGAAATATTAGGAAAAATACTATTTAATTTAGTTTTGGAATAATGTAATCTATATAATACTTTATATTGAATCAATATGTGCCTGGCGTTTAATGAACACCGATGTATTCGTTGTAGACTTTCTTCCCAATTTTCTTTTGTTATAGCTAATCCAATTTCATTTTCCCATGCTTGACGATACATTTCAGTTGTTGGATTCTCTTTATCCAAAATGATATTGTATATGTAAGCTATTAATTTTTCTGTATTTGGATGCAAATTAAACAAATCATCTAGTAATCCTGGTTCTTTATTTTTGTAATCTTGTGTATTAGTTTTAATGTAGTCTCTGATTTGTAAGTACCTAAACAAATGTTGCGGAGACAGTCCATAAATATCTTGTAACTCCTGGAATAAAAGAAATTTTCCTTTTCTATAAAGATGTTCTAACCTTTTGATTCCTAAGTCATTCCAGCGTCTAAACCCTCCATCTAATATTGAAGGTTTAAATAATGGATTATTCATAATTGGAAGTCTGAGTGAGAAATTATCTAAGTGTAGAGTCTTAACTATTTGTTTCCAAATACGTCTAATATTATAAATTATGGGATTGTCCCTATAATTTTTTTTATGTACCTCCTTTGGTGCAAATATAATCGAACCTACGCTGAAAGGTAAACAGTCTTCCTTTTCTATACTTGACCATATTGGTACATTATCCATATGTACCCACCAAAAATTCATATTCTTAATCTGGACTGCCCAAAAATAATATAAAAAATTTGGGAGTGCTAGTCCTCCATTTATCTTAGATTTACATAGATGTTTTTTACTTATTCTATGATTTTTATAATCCCAAATAAAACTATTAACAATATTATCAATTTTTTTTAAAAAGGTTTTCGGGAGAAAAAAAGGAATAGCCTGAAACAAATATAAAAGTTGTGGTAAAAAAACCATCTTTATGGCGTTTATTCTACCAATCATAGAAATAGGAAGCGTTTTCCAATATAAAATATTTTTTTTAAGTTTGTCTAATAATTGAGGATAATTAGATTTAATTAAAGAATTATATGATTTAGTTACATTAATCCCTAAGTATTTAAATTTATCTTTTACTACTTTTAATGGGTATTGTTGTAATATATTTAAATTTATTTCAGTTACTGGCATAATTTCACTTTTGTTCCAATTAATCCTATATCCAGAAAATGTGCCAAACTTATTTATGACATTAAACAAATTTGGGATACTAATTTCCAGTTTTGTAATATAAATCAAAACATCATCTGCGTATAAAGATATTTTATTAGTTGTTGTATCGGTATTATATCCATGTATTTCTGGTTTGGATCTAATTTTTTCCGCCAGAGGTTCTATCCCCAAAGCAAACAATAAGGGCGATAACGGGCATCCTTGTCTACATCCCCTAGCGAGTTTGAATTTAGCTGATAACATTCGGTTAGTCATGATTCTTGCCGTAGGGTTTGAATATAATATTCTTACCCAACGACAGAATCTATCCCCCAATTTAAACTTTTCCATTATATTAAATAAATATGACCATTCCACCTGGTCAAAAGCTTTTTCCGCATCTAGCGATATAACCGCTAGATCCATGTCTCGTTTTCTTTTTGAATATAAAACATTAAACAAACGTCTAAGATTATGGGATGAGTAACGTTTTGGGATAAAACCTGTTTGATCAAAATGTATTAATTTAGAAATCACCGAACTTAATCTCCGAGATAAGATTTTGGTTAATATTTTTTGGTCTGTATTTAGAAGCGCAATCGCTCTATATGATCCTGGATCTTCCAAATCTTTATCTATCTTTGGAATAAGTATAATTGTAGATTCATTTAATGAATCTGGCAATTTTCCTTGCTTATATGCATCTCTATACACTGTATGTAATCTAAATATGATCAATTCCAAAAATTTTTTATAAAATTCTGCATTAAGGCCATCCGGGCCCGCAGCTTTTCATATGCCTCCATATGCACTCTTGGGTCTGCATCTTTAATACTCGCACCTATTGTGCAGAAGTTTTGAAGTTTCAGTTGTTCTTGCCTTAATAGCATTTTTGGCCCAGGGTGTGCATTTGCTGCCGTGTGAGTAGGTGCCTCATTATTGTTGTGTAAAGTGTGAAGATTGTTTGTGAAGATAGGCAGATATACTCACCCCTATCTGGAACAGTTGTCCCCTGAGTCTCGGAATCTTCAATTTCATTATAGTGCTGAATAATGTCTGCTATTAAAGCCAACAATTTATTCATGTCGTCAGTGTTTCTAATATCTTCTTCCAGGGAGGGCATGGCATCTTTCAGTTTTCCTGGCAAACAACTAGCAATCCCTTTGATGGCCTAAAGGTTCAGAAAATAAAAGTCACACCCTCGAGGTGTAGCTCACAGATTATTTGTTTAATCATTTTATAGTGTGTTTACACCGATGTATAAATATTCTGTTCTTGGTGGGGAATGTCATTGTTTGGAAGGGAATAATATTTTGCATTTGAAATCTAATGGCAATATTGAGCCCCACAGATTGGGTACACTGCCCCTCAGCCAACAATGAGCCATTCTACATTTCCTTGACCATCATTTGCCTTGATCTATCATTTTCACACCTTACCCTTCCATATCTGTAGTTTCCTTCTCCCCTGACTCTGTCTGAAGAAGGGACTCGACCCGAAACGACACCCATTCCTTCTCTCCAGAGACGTTGCCTGATCTATTGAGTTACTCCAGCATTTTGTATCCATCTCTGGGTATAACATTTACCTGGTCTCAGTCTTAGACATGCCTTCCTCTCACCAGCACAGTCTCTTTTTAAATTTTATAAGCCAATTATGTACATAATTATAATCGGTAACCTCACTTTGCTCTGACTGATTAGATCACATATGTTTGTCAAGAACAGTGGATGGTTCATGCTAATGAATTATGCAGGAGGAACACAGAAGAACACTCTTGTTGCCAAAAATCTCCTTTGTGTTTACGATGCGTATACTGTTAACAACAGTTTTTATGTTTGCTCTAAGTCATCAGATTTTATAATTTTTTAATTGTTCTATATTTTGGATTATTGGAATTTCTGATTGCTATGCTGTTTTCTTTAGGATATTAAAGATGTTCTTTCAGAGATAGAATGACATTTCCTATCATAACACGCTAGTAGAAAATGTTTACACGTTGCTATGAATACAGAAAAGAGACGAGGCAAGAATGAAACCATATTAATGAAACCAATTATATATTATAGAATGTCCTCCAACCTTAGTGTTTGTAATAAATTTGTAATGGAGAAGTATGGAACTATCTCACATTTGTCAACTTGATGAAATCAATGTGCAATATCTGAAAAGCCGATATAAGTTTATTATTTAGTTTCGTTTAGTTTAGAGAAACAGCGCGGAAACAGGCCCTTCGGCCCACCAGGTCCGCACCGACCAGCGATCCCCACACATTAACACTACCCAACACACACCCACTAAGGACAATTTTTTACATTTATACCAAGCCAACTAAACTACAAACCTGTATGTCTATGGAGTGTGGGAGGAACCCAAAGATCTAGGAGAAAACCCACGAAGATCACGGGGAGAACGTACAGACTCAGTACAGACAAGCACCCACGGTCAGGATTGAACCCGGCTCTCTGGCGCTGCGAGGCCAGATTCCTTAATTGAGTAATTAATTGTTAGAAGTGAAAATAACTTTTGCTGCAATTTAAAAACTGAATATTATTTCTGGCCACGTGTAGATTTATAAAGCACTGTTAACACCAATGTGAGATCAATCATCTGAACTTTAAGACCCTGATACAAAGACCTGAGATTGGTCACAAGACATGCCGTCAAAGGTAAGAAGAAGCTCTCACTATCATTAAATCCTCAGGTGTCCGTTGACACCCCGACGGGTCACAGATACCGCCCGACTTTTTCAACATTTTCTCCATCTTAATTGGTTTGGGACGGACGTTGCGAAAAATCTGTACAATTGCAAGATTCACAGGAAAAATAATGAGGGCACTTTCGATTCCGATAATCAGCTCCCGCCATGTGAGAGTACTGCCATCTGCAATAAATAAAACACACAACCTGGTCAACGACATGTCAGCAAAGATGGATGCAAAATGCTGGAGTATCTCAGCAGGTCAGGCAAAAGGAATAGGTGACGTTTCGGGTCGAGACCCTTCTTCAGATCCGAAACATCACCTATTCCTTCTCCCCAGAGATGCTGTCTGACCTGTTGAGTTACTCAAGTTTTTTTGTGGGCTATCTTTGGTTTAAACCCGCATCTGCAGTTCCTACCTACAAACAAAATGTCAGCGACAGGCTGGTCTCCTCCTTATTCCTTGAAGAATAAAGCCCGCTCTAATTAAATAATTTATATATGACAGCATGTTCCCTTTTTGTGTTTGTAATACTTGTAATAGAAGCATTAGACACATATCAATTCAATGCAATCAATGGGCCCAACTTTTCAAATCCCATTAAGTTACTAATGGCAATTGTCATTGCATACCTGTTCATTAAAAAAAAAGAATTTTAGTTTAATTTCCCATATTTTAACTAAATAATTTGCGTTGACTTTCAATGCTGCAAATGTCAAATTGTGATGGTTGTAAAACCAAATGATTGTGTGTATTCATACATTTAAATCCTTTCCACAAGTTACCTTTGATGACAGATGGACGTGGAATGTGAGTTTAAACCAGACCTTTTTCACCAAGTCAGAAGGTGGGATTGAAGAAGCAAATATACTTATCAGTCTTTAGCAAGTATTCCAGTGGATTTTTACAGTGAAGTGTGTAAATTAGTGGTGGAGTGCAGAGGTTGCAGGTGGCGGGGGGAGAGGGGGGGGGGGGTGGTCGGGACGAGAGATGATGGAAATGAGGGAATCTTCCAACTACCCAAATAACATGGTGAGATTGAGGATTTGTGTGCACATGTTCATCTGGTAATACTCAGCATGTGTGTCTCCACCCCTCCAAAGCCAGCAACGTTTAAAACCCCGCGCACACGTCTGTCTCTTGCACGCTAATATGGAATACTACTAAATGAAGAGAAAACCCTATTCATTACATCAACAGGTCTAGGGATTTAATTCCTAGTCACTGATGAGATACTAATCTCAGCAGTCCAGTGGCTGAGATGTTAGATTTAAAGAAGTACCCTCTCGATTCATAAGTGGGCAAAACAGCTCATTGCTAAATTAATCTTGCTGAAAAAAACCATCCGTGTGGACAATAGGAATAAACAGGATTATCTCAATGTCATGTTTTCCACAGCCTGCCTAGACAATGATGGCTTCTATAGGTGACCAGGAGAGAGGGACTTTTACATCGAGGAGAGCAATCACCTCCCGAAGAAAACAAGTTAAAAGAGACCAGAACCAACTGGAAATATGAAGTTAGTTCGACAGTCGAGAGGGTTTTATTGTCATGTGTCCCAGATAGAAAAAGTGGCATTCTTACTTGCAGCAGCACAGCAGAATATGTAAACATAGTATACTGTACAAAATATAATAATACATGAAAAAAAAGTTCAGTGTGCGTGCATATATAGTGGATATATAGTTGCTAAATATATGAAAGACTAGGATAGGTTAACCTTTCTGCTCAGTCTATTGTGCATTTCCTTTTGTAATTTTCACTTTGTATCATTAACATGTACCTAGTTCCCCTTCCTGGTCGTTTCCATTGGCAGCTGTGTTCCAGAACATGATGTTGGTCAGCATTGTGCAGAGCAGGAGGGAAAAGCAGCAGGAAACTCGCTGGACTCTGGTGAAGGAACTCCTCGGGGGACGAGCAATCACGGAAAACCAGATATGTTGGTCCGTGAAGCTTTCAGCTGTCTTCATGAAGAACAAGTTGCTGCAATGTGTCAAATTCAATCAACAGGATTAATCAATTCTTTGACAACATCCGTCCCAAATTAATATTGAATAAGCAATTAATGCACGTTAATAGAGGAGCAAAGAACATTTGAATCATGGCATAACATTAGCAGGTGATTTATGGGCCACAAGTCTACAGTTAATAACATTCCCCCGTGGAAAACAAAAATGGAAACATCATGAACTGAATATTAAATCACAATTGAAATTCATTTCTAGATTCCATTATAAAGTTGCTATTATGATTATTATTGTGGATTGACTCGTCTAAATTATTAGAAACAGGATAGGGAGCAAATATTCTATAAAAGGTTGGAACTACTTAACCATCAGGGTATTGTTCTAAATGATCTCACATCAGAACAAAGATGAATTTAATGCAAAATACTTTCAGACATCCAGAGATTATGAAAGGCCTTATCGATGCGATTCTTTCTTCCCTAATGGTTTACTATTTTCATCAGGCACGTTTAGCAACTCAGAGTGTTAACCATTTTTTTCTATTTAAATATATTGAAAGCCTTGCTCTGTACTTCCACAAGCACATGTTTGATACTTTCACATTGCATTGCTTTGGCACACCTTTGTGTCAGTTTAATTACATTAAAGGAAAGTTCTCTTCTGCCTGAACCTACATAGCATTTGAAATGAGATGCTCGGTAAATTGTCTGTTGTCTATGAGTTTGTCAGTGCTTCTGAACTGAAGTGTTCTATTACGATGGTATTGATAGCCTTTTGAGGAATAGAAAACACATTTGATAAAACCTCGTTGGAATGAGATGTTAAAGAAGGAACTGCAGATGCTGGAAAATCGAAAGTACACAAAATGCTGGAGAAACTCAGCGGGTGCAGCAGCATCTATGGAGGGAAGGAGATAGGTAAGGTGTATTTGAGTGTCGGATACAATTTCACCACCAACTTCCATCCGGCACTAAAATACACCTGGACCATTTCCAACATTTCCCTACCATTCCTTGACTTCACCATCTCCATCGCAGGGGATACACTCCTGACCGACATCCGTTATAAGCCCACTGACTCCCACGGCTACCTGGACTACTCTTCCTCCCACCCTGCTTCCTGTAAGGACTCCATCCCCTATTCCCAATTCCTCCGTCTACGCCGCATCTGCTCCAAGGATGGGGTGTTCCACACCAGGGCATCACAAATGTCCTCATTCTTCAGAGAATGGGGATTCCCCTCCCCCACTATAGTTGAGGCTCGCACCAGGGTCTCCTCCATACCCCGCAACACTGCCCTCTCTCCCCATCCCCCCACTCGCAACAAGGGCAGAGTCCCCCTAGTCCTCACCTTTCACCCCACCAGCCGGCGCATACAACACATAGTCCTCCGCCAGTTTCGCCACCTTCAACGTGACCCCACCACTCGCCACATCTTCCCATCTCCCCCCCCTGTCAGCCCTCCGCAAAGACCGCTCCCTCCGCAACTCCCTTGTCAATTCTTCCCTTCCCTCCCGCTCCACCCCTTCCCCGGGCACTTTCCCTTGCAACCGCAAGAAATGCTACACTTGTCCCTTCACCTCCCCCTTCCACTCCTTTCAGGGACCCAAGCAGTCCTTCCAGGTCCAACAGAGGTTCACCTGCACCTCCTCCAACCTCATCTACTGCATCCGTTGCTCCAGATGCCAGCTGATCTATATCGGTGAGACCAAGCGGAGGCTTGGCGATCGTTTCGCCGAACACCTCCGCTCGGTCCGCAAGTGGCTGAGCACTTCAACTCCCCCTCCCATTCCGTATCCGACCTCTCTGTCCTGGGCCTCCTCCATGGCCAGAGTGAGCAACACCGCAAATTGGAGGAACAGCACCTCATATTCCGCTTGGGGAGTCTGCATCCTCTTGGCATGAACATTGAATTTTCTCAATTCTGTTGACCCTTGCTGTCTCCTCCCCTTCCCACCTCTCCCTCAGCCCTCGGGCTCCTCCTCCTCCTTTTTCCTTTCTTCCCCCCGCCTCCCCCCACCCCCCATCAGTCTGAAGAAGGGTTTCGGCCCAAAACGTTACCTATCTCCTTCGCTCCATAGATGCTGCTGCACCCGCTGAGTTTCTCCAGCATTTTGTGTACCTTGGAATGAGAACCTGAAATCTGAACACCTTTCAAAGTACACTTAAGATAATGCAGTAAACGAGACACCATATAGTTCCATATCTGGTGAAGTTGAAGTAATTCAAACATAGCCACACATTAAACTGCAAACAACTTTGATCCAGCTGAGTTAGGTCACAGGACCACAAAGACCTTGATTTATAGAGCACCCTTCGTGTAGAAAGATACCCAGGGCATTGATACATTGAGTGGTACATTGAGAAAAATACATTAACAAACAAATAGTTGGGGTCTGTAGAAGGGTCTCGACCCGAACCTTCGCCTATTTTCTTCGCTCCATAGATGCTGCCTCACCCGCTGAGTTTCTCCAGCATTTTTGTCCACCTTAACAAACAAATAAATGGTTTCAAGGAAAATGGCTAAAAGCTTGATCATAGAGGAACTTTAAGAAGGATTTGAAATGAAGATGTAAAAGATGAGGAATGATGGAGGTTGGAGCTGAGACCGTTGAAGATAAATTACTTCATTGAACAAGGGAAAATGGAAATTCTGAGGCCAGAATTATCGGAATAGATTCCTCAATTCCAGCAGGGGGCACTAGTGAGTTGCTGTGCTGTAACTCAACAAGCATTTTGGTCATTGGCTTCTTACGATACGATATAACTTTATTTATCCCAGGAGGGAAATTGATCTGACAACAGTCATAAAACACAAGATACATGACACATGAAATTAAAGGGACGAGTGGAAAGGATTGGGGCTGTGCAAAGTTTGGGGAGGTGAGTCAGTCTATCCCACGGCAGAAGGGGGAAGAGTTGTAGAGTTTGATAGCCACAGGGATAAATAATCTCCTGTGGCGTTCTGTACTGCATCTTGGTGGAACCAGTCTGTTGCTGAAGATAGACACAAAATGCTGGAGTAATGTCCTTCCTAATGACTCTGGAACTCTCTGCCACAGAGGGTAGTTGAGGCCAGTTCATTGGCTATATTTAAGAGGGAGTTAGATGTGGCCCTTGTGGCTAAGGGGATCAGAGGGTATGGAGAGAAGGCAGGTACGGGATACTGAGTTGGATGATCAGCCATGATCATATTGAATGGCGGTGCAGGCTCGAAGGGCCGAATGGCCTACTCCTGCACCTAATTTCTATGTTTCTATGTTTCTATGTTGGTGAGACCACACCTGGAGTATTGCGTACAGTTCTGGTCTCCAAATCTGAGGAAGGACATTATTGCCATAGAGGGAGTGCAGAGAAGGTTCACCAGACTGATTCCTGGGATGTCAGGACTGTCTTATGAACAAAGACTGCATAGACTCGGTTTATACTCTCTAGAATTTAGGAGATTGAGAGGGGATCTTATAGAAATTTACAAAATAAGGGGTTGGACAGGCTAGATGCAGGAAGATTGTTCCCGATGTTGGGGAGGTCCAGGACGAGGGGTCACAGCTTAAGGATAAGGGGGAAATCCTTTAGGACCGAGATGAGAAGGACTTTTTTCACACAGAGAGTGGTGAGTCTCTGGAACTCTCTGCCACAGAGGGTAGTTGAGGCCAGTTCATTGGCTATATTTAAGAGGGAGTTAGATGTGGCCCTTGTGGCTAAGGGGATCAGAAGGTATGGAGAGAATGCAGGTACAGGATACTGAGTTGGATGATCAGCCATGATCATATTGAATGGCGGTGCAGGCTCGAAGGGCCGAATGGCCTACTCCTGCACCTAATTTCTATGTTTCTATGTTTCTATGTAACTCAGCAGGACAGACAGCATCTCTGGAGAGAAGGAATGGGTGATGTTTCGGGTCGAGACCCTACTTCAGACTAATCAGTCTGTAAAAGGGACTCGACCCGAAACGTCACCCATTCCCGTCGAGAGATGCTGCCTGCCCCGCTGAGTTACTCCAGCATTTTGTGTCTGCCTTCGATTTAAACCAGCATCTGCAGATCTTTCCTGCACCTGTTGCTGAAGGTTGACCAGTGTGTCATGTCCAGCTGTCCATCATGTCCCTGATGATCCGCAGTTTGAGGAGCATCCTCCCCTCCAAGACCACCTCCCATGAATCCAACTCCACCCCTAGGACGGAGCCAGCCTTCCTGATGAGTTTGTGAAGAAATGTAGTAGCACTGAGCACTACTGAATCAGCCTGACACAAGGAATTCCTCTTCCTTATGTGCCCTGCTGCAAAGGGTATCATATAAGTCAGGATCTGGTTCTGAGGACCAGATCCTGGTTCTGAGGCCAGCTGATCTATATCGGTGAGACCAAGCGGAGGCTTGGCGATCGTTTCGCCGAACACCTCCGCTCGGTCCGCAATAACCAACCCGACCTCCCAGTGGCTCAGCACTTCAACTCCCCCTCCCATTCCGTATCCGACCTCTCGGTCCTGGGCCTCCTCCACGGCCAGAGTGAGCAACACTGCAAGTTGGAGGAACAGCACCTCATATTCCGCTTGGGGAGTCTGTATCCTCTGGGCTTAAACATTGAATTTTCTCAATTCTGTTAACCCTGGCTGCCTCCTCCCCTTCCCACCTCTCCCTCAGCCCTCGGGCCCTGGCATTCCTTCTCTCTCTATCTCTCCCCCACCCAAGTCGCACTAGCTTCTCATTTTCACACCACAAACAGCTTACAATGGCCTGTTTCCTTTATCATCGATACTTTTTTGCATATCTTTCATTCATTGTTCTTTATCTCTCCACATCACCGTCTATATCTCTCGTTTCCCTGATCCCTGACCAGTCTGAAGAAGGGTCTCGACCCGAAACGTCGCCTATCTCCTTCGCTCCTTAGATGCTGCTGCACCCGCTGAGTTTCCCCAGCCTTTTGTGTACTCTCTGGTTCTGAGGACCATTGGGGAGGACTGTCGTTGTTGGTCAGAAGAGCCCGTTATCATTGATAGATGTCGGTGGGCCATGTCATTGCTAATCATGGGGGAAGGAGGGTGGGGGGGGTGGGTTGGTGGTCAGTACGTTGGAGGGTTTAAGTGGTGGTAGGTAAGGCTTTGTAATTGGTAATTGTGGAGCTCGTGGAGTGTAGTGTAAAACTGTTACCTGTGTGTGGTGTGGAGGGGTTTAGATAAAGCAACCACCACTGCATTGTGTGGATGTGGGAAGGATGCCAGGAGATCAGTCAGCGGCTCCTTGGATTTGTAAATAGGGTGCAGCCTGGCTCATAAGGTTGAGGGCACACGGAGCTGGTTTCTTGTTGGAGAGGTGGGGACTTTGGTGGGACGCTGGGGTGAGAAGAGATGGTATACCTCTCGCAATGGTACTAAGTAATTAAATTAGAACTGGTCTGTGTAGAAATCCAACACTAAGTTAGGATCAGAGCACCAAGGCCCGTTTAAAGCATGCAGTGCCCAACAGGTGCGACTAAGAAAGCTTGGTTCGCTTGTGACAAACATTAGATCTAAATTTTCCAGCAATCCAAGCAGGACTAGAAGTGGCTTTGTTATTGGTGCATCCAACTTAGAAAACAGTCCATCAATATTTGGGAATGGGAAGTCATGGGTAGGTTCTGGTCCGGACTTGTGATTTAACCAGGAAAACCAACATGTTGTCTTGAACACCGTGGGATATCAACTTCTTCATTCTGCCAAATTTCCGCAGGAGAGATTATGGAAGGGCTGGAGGAATTTATGAAGAGAGCAAAAGTCTAAATATTGCGGGATGTTTGTAGGCCAATGATGATTGGGGATGAAGGGTAAACAGGATTCAGTTCAGGATGGCGATTGGGCATCAGAATTTTGGTTGATTTAAATTTAACATCTAAATATTTTAAATTTCATGCTAAGATTTCATGCACTTCATTAATGAAAAATAAACTGTCCAAACTACCCTAGTTGAAATCAAATGATATTTGCTCACAAGTCTGAGGTGAGTCGCATTCATTATTACTCGTCTCAAACTCTCATATATTGCCACGGTTACAACAAAGTAAACAAAATAATCTCAATAAAGAATAAAACGAGCCAAATTATTCATATAGAATTTACCGGAAGTCTTTCATTTCTGCCTCGGAAGCGACAGGGAAAACTTTGTCAAGGATAAACTCTCCCAAGTCAACTGCCAACCAGCAATTGCAGAAGAAAAACCATCGCTGCTCTGTTTCGGGATCTTGTATAATGACGTGATTAATGTACCTGTAATTAGAGAGATGTTAAAAGCAGCACATTCTAGAGTCTTACACTCTAGAGTTATTTTACAAGTTTTGCTTTGTCAGATTAACTGCTGCCAAAAGGCATTGATCATGCATGAAACGTGTGCTGTCCGGGATTGTGAAAGTACTAAAGGAAGATTCAATGAATGGGACTTACCAGGATGAGCTGGATCCTGAATTATTATGCCACAGTCGGATGCTGGTGAGGTCTCCCAGTGGAAAGGGGGTAGCAAGAAGAAATTCATCTTCTGAACTTTGCTGAAATACTGGTTTCTTTGGGTCAAATAAATGATGGGAGTCACTGCAACCGGCTAAACCATAGATTGTTATTACTACCTGTGAAAGTATAAAAGTATTTATTACTACTGAATCCCCATCTGTCGACTCAGCAGAGGCTGACTTTCCATATGGGTCTAAAAGTGCAGATGATATTTAGATAGGATTCAAAAGAATAACTGTTTGAATATGGTGACAAGGTCATGCAAACAATTAATGTAGTAATGTTGACAGAAGAACAATTGTGTAATCTGGCCCATTAAGGCCACTGGATGCTAATGTTCACCTTCACTTCATCTTGGGTTTTCTTTCCCAATAGCTCTGATCTTCTTCATGCACTACTGAATGTTATTGCACAGATCCATCTGTGACCTTGTTGATGTCATATTCCCATCAACTACAATTCAATCTGTAAAGTTTTCCTGCTAAATATAATCAAGATCAAAGTCCGCATCTTTGGATCTTACATTTGTGTAATTTTCCCTCCCTCTCAGAACAATGCCTGTGGTTTGACAAATTGTTTTCAGCATCTGTTTCGCAAACCCACTTCCCATTGCTCCAAATCAGAATGACTTGAGTAGAGGTGCATCTTAACATTTGTGTGGAGGCTCCTTACATTTCTTCCAGTCTCTTCAAGCTGCCTACATCAAGTGTGGAGCCGAAGAGTGTGGGGAAGAGAAGTTAGTCTGCTCGGGCCAGGAGAAGGATGTACGAGTGGAACACACAAAAAAGTGAACACTGGAGAAGCTAGACCCAAACCAGGGCAAAAGATTCAATCTTAATACTGTTATTAACACAATATATCCCCCACCTTTCAATAAATACAAATTGCACTAGAGTGTCTCAACAAGCTTTCCAATAGCATTTCTAAGACACAATTGTCAAGATCAACAATATTATGGAACACAATCCCCTTTAAAGGTTCATCCATCACGATTTGGGAATGCATTGCTGTTATTTTATTGTCACTTGGTCAAGACTAAATGAATTTGATGAATGAACAGCAGTAATTCACTGGTAAGGTCACAATCGCTTTCTGAGGCAGGTAAAGATGGTCAATAAGTGTAATCTTACCTCCCACAACAATATCCGAACAGGAATTAGAAACTTCATCTAATAATTGTAATTTATGAAAAATATATTATTCTCCTGTTCTTACCTGCAACTCTTAGTGACTTTTTCCTCTCTATATTTGTAGATTTTTTGGAACAAAGCTATTTTAACATTTCAATTTACTTTTATTTTCACACCATTCAAAATATTTTTCCCAACCTTAGATGTAGTTCCTGCTCCTCTCCGATGCCCAGTGAAGACTTTCACCAAGTAAAAGTATTTGGCAAATGGGTCATTATCTGCAAGAAGAGTTTTTTTCACCTTTATGGAAGAAACAAAAATTAAGGAAAGGCTATTGAATGCTTCCAAACGTCAACGTTGGGGTGCAGATTCACAGAGATAAAATTATACTTTTTTATGCAGCAGTTTATTTTAAGATTCTGCAGGAGCAGACGACCTGATTATTGTTCAGGATAATTTCTTATCGCTAAAAATAAGATACGAGTTCGTCAATGACGCATATTCATAAAAATTTCAATACTACGTCCTTCGATGTTTCCCTGAGAAAATGAATGTGCAAAACATCACTAAAAGGGAAATGAATGAAACTTGGGAACTTTTGAAAGCTCGGAAGTTTCAGTGAACACTCAACTCAACTCTGGGTGTGTAGCACTGGTGTGTAGCTCTGGTGTGTAGCACTGGTGTGTAGCTCTGGTGTGTAGCACTGGAAAGGCACATTGAAATGAACCCCGGCTCTTAACGAATTAAGTAATACATTTTTAAGTGTAAATAAAAAACATTGCACTTTTAGACATTAGCATCACCATTGAAGATTTATAAAAATTAATGGTGGTTTACAAATCTTCAATAATTATTTATTTACCCCAGCTTTGATTTCAAATAATTGTTGGCACACCAGACATTTGGACTTTTCCATGTTTTTGTTGTGGCTCTGCAGAAAACTGCTGCCAATCACCTAAACAAGTGTCTGCGAGTTTCTTCTCTGCTATTGAAATGCAGAAGTCCTGATCCTAATGACTTAGTTCTGTTGCGAAATGCCTGGCTTCATAGAAACATAGAGAATAGGTGCAGGAGGAAGCCATTCGGCCCTTCGAGCTAGCACTGCCGTTTATTGTCATTCATTGTGATCATGGCAGATCCCTTGCAGGATGGGAGTCCTCATATCGTATGTACGGAGGAGAATTGCTGGAGTTCCCCAGCGCTAATGTTTTGATTAATCTGCTCTTGGATTCTGCACCAGGTGAACCAAGAACAAGATGCATCAGGTGATTGAAAGGAACAATAGGCAAGAACAAGGCAATAAGTCGACAATGATTTCCAAATGTTCAACATAAGGTAGAATCCATCCTATATAATCATGGTTCTTGCATGCCTTGGGGTAATTGAACAGGACACTAGAATATAACCAGCCAATGGTTATAGAAGCATTGGTCTTCTATCCAATATTCTGTTCAATGTTATGTTCTTGTACAAAATTGATCCGATTTGTAAATATTCACGTTCAGATCACTATGATGTTTAATTCCTGTTCAGTTTAGTTTAGTTTAGAGATACAGCACGGAAACAGGCCCTTCGGCCCACTGGGTCTGCGCTGACAAGCGATCTCCACACATTAACACTATCCCTCACCCACTAGGGCCAATTTTTACATTTACCAAGCCAATTAACCTACAAACCTGTACATCTTTGGAATGTGGGAGGAAACCGAAGATCTCGGAGAAAACCCACGCAGGTCACTGGGAGAATGTACATACTCTGCAAAGACAGCACCCATAATCGAGATCGAACCCGGCTGCATTCGCTGTAAGGCAGCAACTCTACCACTGCGCCACCGTGACTGTTGACATTAAACTATTCTGCAATGCCAACTTAATATGAAATTTAACATTTGCATTTTTTCAACAATATGACATCACTTCCATTTAACTCCTTCAGCTTTCTCATATTATTTAAAATCAATATATTTTGAAAAATGTCGGTACAAGTTCATGAATATGCCTTGTAATTGTAATGTTTCACTTAACCTCAGTTGTAAATAATATACAGAGTATTGAAGTTACAGCACCATCTTACCTTCACTAAATCCTGCCTGTCCTTTGCCCGAGCCCATATGACCAACATGATGTACACTCCAACTACAGCAGCCAGTAATGAGACAACCACAGAATTGTCTTTGACCTTAGAAAATAATTCCACTGTTTCTGTGATATCCACTGTATTGGGCAAAACAATGAAAGAGGTCGCAAATAAACTGAAGTGATTGCAATGGCACTGGATCCTTTCTGGGTTTGTTCGTGGGCCCACCTGCAGGGATGAAATCAATTTGGATGTGAATCATTCTATGTTCAATATGAAAGACAAAGTACAGTAGAAATTTCTCAAACAAACCCAGAGTGCCAAATTCAACAACTACCTGAAATACGCCATTAAGATTTCTCTGTCAATGGTCACATTGTGAGTAATGTCTCACTCAGTCCTCATCCATTAATGAGGACTATCTCATAAAAACAGATCCCCATTAGAGCACAGTTCGAAGGAAGAGGAGAGAGCTGAAGGGAATGGCTTTGAAGTAGGCTTGGGAAGTGTGATGAATAGTTAAACGAGAATGGCCCAGGATGTGATGAAATTACAACATCCGTAAATGGGTGAATCATGATGGGTACCCATAAAAGGTAAACTAGGAGAAGGCTTTCCATAGAATGTATAAACGGTTTGGACTTAATTGACTCTAATTAGGAAGTTTATAGATGCTATTAAATTGGCAGCATAGTTCATAGTGAGGAAGGAAGTTCTAGGCTGCTAGAAAACATCATTTGACTGGTTAGCTGGCCACAGAAGTGGCAAATGACATCCCATCTAGTAAAGAATGAAGGAATATAACTAAGGAAGGCAATCAATATAAATAGGAATATATTGAGAAGTTATAGGGAACTAAGGATTTTGAAGGCATCTCCACAAATTTCTGAGGGTAGAAAAACGGGTGAAGAAGGCATACCTTTGCAAGCAGAAGGACCAAGAAACAACAGTTTAAAAACTAGAGCACATTTACAGTTCTGGTCAGCAAACTACAGGAAGGAAGCCAGAGAGAATGCAAAGGAAATATGAGTAAATTGCAAGGGTAATGAAGTATAAGTGAAAACACAAGGAAGTGCTGATGCTCCGCCCACACACACACCCGCGCACACCCCTCCCCCACACACTCCCCCACACAATCCCCCGCTCACACCCCTCCCCCCGCGCACACCCCTCCCCGCACACCCCTCCCCCGCGCACACCCCTCCCCCACATACTCCCCTGCGCACACTCCCCCCCACGCACACCCCTCCCCCGCACACCCCTCCCCCCCCCGCACACCCCTTCACCCACTCACACCCCCTCCCCCACCCGCCCCACACCCACATTTTTGTCACATGAGCAAAAAACATAAATTAACTAATTTCTTAAGTGTTTATTCTATTCAACTTTTTGAACATCCTAAAAATATGTAAAGAGAACTAGAATTTAAAAAAAGTTTAATTACCACTGGAGTTGGAAAATCATTCTATTAGAATGATTAAAAAACCATTGCAACATCTAAACACTGGGCTTCAGCCCCACCCTACTCTTTCAGGCTTTGATTACTGCAGCTTTTTTCTTATAAAACTTGCTTAAAAAACCATGGAGCATGTGAATTAGCAACACAAAGTAAAGTGACAGTTCAACAGTTGTCTACGGTGATCCTCCAGTGTTGCCTTTTATACATTTACCAGACTAAGTGGGACCCGTTGGGTCCCAGCATCACACAGGAGGACTGATCCCCCAACGCAACATTCCACCTCTCCACCAATTCCAATTTTGGTGGCCAGTGCGGGGCGGGGGGGGGGGGGGGGGGGCTTTCTGGAACACTAGTATAGGTGTTGTGGGCTGAAGGGACTGGTTTCCAGAGGGCTAGTATGGACATTGTGGGCCGAATGGACTTGGGCTGGCTTTAGCATTTCCAAACCAACACAGCTTTACCATTTCCAAACCAAAGGCAACACAGCTTCAGCATTTCCAAACCAAAGGCAACACAGCTTTAGCATTTCCAAACTATATTTTCAAACCACATTAAGGGCACTGACAGGTCAGTAAAACCATTCACAGTTCAGTAGACATGTGTTCAGTGTTATTCACAGCTCAAACCAAGAGACGTGACCCTCTCGCTCCCCCATCGTGCAGAGACTGATTGAGACACTCAACACTTCCGGGTTTTATAGTCCCTCTGGAAGAGGCGTGGCCTTCAGGAGAGAGAACCTCAACATTTTTTAAACACTAATAACTCTTTAATTTTTTATCGATGGGATGAAATCCTCTTGTCGTGAGCAGCGGAGGGGGACTCTGAGTAAGATGGCCAAAAATTACAGCCATAAGTGGCAGCGTTTTTTCTAAAATCAATATACAGAACAACAGGAAGTGGTCAAGATCAGACTGTTAGTAATATAGATGATCCCACTAGCTTGTCTGGTCTTCCCTAAAAGGGTATATTACAGTAAATTTGGGAAATATCCTGTTACTTTGAAATTAGAAAACCATAGGTAGAGAGAAAAAAAACATGTCACGTTTCCAGCTTCACTGCCATTAAAACCAATAAGACCAATAACCACTTTCCCTTACTAACCACTTTAATGGCAATGCCTTTTTTAAGTATAGAAACAAATATATAAATATCTGAATAAATTAAGTCATTCACCCTTCATTCACCCCTCTAGTTTCATTCACCCCAAAATAATTTCATTCAGCCCTGGGTGAACCACTCACCAGTTTAAGAAGCACAGGTCTACCTTATCAATGCTTTTCAGAATTTTAGAAATATAGTTTACATTATTGTTCCCTCTGGGGACTGCTCTTTCCCTGACTAATGTCCTGCTCCTGATATATTTCCAGAATATCTTGTGTTTCTCCTTAGTTTACTTTCGCAGAGTATTTCATGACCCCATTTTATTCTCCTAATTTCTTTAAGTTATCTCCTACACACTCAGTATTCTTCAAGAAACTTCCTCAATCTCATGTGTGGGAAGTTACTGCCGACGCTGGTTTACATCGATGCTAGACACAAAATGCTGGAGTAACTCAGCGGGTCAGGCAGCATCCCTGGAGAGAAGGAATGGGTGACATTTCAGATCGAGAACGTTCTACAGACTGAGAGTCTGGGGAGACTGAGACCCTGGGATATGGAAGGGTAAGGTGTGAAAACGAGAGATCAAAGGGGATGAAGCTCAAGGGAAATGTAGAATGTTTAACGGGGATAGAGTTCCTGGATAGATCCGGTGTACGCCTCGAACAAGGATTGTTCGACGTACCTTTAGTGGAGATAGAGTTCGGGGATAGGGCCAGTGTACACATGGAACAGGGATTGGTCCTTGATCTCAGTTGTCTATATCTGCCATACGTTTACTCTTTTTCCAATATCCTTTGTCATCCAAGGTTCCTTAATCTCACTGCTTTTTCCTTTCGCCTCCTGGAACATGTTGGCCTTCAACTCTTACTCGCTCCCTTTTAAAAAAGCTCCCACTTGTTAGCCACCTTCCACTCATCTCACCTTACATCCTTGCATTGACCAAAAATGCTCCACTTCATCCCAATACAAGCACTTAGCATTGAAGGTGGTTATGGTAAAAGTTGTAGCGTTGACCTCAGACACATTTGCCTTCAGGAGAGGTTTGGCTGTCAAGTAATAAGTTCCATTCCTTCCCATTAACAGTTCGGGCTGAATGACCCAACTGTAGATGTTGGCTGGAAAGAGATAAATAAAGTAATAATATTCCACTTCTTGTTACAATATACAAACTCATTTGAGAAGAGGCCTTACTAAGAAATTTACATATGATTCAACTGAGGTATCATAGAATCTTACAATTCAGAAACAGATCCTCACTGAAAATCAATGAACCTACTTTTACATCATCTGCAACTCCTTTAATATGCCCCTTACTCTTAAATATAAATCATTTATAGATATTTCAAAAAGTAAAGGACTGAGCAATGGGCCCTATAGAACTCCACTGGCAGCAGCCATTGTGCCTGTGCCAACACTCTCACAGAGTTTTCCCAATTAAACCTTCCTTGTAATCATGTATTGTCTTTCCGCTGGCTGGTTAGCACGCAACAAAAGCTTTTCACTATACCTCGGGACATGTGGCAATAAACTAAACTGAACTGAACAGAAACCCAGTCCCCCTTCAGTGTAAAACTGTACCCATTTGTTTAAGCCGTTACAATTTAACACTTCTAGGCAATTTATTCAAGATGATCACATCTCACTATTTATAAAATCATCCCAATGTCATAACTCAATGTTTGAGATGTTATAAGGCAAAAATAAAATTGTTCTCAAAGTGCTGATTTCACCTTCCTGTTGATCATTTTCCCCCAATAATCTTAAATCAAATTTCTTTGATCATCAATAGCCCCACCAACATCAACATTTTCTTCCTATCAACTGGAATAAAATCACCCATGATTTTAAACATCTCCCTTAAATCCCCTGTTAACCTTTTCTATGTTTGTGAGAAGAGCAACCTCAAACTTTCTGTTCAATCTTTCAAAACAAAATATTTCAGAAGGTTTGTCACAGTTTATGAACTGCTGTGAAAATATACATGGTATTTGAAATAAAAAGTTAATAAAGTCTCTGCTTTTTTAATCCCTTTGTTCAAAGGTTTGCAATTGTATTCCATTCTTATATTTGATACATTTCAGTCAGAGTTCCTCACCCCTTTCAGAAGTTGATTTTAGTTTTTTCCCCCTTTATAATGAACATCTCAAACATTGAGCAGTGGCAATGTTTTCTGACCAGCCCGTGGAAGCTGTACGGAGTGTGTAGGAAGGAACAGCAGATGCTGGTTTAAACCGAAGAAAGACACAAAAATCTGGAGTGACTCAGCGGATCAGACAGCATCTCTGAAGAAAAGGAATAGGTGACGTTTCAGGTCAAGACCCTCCTTCAGACTGAAAGTCAGGGGAATGGGAAACGTGAGATATAGACGGTGATATAGAGAGGTGCAGAACAACTGAATGAAAGATATGCAAAAAAGTAACGATGAGAAAGGGAACAAACAGTTAGCTGCTTGTTAGGTAGAACGAGTACAGACAATGAGTCTCAACAAGACTTTGAAGCGACTATGACTTGCATGGGGGAGGGAGGGGATGTGACGGTTACTTGAAGTTAGAGAACTCAATATTCATACCACTGGGTTGTAAGCTGCCCAAACAAAATATGAGGTGCTGTTCCTCCAATTAGCGTTTGGCCTCACTCTGACAATGGAGGAGGCCTAGGACAGAAAGGTCAGTGTGGGAATGGGAAGGGGAATTATATGGAGGTTTTATTGTGAATCACAGGATGAAGTGACAAACGGTCACTGATTATTGGGGGATTATAAACCACGGAATTTATAAATTGTACTTAGAACAAGTTGCCTCCTATTTCTGATCTATTGATCTATTGATATTCCACACCCCTTGCCAAACATTGTAGAAGGCAAGGATAGACCACTCCTGCAAAATCCAATGGACCGATGTGTAGTATGCAACAGAGCAGAATCTCCGCCATTTTGGGAATACAACTCTGACTTCCGTTATGCCTCACGGAGTTTAATCCACCAGCAGTGATTTAATACGTACCTTGAAAACAGCTTACCCCTCAGTAGTTATCCTACACAGACCCTCCGTCCTCTGTCTTACCATCTCTTTATCCACATCCACCTCCTCCAGTCCTCTTCATCATCTCCTCCCTCCATTTCTCCAACCCCATTCCCAGTTCTCAATTTCCATAAGACCATGTTATCACTCTCTACATTCCTGTTTCTTGCATCTATCCTTGTGTGACTTTGGCTTCCTTCTATTCCTATTCCAGCCCTCTCATAGAAACATAGAAAATAGGTGCAGGAGTAGGCCATTCGGCCCTTCGAGCCTGCCATTCAATATGATCATGGCTGATCATCCAACTCAGTATCCTGTACGTGCCTTCTCTCCATACCCCCTGATCCCTTTAGCCACAAGGGCCACATCTAACTCCCTCTTAAATATAGCCAACGAACTGGCCTCAACTACCTTCTGTGGCAGAGAATTCCACAGATTCACCACTCTCTGTGTGAAAAATGATTTTCTCCTCTTCCCTTGTTCCCCTTTCCCCCCCTCCCCACCCCTCCTCTATTATGTTCTCTCTCCTCTCCTCGCCTCTCCCATTCATGGTTGAGTTATTTATTTACTTAATTTTGCTTGACATAAATACTGCACTTAGTCTCAATTACCAATGAAACTTTATTCACAACCTGACGATATTCATATTCAGTTTTCAGGGTAACAAATTAAAATAGCAACAAGTTACCTTCACTGTCATTTCCTGGAATGAAGCTTGTTTCAAACTCATACAGGGTCTCATTGGGTTTGTAGTCATACCCAAGATATAGTTGCACTGAAGTAACCGGTTCCGTCGCTATGGAGATAACTAAAGTTGACTCAGTATCTGTTACATGGAACCCAAGTAAGATCGGGTTTGTAAATGTGGTCGATGTGTCTGAGAAAGACTGCGTTGCATTGGATCTGGGAAGTATAATCTTAAGAGAAAAAGAAAATTGGCATTAAATTTGAAGCGATTCATCTCAAAATAGTGAAAAAATGTTCACATCTAAACAGGGGGAGACATTATCCAATTTACCCAAACACATCTTCCTTATTAATTAAGATAGACACAAAAAGCTGGAGTAACTCCGCGGGTCAGGCAGCATCTCTGGAGAAAAGGAATAGGTGACGTTTTGGGTCGAGACCCTTCTTCAGATTGAGAGTCAGGGGAGAGAGAACTGAGGGAGATGATATATTTACCTCAAAGGTTTCTGACAAATTCTCAATCTTTACTTCAGTTCCATTTGAAGACAAAGATATATTGGTCATTGGTCCACTGACATTACTTTGCTCAAGCCAGATTAAAGGATTTTCTCTATAATTCACCATCTAAAAGATGCAGGTAAAAAACGGGATAAAAATCAAAGTGGAAATTCCTTATCAGTATATTGTTTCACCAACTTAATTACTACCTTAATATGTGAGTCACAAACAGATGGAGCTATGGCAAATCGTAGAAACGATACAATATGATAGAACATTATTCATCCCTGGAGAGAAATTGGTGTGCCAACAATAACAACACACAAGGTACACGAAAACTTGAAATTAAAAGAGAAATCAAAAAGAAAAAGAAAAGTGACTGTTGGCTGGCTGCCGTGTGCACAGCGCCTTAACCGGAACGAACGAACAAACAAACTAAGCAGGCTTATCCCCTGGGCAGAGGATTCTAAAAGTAGAGTGTGTGTCCCCCCCTCCCCCACAGGGTGGGAGAACAAAGGTCCCCCTTTGTACTCCCACCGTCCCTCACAGCGGTCCCACCGCGCCGGGTCCATATTGTCTTCCCCTCCCTCCGTAATGCTCATCGATCGCTGGTCGTGGGTCAATCATGAGGCCCCACTGCCTCCGTAGTTCTCGTTGCCGCCGAGGCTCCCACTGCTGCCGAGGCTCACGTTGTTGCCAAGGCCCATTGCTGCCAAAGTTCCCGTTGATGCTGAGGCCCCACCACCATCGAGGCTCCTGTTGCCGCCGAGGCTCCCCTTGCTGCCGAGGCCCCACCACCGCTGGTAATATAGTAAATATTTCCATACATTGTTTTCCGTAATTAAATATTGCTTGTGAGGAACTTAAAAGGTCTGACATTAGGAACTATCATATCTCACTGCTTCCCAAATCGCACTTATTTCATTAGTGACAAATTTTGTGACTATCTGTTGTGAATATAAGATAAACTCAGTAATTCTTACTCTGAAATATCAATGGATCATAGATATTTGCTCGTTCTTATAATATGAAAAACATTTTAGAATAAATGTGTACAAAAGTCTATAAAATAAAAACAACACAACCCTAATCCTACCTTGGCACAGAGGACCTACCCAGCACCTATTCCAATACAATGGACTTGTTTTTCTAATTGTGTTTCGCACTTTTTTATTGCCATCTTGTTCCTTGCAATAAGTATCTTGCAGGACTTGTGTATTTTGTGTAATGTATGTTTTTGTGTGTTGCCTGGGTCTGCGGGCCTGTGGGGCTGCTCCAAGCAAGAATTTCACTGTTCCTGAACTCCACTGTACATCTGCATATGACGACAAGCACAACCTGACTTGTATTATATGAATGAAGGACTGAGAAGCTTGTTTATATTCTGCAGTGTAAGCATGGGGGAAAGGAAGCACATCAGTGAGCGATCATCCTATAAGAAGAGGTGAATTAGCATTACAGAGGTGGGAGAGGACAAACACAAGCAGAGGGAGCCAGTATTAAAAATGCCTTGCAGGTTTCCACATGTGCATCCATTGGATATATACAGATGAAGATGAAAAAGATCACCATGACATTGTATGGAAATTATAATCAGGAGCTCTTTAATTAAGAGGATAACGATTTCATTTTGTAACTAAGGACTTCTGACTAGCATATTGTCTATAGTAGAACATAGGTTTCAAGGTTAGTTTATTGTCACATGTACCAATTAAGGTAGAGTGGAATTCAAATAACATGGAACAGCATAGTACAGGAACAGGTCAATTTGGCCATTATGTCTACACTACTCATGATGCCATTTTAAACTAATTGCACCAGACAGCATGTGGTTCATATTCCTCTATTCCCTACCTGTTCACGAGTCTGTGTAGTACTTTGTAAAGGTACACAAAAATGCTGGAGAAACTCATCGGGTGAGGCAGCACCTATGGAGCGATGGAATAGGTGACGTTTCGGGTCGAGATCCTTCTTCAGGCTGGGTCTCAACCCGAAACGTCACCTATTCGTTCGCTCCATAGATGCTGCCTCAACCGCTGAGTTTCTCCAGCATTTTTGCCTACCTTCGATTTTTCCAACATCTGCAGTTCTTTCTTAAACAGAGCTTTTTAAAAGTTGCTTGCATATCTGCTACTTCTATCTCAAACGGCAGTGCATTCCGGGCTCTCAACACTCTGTGTAAATGTTGTGCTGTGCATGCATCCTTTTTACTGTTCCCCTCTCATCTTAAACCAATGCTCTCTGCTATTTTGGGATAAGATTCTGACTACCTACCTAATCTATGCCTCTCATACTGTAAGATAGTTGTATCAAGTCACCCCTCAGCCTCCAAAGATCCAGAGAAAACAAGTTTGTCCAAGCTCTCCCCATAGCTAATATACTACAATCCTGGCAACATCCTGGTAAACTGCACATCCTTCCTATAGCGTAGTGACCAGAAATGCAGACAATGCTCCAAACATGGCTCAACCAAATGTTTGTACAGATGCAACATGACTTTTATCACTAACAGTCTGACCTGGTCAAATAACATCTCATCAACAGTTAAGAGAGCGCAGCAGCGGTTGCACTTTCTGCACCGGATGAGAAGAGCTCACCTCCCCCATCCCATCCTCACCACTTTCTACAGGGGCACCATAGAGAGTATTTTGACCAGCTGTATCTCTGTCTGGTTCTGGGACTGTAAAGCCTCTGACTGGAAGTCCGTGCAGAGAGTGGTGAGGGGATATTGCGACCAAACGTTGTGTGTCTAAGGCCAGCAGTATTATAAAAGACCCCACACATCTCCATCACGAACTGTTCACTTTGCTGCCCTCGGGCAAAAGATATCGTAGCATAAGGAGCAGAACATCAAGGTTCTGCAACAGCTTCTTCCCACGAGCCATCAGACTCCTGAATGCCATGTAATGGGCTGCCACCACTGTCTATTTATCCTTTTATCCTTTTTATCCATTTTATCCATGTTTATCCTTCTGTTAATTATTGTGTTGCACAGGGAGCCAAATGCAACGGAATTTTGTTTGGAACTGCATATATCGATGTATTTCTAAATGACAATAAAGTTTGTTCAACTTTGACTGACTTTGACTTTTATACTTAAAGTCCCAACCAATTAAAGTAAGCAAGCCATGTGCCTTCTTTACCACCCTATCCACGTACACAGCTACTTTCAGGGTATAAAGGACTTGCTCCTTATCATCCCTCTGTATATCAATGCTCCAAAGGGTTCTGCCATTTACTGTAAACTTCCTTCATGTATTTGACGTCCCAAAATGCATTACCTCACACTTATTCAAATCAAGTCCCAAGGTATCGGACTTCACAGCATGGATGCTAAACTTTTAAGTTGGAAATAAATATTTTCACATTAGAACTGATGAAATAGGATGGAGTAAATTGAACCCAATAACAACTACACTGCTCTGATTCTCTTTATTACAGAGCATTGAAGAGAGTAAAACCCCTGTCTCACGGTACGAGTTCATTCCAAGAGTTCTCCCGAGTTTGCCCTGATTCAAACTCGGAGATTTATAGTAATGGCCATTCGTCGGTGTTGAAAAATCTTCACGAGTCTTCCTGTGCTTACCTGCCGTTAGCAAGTCTTCCCAAGTACCTGCCATTAGCGTTACGAGCTGCTAAGAGACGTCCCTGAGCTCCGACGTACCCACTACGTTCATTCTCTGTGCTTACCACAAGTTTGATTTTTTTTTAAACTCGGGAGAGCTCTTGGAATGAACTCGTACTGTGGGACAGGGCTATGAGGATTTAGATTCCAGAATGATGAGAAAATCTTCAATAGTGATGATCTCCAGACTGCCCCTTCTCCTGGTTGTGCACTTTTACACATACAATTAGCATTCTGTATCAGTGTACTGGATCCTGTATCAGTGGACTTCTTGCTGAATCCAGCAAGGGGTCACTGGGTCCCAGCCAGTAGCATGAGAAGCCAGCTGTGCTACGGTTTCACTCCTCCCTTTGTGAATAAGCAGACTAATTCACAGGGTTATTAACATTTAATTACCCTGTGGTTTAATCTGTGAAGCTCTATCCATGGAAAGGACTACGGTTGAGGCTATTGCCACCTGCAACATGTAAAAAAAGATGAGAAACCAGAGGCAAAAATGAAACCACCCAGGTTTGTAACATTTGCTAACACCTTGTTCAAGACTTTAATTAAAGCACAGAGAACAAACAAACTCATAAAATTATGTGCTGATCAATGGAGCAAATTGCACTAAACATGATTGTTTGGTTATCAGAGAAGACAGCGATAAATGAGCGGTGGGAACATGAATTAAGAATATAATACAGAAGAAGTATCAGCCAACATTATAGAGAACAATGATGGATGACTTACTGAAAGTAAAAGACAAGCATAAATGTCATATAATAAAGATCTCTCGATATGTGAGGCCGTTATTATGCAGGTTGCCAAGCGCTGTTGTTTTACCCACCTTATTAGTAACTGTAGCTTGGATTTGTACCTGTAAAGGAGAAGATCAGAAATACTCCTGACCACTCCACAAGTTTGCTTTTTGGAGCTTATGTAGTCCTGATCATTATCCAGATACCTTCTTAAAAACGTGCCAATGTTGTTGTTAGATGAGAGCATTATTGGGGTCAGAATGTCTACAGTTTCCGTCCCCTTAATTTCTAGTCTCACACGGTACGACACACATGAATGAAATTATAAGAATGCTGCACATTGGCATTTATGAATAATTAAGAGGGGATGATCCTGGGACAAAATTAGAAACACTCATGTCGTCAATGTTTATCATCACTAATGTAATATTGAGTCAAATTCACTAATCAAACGAACAAAATACCATGCTAGTACAATTATGTCTAAGTAAAACCAAAACAGAGAATTCTCAGTGAGGCGTTGGATTCATCAGGGGCTATAACATGATACTTACCCTAATTTGAATAAATGTATCTGAAATATCCTGGAAGTCTGTAGAATCTGGAAAAGTGCAACTAAACGGATTTTTTTCTGAAGTGTTAACATTGCTTGTTTTCAATTCACTAGAGTTGTACCTGAAGTAAAAAAAGAGCATAATACTTTTGGAACGGCTATTATCTGCTTTGTAACTGCAATTGTACTCTTCAGTAAGATATCGTCCATGGTAGCAAATATGATTTGATACATTCGCTGGTCTAATTATACATTCGCTGGTCTAATTATACATTCGCTGGTCTAATTATACATTCGCTGGTCTAATTATACATTCGCTGGTCTAATTATACATTCGCTGGTCTAATTATACATTCGCTGGTCTAATTATACATTCGCTGGTCTAATTATACATTCGCTGGTCTAATTATACAATCAGAAAAAAAAAAGAAACCCACTCCATTTACAACAATTTTTCAAAACTCAAGTTCCTTTCAATTCTCTTAAATCACTGACACATACTCTCATAAAATATTTTTTGCAGTTACATAAAAGAGTATTCTCTTAGTTCTTTACCTGTTTAAGATCATGCTGAAGGAATCTGTATGGAAAATCAGTGTAGGGTCCTCTTCATGTATAAGACTCTCAAGAGAAGAATGTATTTTATCCATGGATTTCAGGAGAATCTCAGATACGTTTGCCATCTAGATACAAAATGTTTAAGGTTATAATCAATTTATTTTATAATTTAGATTTACTCAAAAATCTTCATAGTATATTGTCGCCAACGTTCGTTTTGGAAAGCCATAATTTCAGGCAAGGTGATAAACTGATAGAAGAGGGTAGAGCATCCATTATGTAACTGTATTTCATGACATTCAATGACACACATATGAGGTATAGGAAACAAGGCAGCCATTTTACACAAAACATATTCCTAAAATCAGCTATGTGTGATCTGTGATAACTTGAAGTTAAATATTGACCAGAAGATAACAAACTCCCCGGTTCTTCACCAAAATACATTTACAGTTCTCGCCTTTAATTCAGTTTTAATCAATACAGCTTGTAGTACCTTAATCCAAAACATATTGTTGGTAGCCTTGAACACACCAAGATACTGAGACTCCTGCACTATTGAGTATGGAATTCCAAATATTCACCACAATCTGGATGAAGAACTATCTCCTCTTGTCAGCTCTAAATGGCCAACTCCTACTTTGAGAAATTATTCCTTGTTCCAGAGACTCGCAGAAAATGTTTCCTTGCGTTTGCCACAACATGTCCTGAACAAATTTTGGTTTAATCTCCCATTCTCCCTCAATTGTATGCGTAACCTTCCTTAGGTTGAACAAGTTAGGTCTTTATTCTTTGGAGCGCAGAAGGTTAAGGGGGGACTTGATTGAGGTCTTTAAAATGATGAAAAGGATAGACAGAGTTGACGTGGATAAGCTTTTCCCATTGAGGGTAGGGAAGATTCAAACAAGAGGGCATGACATGAGAATTAAGGGACAGAAGTTTAGGGGTAACATGAGGGGGAACTTCTTTACTCAGAGAGTGGTGGCTGTGTGGAATGATCTTCCAGCAGAAGTGGTGGAGGCAGGATCGATTTTAATATTTAAAAGTAAAGTGGATAGGTATATGGACGGGAAGGGAATGGAGGGGTATGGTCTGAGTGCAGGTAGATGGGACTTGGGGAAAATAAATGGTCGGCACGGACTGGAAGGACCGAGAAGGCCTGTTTTCGTGCTGTAATTGTTATATGGTTATATGGTTATATGGTTAGGTGAGGAGGCCAGATCTCCACAGATTATTCTGGTGCACACCCACCAAATCCCTATAGTAAGACCTCTTCATTCTTGTGCTCAAAATCTCTTTTTAATGCACGAGTCAACATCAAGTCAATAGTGTTTCATTGTCATAGGTACCAGATAAAACAATGAAATTCTTACTTGCAGCAGCACAACAGAATATGCAAACATAGTACACTGTAAACACTATAATAAATGAGAAAAAAGTTCAGTGAATGTATATATTCACACCTACTCACAAACACACACAATTTTACTTCGGAGTAACGTGAGTGATTCCGTGAAGAACCCCGCCAGTCCGCATGCGCGTCATTACGTCTGACGCATGGCGCAGCGACCGGCTGAGAGGAGCAGTGCTTCTCAGCGATAAGTTTTTAAAGCCTCAGGTAAGTATCAAACTTGTTGGAGGTCGTTTCTGCGCTTGGTAAATCTTGTTACAGGAGGACAAGTCCAAGCATGGAGAAATCGTTGAGAGCAAGGCGAGGCGTTGCAAAAGTAACTAAAGAACGCGGGAGTGCGGGTAGTGGGCGGCCGCCTAGTTCATCTACCGAGTCGCTAATAACAAGACCAGCGACTACAGACTTGGTGTCTGAGGGCACCGTGGCTGCGCCAGAGGAGCGGAAGGCCACCAGAAAGTCTGTACGGCCGATAGACTCGGACGAGTCCGGTCGGGAGGGTTCTCCCTCGAGAATGGATACCATGTCACGGGTATCCAGGATGGAGCTCCTATTGGAGAGGATGCTCCATCAAGAGCGCCAGCCACTCCAAGAGCCCGTGCCAGCGGCACCTACAGGGCTGCCTAGTGTTTCCCTCTTGGAGGAGGAGAGCATAACGGGTCAGTACGATTCTGACGCTGAATCTGTGGGCTGAGCATTGGAGGCTGCCCCACGGGATGAAGGACAAGAGCCAGAGGTCCCATTCCTGGCGGCAAGGTTTACCATCCCAATAGACTCCGGAGAGCCGCTGGGGGAAGAGCTGGCTGCCAGTATAAATTACTTGGCCTCACACCAGCTTCAGGAGCTGGCCATGGATACAATGGCCAAAAAGTATGAAACCCCGGCGAATTGTATCCTGCTGAAAGTGCCAGCCATAAACCATGCCATCTGTGGCCATATGGGAGTAGGCACCAGGGCGCAGGAGATAAAACTGCAAAGGGTGCTGAGGCTGCTCGCATCGGGCATTATGGTTTTCGGTAGGTCGGTGGATGGTGGGCACCTGACTGAAGTTCAGCAGGATGCCCTGGCTCTCATGTGCAATGTGCACTTTGAGATAAACTGCCTTAGGAAGAGCGGCATCTCCCCTACCATTAACGTGAGGTTCACTGCCCTGTGTAAGCCTAGTAACATCCAGCCACTGAATCTGCTGTTCGGGGAAGACCTCGCTAGGCGGGTGAAGGAGCAAGACGACAAAGCAAAAACCGTCGGGCTCATCGAGGCGCCAGTGACCAGCAGAACCCTTCGGAGGCAGTACCCCGACAAGCGGTTTGCTGAAACCGGGTCCGGTCAAGGACAAACCGGCCATTCAATGTGCGCAGCTGGCGCACTCCAGCAGGAGTACGGGCAAACATGCCTTTTCCCCCCAGAACCAGGGGACAAAGAACTCAACCGGTAACCATGGAGGTAGGTGGGTCTGGTTCTTGTCGAAACATATTGAGTGAGAATTACCTACCAGTTTGGGGGAGGTTACACTGGCTTCTGAAAGAATGGTATGAAATAACATCAAACTTGTTTATACTGCAGAGTATACAAGGGTTTGAAATTGAATTTATTCCAAATTTGTGTCCACCCACCCAGCACAGACCAGAGCAGGCACTCATTTTCTCACAAAAAGAGAATTTGGAGATTCAAGCTGAAATTGCAAAATTATATTTTAAAGGTGTAATTGAGAAGACAGTTTATCAAACTCACCAATTCGTATCTAATATTTTTCCTGGGCCAAAGAAAGATGGTGGGAGTCAGATTATTTTGGACCTGACAGTTTGTGCAGTATAATCATTTTAAAATGGAAACATTTGCTACTGCCAAGCAATTGGTTTCCAGAGGGTGTTATATGGCATGTATAGATCTTCAGGATGCATATTACTCAGTGCCTGTTCATAAAGAGTATTGGACATATTTGAAATTTAGCTGGATGGGACAATTATGGCAATTTAAAGCATTGCCTAATGGGTTAACCTCAGCCCCTAGGTTATTTACAAAGCTGCTAAAACCAGTACTGGGGTTACTCTGGGCACAGGGTCATATCGTAATGGCTTATTTGGATGACATCTCAATAATTAGAAAAACCCTTGTGGCAGCTGAGTTATCAGTTTCAGCTGTTGAACTCATGGTGAAAGATTGGGGTTCATCATCCATCCAGCTAAATCAAAATTGGTGGCGGTTAAAGTAATTGACTATTTGGGATTCACAGTTAATTCAACTCACATGTCTGTGACTCTGCCCAAGGGCAAGAGATCAGATTTAATTGAAGGCTGTCTCAAGCTCTTGGGGGAGCAATCACCTTCAATTAAACAAGTGGCCAGCTTGATTGGCAAATTGGTAGCTGCCTTTCCAGCTGTGCAATATGGACCTTTGCATTACCAAATTTTACAGAGGGCAAAGGTACAGACACTCAGAATACAGGCCATGCAATTACCATCTGAAGCCATTGCTGAAGGACAGTGGTGGATAAGAAACATTTCAAATTGTTCTAGCAAAATTCTGATGGAAGCACCTTCAGTTGTTTTGCAGACTGATGTTAGTGCCCTCGTTTGGGGTGCTACTGATACCAGGTCTAGCTGTGGAGGCAGATGGAATGTGCATTAGGCATTTATTCTCCGATCACAAGAAATTAATTATTTAGAGCTGTTAGGAGCATTTTACAGGCTCAAGGCTTACTTTATCACTAAGCATCACTTACATGATTGACAACACCATGGCAGTGGCATATGTTAATCACATGGGTGGCATCATGTCGAAATCTTGTGACGGATTGGCTAACCTTATTTGGCACTGGTGCATTAAAACCAACATTTAGATTTCAGCCGTCTACTTGCCAGGCAGATTCACTATGGTGGCAGACACCAGGTCATGCAAATTCAATGACAACACAGAGTGGATGTTGAATCATGATGTATTTAATGAAATTGTTGTTCGGTATGGGATGCCAGATATCGATTTGTTTGCATTCAGATTCAATCACCAGGTACCAAAGTATGTTTCATGGGAACCAGATTGAGGGGCAGTAGTGGTGGATGCGTTCTCGCTTCACTGGGGCAGAATGTTTTTATATGCACTTCCCCCCTTCTGCCTCATCAGTCAGTGCTTGACCAAGATCAAGCAGGGCTCCGCTTCAGGAGTTTTGGTGGTACCTGACTGGCCTACACAGCCATGGTTCCCTCTCATTTCAGACATTATTACACAGCCTATTATGGTGGTCCCAAAACGTCATGATCTATTGGTGCACCCTGTGACTGGAGATCAACAGCTGTTGTATGATCGTGTTAATCTGTTAATTTGCAGATTTTAAGAAGGATATACCTGGGTCTGGGACTATCCAATCGTACCGTGGATGTCATCACATCGTCCTGGAGGGATAGTACGAAAAAGCAGTACATCTCTCATGTCAGGAAATGGGAGGAGTTTTGTTTACATGGGAACATTACATACCACACAGCTTCCATCCCAGATGTGCTCAAATTTCTGTCCAAGTTACATTTCAATGAAGGGTTGAGCTATAGAGCCATCAATAGTGCCAGGAGTGCCCTGCCATCGTATCTATGCCGGGGGTCGGAACTTCAGTCTGTAGGATCTCATCCGTTAATATCCAGATTTATGAAGGGTGTTTTTAATTCCAATACCCCCAGGCCTATGTACTCTGAAATCTGGGATGTGAGCGTGGTACTCACGCTGCTTCGTCAGTGGGGTACAGCCACATCCTTGTCATTGCCAAAGATTACCATAAAGTTGGTCACGCTCATGGCGCTGGTATCAGCGCAAAGGGTTCAGACTTTGCACAAACTGCGTCTGGACAGGATGTCATCAGGGAATGACATTATATTTTACATCTATGACCTAATTAAACAAAGCAGACCAGTGGTGTCAGGATTCAAGCTTGTACTGTCAGCATATCCCACGGATTTATGGCTGTGTGTAGTGGCGCACTTGAGGCGCTATATCGAGGTCACCAAGAGCCTCAGAGACTCCGAAGTAGCATTGTTTATTAGCTACAAAAAGCTACATATCCAAGTGTCTGTTCAGACAATTTCAAGATGGCTGAAACAAGTTCTGGGTTGTGCAGGAGTTAATACTGACAATTTTAAATCTCACTCCACCAAGGCGGCATCAATGTCAGCAGTGACGGCACTGGACGTCCCTCTAGACCATATCCTCGCGGCTGCAGGATGGTCAAATGAATTGACTTTTCAGTGGTTTTATAATAAACCACTTATTGAACCCAGGGTGTTCGTCCATTCTGTTTTAAGTTCTGTTTCATAGCTTCTCCCTGGGAGAGAGGTGTCGCTATTGTGTTTCTTTTGTTTATTTGTGAATTAAAGCACCAACATGTTAATCAGTACCATGTTTCAATGTATTGCTCATTATTCACTCCTTCCAAGTCAGCTGGTGCAGTGTGAGACACCTGGATTTCGATCGGCATGAAATCACAGAGCTTTGAAATCTTCACGGAATCACTCACGTGACTCTGAATTAAAATAGTAAGATTAAATGAGAACATACCAGTTTGAAGTTTGATCTTTATTTTATGAGGAGTTACGATGAGTGATTACGTGCCCACTGCACCCGGCCCTCAAAATATTAAAGGTCAACTGGTCTGGATTATAATCTTACTATGTTACTTCAGTTACTGCTATCTGTGATTTCACACCGCTGCTTTGAAGATTGACGTGCATGCGGACTGGCGGGGTTCTTCACGTAATCGGTCATCGTAACTCCTCATGAAATAAAGGTCAAACTTCAAACTGGTAAGTTCTCGTTTAATCTTACTAACATTGAGTGTGTGTGTTTATATATATTATATATATATATATATATATATATATGTATATTATATATATATATATATATATATATGTGTATGTGTTTGTGTGTGTGTGTATAGATATATATATATAGTGTATACACATACGCACACCCAAACATTGAGTATGTGTGTGCATATGTGTATGTGTGTGTGTGTGTGTGTGTGTGTGTGTGTGTGTGTGTGTGTGTGTTGGGGGGGGTATATACACACACAAACACATACATATATACACATAAAAAACAAATGATAGTGCAATAATAATCTATGTAGTTCAGAACTAAATGGAGATTGTAGTAACATACATTTGTCTTCACAATTGCTTGCTGCATTGGTATGTAACCTTTCAGGAATTTGTGTGCACGGATTTCCAGCTCGTTCTGAATACAAACATCTGCCAAACCCAAACCCTCACGATTTCTCATTCCTCACGTGGATTGCCTGTTGCCAAAGATTGCCAACATTCCCATTGTTCTGAAAATGCTAATTACTTCCCCTGGGTTCTCCTTCACCTCAGGGCACCTCGCCCTGGTGTAATTCTTTGACATGCTGGTGACTTCACTTTGCAGGGTGGATTCCTTCCACCCCGGTATTTTGTTGCCGTCATGATGCTATATTTGTTTTACTTTCTGGCTCACAGTAACATGCCCAATCTTGCTGGACATTGACCAAATGGATCGGCACTGCAAATGCTAGCTTCAAAGAATGTCCTTAATATTCTCGCTCGGTGTATGTATCAAGGTGTATGCTATGTTGTTATTGCCAAGCAGTAACCCCCTCCATGACTCACTGGTCAACCTGAGTACCGTCAGCAACAGACTAGTTCCATGAAGACCCAGTACCGAATCCCCCTGTGGCCATTAAATTGTACAATGCCTCCCCCTTCTGTCGTGGGGTAGACTGACTTTCACACTATTTCTGCCCAGGTTTTTACTCTTCTGGTAAAGGCAGCTTTGCACCACTGCCATGCATATGCTAGCAAATCCCACAAATGCGGTCGCTTAGCAGGCTGTGAGAATTTTAGTTGCCACATTTGGCATTCTTGAAACATAATGAATTAATTCTATTTTTAAGACATAAAATGCTGGAGTAACTCAGCGGGACAGGCAGTATCTCTGGAGAGAAGGGATGGGGGACGTTTGGGTCGAGACCCTTCTTCAGACTGATGTCAGGGGAGAGGGAAATACATAGGTGAGGAAGTGTAAGGTGTGAAACCACGAGAAAGGGTCCGGAGATCAAAGAAAATTTTGTATAGATCAGTGTTAGCTGGGACAAGGTAACAACAAAGCAAACAGAGATAAAATGTACTGCGAGGCACTTCCTTATCTATGTATCACCCACTCCCCTGACATCAGTCTGAAGAAGGGCCTCGACCCGAAACGTCATCCATTCCTTCTCTCCAAACACTGCTGCCTGTCCCACTGAGTTACTCCAGCATTTTGTGTCTATCTTCGGTTTGAACCAGCATCTGCAATTCCATCCTATACATGTTTATCTTTCTGTGTAGTTATTATTGATTAATGGCATGGAATTGAAATGGTGGAAAAACAATCTTCCAAGGGCAGCACGGTGGCGCAGTGGTTGAGTTGCTGCCTTACAGCGCTTGCAGCGCCAGAGACCCGGGTTCCATCCCGACTATGTGTGCAGTTTGTACGGGGTTTGTATGTTCTCCCCGTGACCCCGTGGGTTTTCTCCGAGTTCTTCGGTTTCCTCCCACATTCCCAAAGACGTGCAGGTTTGTAGGTTAATTGGCTTGGTATAAGTGTAAGAATTGTCCCTAGTGTGTGTAGGAAAGTGTTAATGTGCTGGGATCGCTGGTCGGTGCGGGCTCGATGGGCCTGTTTCTGCGCTGTATCTCTAAACTAAAGATGTTTTGTTTTTCAGTGGAGTGGGAAAGGATCTAGCTGGGGAGACTTTTTGTCCCGTACATTTTAGCCATCATAGCCCATATTTACAGCTGAAGTCCCGTATTATCACCGTTCCATGAGCTCGGCACACATGCCATTTTGATGCTTTCCCTCAATATCTTTCCCACTAGTTGGCAACTTATTCAACTAGCTAAATTAGTATCGAAACAAGGAGCAGCAGATGTTAGTTTCCAAAAAGAGACACAAAGTGCTGGGCTAACTCAGCGGGTCAGGCAGCATGTCTGGAGAACATGGAGAGGATTACATGAACACCTATCCGTGTTGTCCAGAGATGCTGCCTGATCTGTTGAGTTACTCTGGCACTTTGTGTCTTTAGTCAAAAAGAATAGGATAAATAAACCATGTGCATGCTCTCTTGAAGATGAAGTTTTATATGAAACTTGATTAAAGTTCAAAAACATAACAGATGCCACTGGAAGTCTTGCCGTCTATTCAGCAAATGTTTCTGAGCTGTTCAATTCAAAGCTTATAAGGATGTTTACCTTTTCTTTCACATCCAAGTCATCTATTGTCATTGAAGCATTTATCAGATTGCTGATTCCATAAAGACCTGACTTTGCTGCAGCCAATTTCCACATGATGTCACTCGGCTTTAGAACAGGAAGATTGTCCAACTTGTCACTCAGGGTCAGGAGTGAATCACTGGCTTTGTCCTGAGTGGAAAAATGGAGTAGATAAATCACCAGATTACAGGTATGGCCCAACAAGTGCCAATCATAATGGTTATTGAAAGGACCCTTATAATAATTCATGTTTAACAGAGCTCAGAGCATAACATTGCCATCCGCTGCAACGTATCTCAACAACCAAACAGAATATACAAGGGATAAGGAGCTTAGCACTAGTGCTGAGGACAATTGCTCCGAATCGTTGCTGCCCAATTACTCCAGAGTCATCAGCTACAGAATGGTTTCTTTGACCTCGTCCATAGGTTGGTGCCCGTTCCACAAAGGGCACATCAGGACGCACACATTGCAATGAAACCCATTGCAACTACCACTTTGGCTATTGGAACAGCAGCTTTATCTGCCTCTGGACTAACAACTTCCAATGTTAAATAAAAGCTTTAGAGTTTCAGTTGTCGTCACGGTCTGACCCATAACTGCAGGTGGTTGGACATTTGCTGCATCAACCATTCTCATAGGCTTGAAGAAGATCAGGGTCACAGAAATGCTTGTGTTCACAGTCGATTCTGAACAGTTTTACCAAACTTTAGAATGGTAATCCAACATTTTGTAAGTTTTATAAAAACATATAAAATTCTTAAAGGATTGGACAGGCTAGATGCAGGAAAAATGTTCCCGATGTTGGGGGAATCCAGAACCAGGGGTCACAGTTAAAAAATAAGGGTAATTTAGGGCTGAGGTGAGGAAAAAAATCTTCACCCAGAGAGATGTGAATCTGTGGAATTCTCTGCCACAGAAGGCAGTGGAGGCCAATTCACTTGATGTTTTCAAGAAAGAGTTAGATTTAGCTCTTAGGGCTAAAGGAATCAAGGGATAAGGGGAAAAAAAGCAGGAATTGGGGTACTGATTTTAGATTATCAGCCATGATCATGGCTCGAAGGGCCATATGGCATACTTTTGAACCTATTTTTCTATGTTCTACATTTCTAAGACATTGGATGAGACTCAGACCTCACGAGACTAGAGCTCAAGACAGTAGCCTGGAATATGTATTTAAATGAAAAAATACTCAATTATGAACGTTGAGTCACAATACTTACATAATTGCATTTAACAGAAATATAGTCACCCATTGCAATGAATGGCCCTAGAACCCTTTTTGCATGTTAGAACAAATATTACAGAACACAAAAGGAAGCTTAGGTTATAAAGAGCAGTGGGTAGGGATTTAGTTTAGAGATACAGCTCGGAAACAGGCTCTTCGGACCACTGAGTCCACACCGACCAGCAATCCCCGCATATTAAAGGGGCTGTCCCACTTACGTGTCCTTGGCATGCAAATTACGCGACCTCGTGGTCGCGTTGAGCCGTGACGGGCACGCTACTTCATTCGACCGCACAGCCGTCTGGAGCATGTGACGTCATTTGAAGATGGACGCAAAATGCAGGAGTAACTCAGCGGGACCGGCAGCATCTATGGAGAGAAGGAATGGGTGATGTTTCGGGTCGAGGCTCTTCTTCAGACTGAAAAGAAGGGCCTTGATCCGAAACGTCACCCATTCCTTCTCTCCAGAGATGTTTCCGATCCCGCTGAGTTACTCCTGCATTTTGTGTCTATCTTCAATTTTCTTGGCCCGGCTCTGGGAGTAGAAGTGGGGGCGGATCCGGACCGCAACGGCCGTGAGCCCCAGGCCGAGCTCGACGATCGTTTGCCTGCTTCTGCTGCTGTTGAAGGTGAGATATTGTATCGTGCCACGGCCTGTCCCACGGCCGTCAGTTACACGAGAGGTCGTTGGCGCGCGAAGGTTTAGTTCGCTACAATAATTCCGGAGCCCCGCGCGATGTCGCGCAGAACTCCATACCCCTCCACGATTCTCAGTGGGACCAGCCCCGCGCGGCCATACAATGCCCATCTGCCTCAATGCGACCACGAGGTCGCGTAATTTGCGTGCCAAGGACAGGTAAGTGGGACAGACCCTTAACACTACCCTACACACACTAAGGACAATTTTACATTTACACCAAGCCAATTAACCTACAAACCTGTACGCCTTTGGAGGGTGGGAGGAAACCAAAGATCTCGGAGAAAACCCACAAAGATCACGGGGAGAACTTACAAACTCCGTACAAACTAGCGCCCGTAGTCAGGATTGAACCTGCGTCTCTGGCGTGCAAGGCAGTAGCTCTATCATCACGCCATACAGGAGGAGGATTATGATAGAATTGTATAAAACACTTGTTGGGTCACAGCTGCAATACCATGGATAGTTCAAGACATTACATCGCTGGAAGGTGCAACAGCACCTGAGAGGTTTACGAGGGTTGGAGCAGAATTCTACGGAGCGATTTGCTAGGTTAGGGTTGATTTCTTTAGAAAGAGGTGGCTAATTGAGCATTGTAAAGTTACAGAAATCCCTGATATAGTGAAGGTGTAACGAATGATACTTTAATGTCAGATGTGACTTGTCACAGTGAGGTTCATTTGCATACACAAGGCACAGGGGGAGAGTTGCTGCCCCACAGCGCTTACAGCGCCGGTGGCCCAGGTTCGATCCCGATTACAGGTGCTATCTGTACGGAGTTTGTACGTTCTCCCCGTTTTTAGCCAGCAGCGACACAATAGCCTCTTCATTGCCATGGATCGACATGAATATATGAGCTAATTGGGAGCATATCATACTTGTATACATGAACATACATCAGGCATTATGCTTTTTATACTTGTTTCAAATATAAAACCACATCTAATTAAGAAAGGAAGCTTGTCGCTAAGCTGGATCTGAAACTTAGTGGCAAAACTATTTCTCTTTCAGTAACCCAACTGTCTCAAGAAGCTAAAACCAGAATTTCAGAGGCTTACGCTGCCTAGCAACAAGCGATTTAGACCAAGGAATTTGACTTCCACCACAGCAGCTGGAGAATTTAAATTCAATTGCTCAAGTAATTAAGATTATTTTAATACTTAGTATGGTGACCTCGAATTAATAACCTGAAAAAGAACCCACCCAAAACGTCACCCATTCCTTCTCTCCAGAGATGCTGCTTGTCCCGCTGTTACTCCAGCATTTTGTGCCCATCTTCAGTGTAAACTAGCATGTGCAGTTTATTCCTGCACAAAAGAACCTACCTGATTGATCAGTATCCTTCAGCGATTGAACGCTGATGCCCTTATCTTGCCTAGGCTGCAAATGACCCCAGACCCAGAGCAACGTGGTGGCTCAGAAATGGCCAAGCCAGTTAATACAAGGACAATCAGGAATGAGCAATAAATGTTGGCCTTGCAGGAATGGTCAGATCAGAGACAATTAGAAAAAGTTAGCCTGTGAGAATGTTACAAGAAATATGTGACTTGCAGCTACAAGTAAATGTTACTCCTTATTTAGAAAACAGTGATAACATTCGAGTTAATAGCAAAACAAACATATTACCTGCGATGTAACCGTCATTTTGTCTGGTTGAGAGGTAATAAAAGTAAGATATGTATTTGCTTTTGTTATTCCCTTTGTTGTGGACGAATTCATAGCTATCGAAGAAAAGTTCTGTAGGACATTCTCTATGGCCTTATAAAAATAAAACAGGGAAAGACATTTGAGAAGATGAACATTCTGTTTCATGCACAAAGCTAATGAAAGCTTAGGTGAGACGTGTTTACAATAGAGCAGATATTATGGAAGCAATCGAGATAAACCTAGGCTTAATGGTGAAAACTGTCACCCTCTCCAAACATACATTAAACAGACCCTTTTGTTACTTTGACAAAAATAAAATATAATTTTCCATTTGCAGCTTTTATGGATCTTGATGGTTTTTGTATTGTGGTTTGAAATCTCAATGAATCAGGGTTAATCAAGTATGGGACAATAATTCTCATATATGAAAAACAAAATATTCACATCAAAATAAATATCATCTACATTTAAAAGATACTGCAAATTTCTTTAAATATGTGGATATATTTTGAAATAGTTAAAATCATTTTTTTCCAGATATTCCCAAATATATTGAATGGATTTTTCAATATTTTAACTAATGATACAGTGTTATATTACTTTCAAGATGAATTAACATGGGCATGGTAATCTTTTGGAAGAATTGTGATTTTTCTTTGACTGGCATTTATTTTGTTTGGAATAGGGAAATTGATATTCACATGATTACAAATAAAAAAGCTGGCTTTGTAGTTCATCAGGGTTTATTGGGCAAACTGCCGGTAAGCATTTTTGAATTGGAGGACATTAAAATTGGATTTTATTATCAGGCGTACGTGGATGGATTATATCAGGATCATAACATTTTCTTTGACAGCAGCATTAAGAGGTTTTTCTTAGTCTAAGGAATGTTTATCTGTCCAAATGTACTTTATCAGTTACAAGACTGCAGGCTTAGTATAAATGGGAACGTGGCTACATGTTTAAATCCCTTGAAATGACTCAGTGAAGAGAACATCAAGCATTGTGGCGTTGGATTGTAATATGAGGACAAATACAATTAAATTTATAAACTTGATCATTTGTAAACTGCACATTGTGGATATAATTGTATATTGCAGATATATTAGCAAAGAAGGGTCTGAAGAAGGGTCTCGACCTGAAATGTCACCTATTCCTTCGCTCCATGGATGCTGCCTCACCCGCTGAATTTCTCCAGCATTTTTGTCCACCCTCTATTAGCAAAGATCACTCCCTTCTTACACTAACATACAGGATGTTTTAGTATGTAGGGGATTCCATTACTTCTCACTCTCTCTGGCACCATTTCTCTATTACTCCATGCTCAAAGGCCTGTCTCACGGTGCGAGTTGACCCACGAGGGGCCCCGAGTTTTCACTCACGGTAATCACGTACAATTAACGTAGCGGGAACGTCGGAACTCGCGCGCGCAACTTAGCGACTCGTGGCGCTAACGGCAGGTACCCGTGAAACTTGTTAACTCGTGAAAAAATTCAAACATGTTTGAGGTTTTCCACGAGTCAAATTTACTGTTCAAGTTAAAAATGGAAACATTTAAACTCGGTGTAATAACGTAGTGGCCCGTGCGTTTACCTTAGTGACTCGTGAGTCTACCGTGGCATCGTCAATGGAAACTTTTCATTTACCAGGTGGGAATGGAGTTACCCGAGGTCAGACTCCAATAGTAGCAGCATTGAAAGTGACAGCAGAAGGCGGGAGCAGGAACCTTAATGTGAATTTGCACTGAGGTTAAATGGAATGTCATCCATGATCATAAAAAGTCGCATATTGGATGTTATTTACGGGTGACTGTGGCTACCAATGACTGTGACTATGATCCGGGGGGGGGGGGGGGGGGGGGGGGGGGGCACACACTATTCACTTTCCCACAAGCATTTACCAAGATTGTCTAATATTTTGTTGACCTCATGTACATGCTTTCAATATTCATTTTACACCAGGTATTGCGACTTTGTCAAGACCCTTCTGGAAGTCCGTATTCAGGTTGTTAAGGTTTGCCCTCAGCATTCATTGCTTCCCTTTGTTGCTTAACTCCAGCTTCCCTTATTTGGTTCTAATCTAGTTTTCACGGAATAATATGGAACTAGTTGTTCCTCCCAGCTAACATCAATTTTCAAAGAGAGGAAGCAATCAAATGTATACATGACCGGGATTAATCGTAGCGAATGGGGGCAGGCAGCATCCCTGGAGAAAAGGAACAGGCGACGTTTCTGGTCGAGACCCTTCTTCAGACTGCGAGATGAGAGATCATTTTCCCCTGACCCTCAGACATCAGGAATCACATTGGATTAGACCTGGACTATCTCCGCTGCATGGTGGTACAGCAGTTAATGCTGCTGCCTCGTGGTCTCAGGTTGGATCCTGAGCTCAGCTGCTATCCGTGTGGAGTTAGTGACTAAGAGGCTTTGCACCAACTGTGGTTAGAAGCGTCTGCTTTTTGAATTCCCACAAATAGCACAAGGTTTAAGTCAACATTTTAAAACCATTTTAAACACTATAGGTTACAATACAGTAAAGGATTATGTTTAACCCAATCACTGGGCGCTAGTGTTGTACCATTACGAAAAAAATTGTTAAAACGTGCTGCGCCTCTGCTCAGTACAAACTTCTCAGTAAAGCAGCATTTATTTGAAAATTAGATATTTATACAGATTATTCCTGAAACATTTCATTTATTTATTTATTTATTTATTTTCGATAGGCCAGTTACTTTATTATAAACATCTCGCAAAAGGAATCTACCAACTCGACAGTTTTCCTTCCCCCTTTCCCAAGACCCGACACCGGTACTTTTTTTAGGTATTCTTGCACCTTATCCTTGTAATAGATTTATAAATGCAGACCACGTCTTATAGAAACAGTCTGATTTTCCTGCTAGTCGAATTAAGTATAAAAAAGAATTAAGTATAAAAATTCCCAAAGAAAGGTGAGAAGAATATTTATTAAACGTGCAAAAATGTTCAATTAATGTAAGACACACCTTAATACAATTTAAAATCTTACACAGATTATACTATTCAAAAACTAAAATAAGTAAACTTTTTCCCAATGTTTCTCCTACATGTGATAAATGTCAATGTCAAGAAGCTAATATTCCTGAAATATTTGAGGTTTATTTATTTGTAGTCTATTTCTGCTCAGGAAGATACGCCAGTAAAATGGCTCTGGCTAAAATCAACACTTCACACATTCATAACAAGAGTCAAAGGCAAGTTACAGCAGATACTGAAAATCAGAAAAAGATCGAGAAAAGAGTAGAAACTGCTTCACAACTGAGGCTGCAAGGAGAGTGAGTCACGCACACACAGACACGTGTCAACGTTAATTAAATCTCAAAAGAACTGCAGCTGCTGGAAATCTGAAGTGAAAACAGAAAGGGCAGGAATCACTGAACAGGTCAGTGGAGAGAGAGAAACAGAGTACTCTTTCTCTTCTGCCCTCATTGCACAAACGTCCTTGCATGACATAAAGGGCTGCTGCATACAGCACTCGAATAAAAAACATCACCATCCTGGACTCCAATTGCCTGCTTGAAGCCATGTTTCCAAATGAGCCGATTCAAACAAGGGAGGTTTTTATAGTGCAAAAAAACAGCATGACACAAGAGTAACTCGGGAGAGGAACTTGGTAATGCGGGAGACGAACTTGGAACATCGCAGAAATGACAAGTAAACGGCAAACTTGGTCATACCCGTGGGAACTCGGTTAAACCCTTGAGCATACACTTGGAATCTCGTACACAACCACGAGTCTTTCACTCGGGGTACCTCATGGGTCAACTCGCACTGTGAGACAGGGCTTTCACCATACACAGAAATGTCATAAATGCAGTCCAAATAAATAGACTGATGCTGTTCCTATAGAATAATGTTAATGATGTTTCTCTCGGCCTCAATGGTCTAGATATTTCTCATTGTTTTTGCCACTCATTCTTTTTACCATTGTGCCTTGATAACAGCAACAAATGATCTAATTCTACCACCTGTACCTGTGCGAGTTCATTGGCGGGAACATCGGTAAAAAAATCCTCTGTGTTTGGAAGACCTTTCAATAATCTCTCTGTTGGATCTGAATCTGGTATTGGGCATCTTGCAGTGCAAATTCGTAAATTCTGTAAAATAAATAACGTTAATGGTCTTGTAATCATAGTTTATAACATTAGTGCAAACTTAAAGAAAAATAATATTTTATAAGAGCAGTTTGAAGCAATGCAGTATGTTGAATAGCTAGTCAATAAATTATTTAATATATTCCTGAACTTACCGGATTTGAGAAAAGGATAATGGGACAAATAGCCACCATTAACAGACAGATAGTTATTTCAGGTTTATTAATGTTATCTGTTTCACTGTCAATGCAGAGAGTATTCTGAAGAGAAGCCTCCACCAATATCTGCTGAAATGAAGCATTTTGCACCCTACTGCAGCTACAGCAAAGCAAATGCTCGCAAAAGTATACTGATTCTGATTCCACCGGCCACCTCCACCCATCCATCCCATGCACAATTCCTCTGTTGTTCCTCTTTGCTACAGACATTTTGCACAGAGTTTCTCCGATTTTCCCATTACAGGTGATCCCAGGTTATGGGGGGGAGGAGATATGCGTTTCTAGAAAAAGGTTTGTATCATGACTTTCCATAATACAAAGCCACGTCATCCGTGCATGCATCAAGATGCACACGTTGAAAAATAACATTTTGTGTTTGTTTCATTAATTTTTCTTACATAAAGTACGTGACAACAAATGTTGTTCCATGTCTCAGTTTTGTTTGGGTTGTGATTTGTGAATTCCGCAAAGGGCCCATTTCTGTCGCTTAAACAGTTGTAACGTGAGGATTGCCTTTACTAACACTTTGAAACCAACTTTGGAAGTTAAAAGTAACAAAAAGAAAGAACAATTGGCACAAAGATTCACAAACTTGACATACTGGCCTGAAAGAGAAGCCAAATACAAGAGTCACGAATAGAGCTGCTGAGCATTAGAGTAAAACAGAAAGGGAGGGAGGGATGGAATTTGAAGGTATGTATCTTTAGAAGGTGAAAAGGCGTGAAGACATATAGTAGCACCTGGCTATGTAAAGAGAACCTTGCCAGGAAAGATGATAACTATCAAAATAAATATAAAGCAGGAACTAAACTCAGTCAACACATAATGTAGCAGCTTAACCGCAAACACCGTGCCTGGCGGTTGTTACACGAGAGGTGCTGTTAAGGTCATCAACAAGAGCCGGCCTGTTGAACATTCCAGGAGAGTCAATCACAAATAAACAGGCACACCTTGCCTAGCAGGTCTTGCAGGATCCAAGAGGTGTGTGAATTGTTTTGGGGAGAACGGCAGATGCTGATTTGCACCGAAGATAGACACAAAATGGTGGAGTAACTCAGTGGGACAAGGCAGCATCTCTGGAGAGATGGAATGGGTGACATTCTGGATCTTCAGCCCGTGAGTGAATTGAGCTGGCGATGGATGTCGTAGATACTGCCTAACAGGGCCGGATTTAGATGAAGAGAGGCCCCTCCCAATCCCCCACCCCCACGACTAGAGGAAGATGGTCCACCAGATTGATACCGATTTGCAGCCGAGCATGGCCAATGAGCTAAGGGGCTGGAAAGCTGCACTTTGTATTAATTTATTTATTGCCAGTGCTAGTGTCGAGTTATCGGCTTAAAACACTATTATTCTGAAATGGAGGGCAAGGAAAATTACTGAAGGGTTGTTTAGAGACTACAGTGTGTTGTGACAGCATATGTAAGAAAGGCCTATGACAGTGTCAAATATAATATACACCTTGCAGGGCTCTCACTTAATTTCTTTTCTCTGTTGTCAGCTTTTTAAGTTGCCAAATGACAGTTTAGACAGCTTGTATGACGTGTGCGATAATGTGCTCAGACGAAGTGCGTAGTTACCAGTCGGAATTATGCTCAATGAAGCGTTCACATATTATTTCTGCTTCAAATAAAGTCACAAACTAAACATATTCACCAATCAAGACATGATATATACCGCAATGACATGCAGCAAAATTATAATACAGTATCTCAACTCTTTTTACACATTGCAATGAATGCAATTTCTATTATTTCTTTCCACTTCCAAACAAAAATGTGGTTGGATTATTCAGAGTATGATCAACCTTGGTGAGACCAAGCGCAGGATTGGCGATCGCTTTGCACAACACCTCCACTCAGTTCGCAATAACCAACCTGATCTCCCGGTGGCTCAACACTTCAATTCCGCTTCCCATACCGAATCTGACCTTTCTCGCCTGGGACTCCTCCATGGCCAGAGTGAGGCCCACCGCATATTGGAGGAACAGCACCTCATATTTGCTTGGGTAGTTACACCCCAGCGGTATGAACATTGGCTTCTCTAATTTCAGGTAGTCCTTGCTTTCTCCCTCCTTCCCCTCACAATCCCAGCTCTCCCACAGCCTACTGTCTCCACCTCTTCCTTTATTTTTCGTGTCTCCCTCCCCCCCCCCCCGACATCAATCTCGACCCGTAACATCATCTATTGCTTCGCTCCATAGATGCTGCCTTACCCGCTGATTTTCTCCAGCTTTGTCTACCAATGGGATCCCACCACTGGCCACATCTTCCCATCTCCTCCCCTGTTGGCTTTCCGCAGAGACCTTTCCCTCCATAACTCCCTGGTCAATTCGTCCCTTCCCACCCAAACCACCCCCTCTCCTGGCACTTTCCCTTGCAACCGCAGGAAATGCTACACTTGTCACTTTACCTCCCCCCTTGACTCCATTCAAGGACCCAAGCAGTCTTTCCAGGTGCGGCAGAGGTTCACCTTCACCTCCTCCAACCTCATCTATTGCATCCACTGCGCTAGGTGTCAGCTGCTCTACATCAGTGAGAACAAGTGTAGGCTTGCCGATCGCTTCACCCAACACCTCCGCAATAACCAACCTGATCTCCCGGTGGCTCAGCATTAAAACTCCCCCTCCCATTCCGAATCTGACCTTTCTCTCCTGGGCCTCTTCCATGGCCAGAGTGAGGCCCACCGTAAATTGGAGGATCAGCTCCTCATATTTCGCTTGGGTAGTTTACACCCCAGCGGTATGAACATTGACTTCTTCAATTTCAGGTAGTCCCTGCTTTCTCCTCCCCTTCCCAGCTGTCCCTCAGCCCACTGTCTCCGCCTCTTCCTTTCTTCTTCCCATCCCCCCACCCTCACATCAGTCTGAAGAAGTGTCTCGACCTGAAACGTCACCTATTTCCTTCGTTCCATAGATGCTGCCTCACCCGCTGAGTTTCTCCAGCATTTTTGTCTACCCATGCACACAAGTTCTGTTATCCCACTTTCCTCACTCACTCCCTACACATATGGGGTAATCTTACAGAGACAAGTTAATCTACAAAGCCAATGCATCTTTGGGATGTGGGAGGAAACCCACACGCTTGCAGGGCGAATGTGCAAATTCAACACAGACAGTGCCCGAGGACAGGATCGAACACAGATGTCTGGCGTGTGAGGCAGCAAGTTCACCAGCTGTGCCACTATATTTTGTTTTCCAGCACACAAAAAATTATACGTTGATAACTTTGGTTACTAAAAAAATGAAAATATCAATTTTCAGTTTTTAAATCTCAAAGTGATGCTATGTCCCCCTTTACAGCTACTGTATGTTTTAATTAAGTTCAAGACTATGGGGCAGTACATTGGCCATAAAGTTGCTGCCTAAAAGTGCCAGAGACCTGGAATCGATCCTGAATATGGGTGCTGTCTGTATGGAGTTTGCTCCTTTTCCCTTTGATCGCATGGGTTTTCTCCGGGTGCTCTTGTTTCCTTCCACATTCCAAAGGTGTGCAGGAACCTTTTTCAGACCCAACCCAAAACGTAATATTTTCCTTTTGTCCAGAGATTCTGTCTGACCTGTTTTGGGTTGAGTTACTCCAGCTTTTTGTGTCTATCTTCAATTTAAACCAGCATCTGCAGTTCCTTCCTACACACACGATACGATACAATAGAACTTTATTAATCCCAGGAGGGAAATTGTGTGTGTGTGTGGATATATATATTATATATACACACACTCACACACAAACACATATATATTCATATATAAATATACACAGTTTTTTTTTCATTTATAACATTGTTTGCAGAGTACTACGTTTACATATTCTGTTGTGCTGCTGCAAGTAAGGATTTCATTGTTCTAACTGGGACGTGAGAGAATAAAGCACTCTTGACTCTTGACTTACTCCGCTAATGAGTGGGATAGAACAACTGTATGGGTGATCGGTGGTCGGCGTGCACTCGGTGGGCCGAAGGGCCTGTTTCCACGTTGTATCTTTAAATTAAACTAAAAACACTAAAACCAGAGGGAGTCTAAAGAAGGGTATCTACCCAAAACGTCACCCAATTTCTTCTATCCAGAGATGCTGGCTGCTCCATGGAGTTCCCCCGCACAATTAAAGCATGGAATAGTCTACACCCTACCATAGGTACCCAACCAGACACAACTAAATTTAAGGTAGCTCTTTTTCCCCCCCAAGAACCCTTTTTTGCTTAAGTCCGAGTCAAGAGTCAAGAGAGTTTTATTGTCATGTGTCCCAGATAGGACAATGAAATTCTTGCTTGCTGCAGCACAACAGAATATGTAAACATAATACAGAACAGGAGATAAATGTTCAGTGTGTTTATATACCATAGACCACATATATACACAATAAATAAACAGATAAAATGCAATAGGCTGTTATTGTTCAGCCCTCCACCAATTCCAGTTTAAATTCCATTTAGAATATTTATGGAGGACCAGGAAACCAGAAGCAAGATTTACTCCAGATCCAGGGTCAGGGAGTGATTCTGCGTTGGTTTTCAGCGGTCCCGGAGAGGCGGCGAGCGGACAGCAATGGCGACCAGATCTCCCACAATTCAAAGCAAGGGAGAAAGTGCCCAGCGCCGACCAGTTGCCATGGCATTGCCCATGCGCAGGGCGGCCGATGATGTGCCGGCCGTGGTTGTGCGCATGTGCAGGGTGGAGGATGAGCTGGCCTTAGCAGTGCGCATGTGCAAGGTGGTCGGCCGTGCCGGCGGATGAGGAGCGAGCGGAGAGCGGAGACCAGGTGGCCCGGACATGGATACGGATGGTGGGCGGAGACGGAGAGTGACAGACAGAGAGAGAGAGAGAGAGAGAGACAGAGAGAGAGAGATAGAGAGAGGGCCCCACCCAGAGTTGAACGACAGGTGTCCTGCCTTGGCCGGAGGCCGCCTAGATTTCGAGGCGCTAGGCTTCAGATATGAAGCCTAGTGGTAAATCCGGCTCTGCGAGGCCCCCTCTAGATCTCGAGGCCCTAAGCTTAAGCTTGTCAAACTTATACGTAAATCCGGCCCTGCTGCCTAACCCGACTAACATTCCTACACTTGCCCAGGAGGCATTCCAATTATCTTGCTGCCAGCATCACTCACCTGGCAGCCGCCCATAATGGAGCATCATAAATACTTCCCTTTTGAAGCACTCATGATGTCCTGTGACCCAAAGCATCTTGGAGTAAGAGTGGAAGGAAGTAGAAGATCTTAAGAAGCCTACAGTAGTGAGGGTGTGAAGCATTTACCAGAAAATATATCACAGTGAGACTTCTCCATTGTGAGAGGTGAGGCAGGATTCCAGGCATCCACATGCACAAATCTACACAGATATCTGCATTTGTTCATGTAGCATTTATTACTGCAACCTCATTTCATACAAAAATACCATTGCAGATTATGCTGTATGTTAATGCACGTCACATAAGGATGGCAAAGTGCTGCAGTTAGTGGAGCTGCTGCCCTCACAGCTCAGCAATCCTCAGCTTCGGTGCTGTCAGCAAAACATTTACACATTTTCTCTGTGACTGCATGGGCTTGCTCCAGATCCCCCCCACCCCATGTTCCACAAAACATACATATTGTTAGTTAATTACCTATTGTAAATTCCCCTTTAGTGGGTAGCGGAGTCCAGGAGGAAGGTGACGGGAATGTGGAGAGATTAAATGGGTTTGAATAGGATCACTGGTGCTTGATGTTCACCTGGACTCAGTGGGTTGATGGACCCATTTCAGTGATCATCTCACTATGACTATAACATTTGAGAAAAACAACATCACAGAAACAGGACTTCCAGCTCAACCAGTTAATGCTAATGATTGTGGCTGACACGGAAATATATCTTTGGGCAGCTCACAACCCAGCAGTATGAATATTAATTCCTCTAACTTCAAGTAATCCTTGCATTCCCTCTTTCTCTGTGTCTCCCCCACTCCTTCCACATATCTCTCATCTCTCTCTCTCTCTCCCCTGACTCTCAGTTTGAAGAAGGGTCTCACCCCGAAACGTCACCCATACCTTCTCTCCAGAAATGTTGCTTGTCCCACTGTAATACTCCAGCATTTTGTGTCTCTCCATCTATTCCTTTCTCTCTTATGTACCTACTTAGTCATCTCAACTATTCCCCAAAGTAGTAATTTGTAGGAAGGAACTGCAGATGCTGGTTTAAATCGAAGATAGACACAAAAAATTGGAGTAACTCAGCAGGACAGGCAGCATCTCTGGAGAGAAGGAATGGGTGATGTTTTGGGTCGAGACCCTTCTTCAGATTGAAGGGTCACAACCCAAAACGTCACCCATTCCTTCTCCCCAAAGTAGTAAGATCCACATTCTAACCCCCCTTGGGTGAAGTCCTGGATTCTATATTGAAGATATAGTTACTATTTCATGGTGATTCATGGTTACTCCCCGAGAGTAGAAACATCACATGTTTCCATTTATTTTAAAGGCCCCTCTTGTGTGGTATTGCCTTGTGAAAAGTCTTATAATGGAAGCTGAGAGGCTGCAATAGGAAAATGGACAAAGGCAGCAAAAAATATGTAGATTTAGAAGCATTCTGTAAAGTTACTGAGGGTAAATTATTACAGGTTACTTGTGGAAAAAGTTAATGGAGAAGACTCAGTAATACAAACTCAAAACACTGCATTTGACGGGTATCATAAGAACAGGGTGTAGAAAGTGAAACATTTAACATTTCAGAACCAAGGCCTTTCATCAAAGGAAATATTCTGTGAAATGACAAAGCAGGTATTGGTCCTGAATGAATGATGCTGACATTTAGAGTGGAAAGTTGAGGTTATGTCGCGCTGGTAATTCACATTGGAAAGACCTAGAGAGGGAAAGCGGATGCAGGGAACGGTCTGCTAGGTTTGGGAATTCTGAAGGCAAGGGACAGGGATTCCTGCGTGGGATGAGAACTCCCCTCGGAGCAGCAAGCCAAAAATGAAGGTGGAGGATGAAGAGCTCAACATCACGGGGAAAGGAAGTTTAGCCACTGCTCCTCTTAGTTTCAACACAAGACCACCGCATAATAACCCCTGCCCTGAAAGTCCACGGATCATGGCATCAGCAGCTACATGGGTTCATTCTCTTATTGTCTTGCCCAGTTTGCTGACACTGCAGGAAACAACCTCATTCGGAAGGGCCCAGTAAGAATCCATGCAACTACAGGTTGCAGTCCAACACACTGCTGCCTTTTTTATTCAGAATATCCAACATGAGACTCTTGGGCCCTCCATTTACCCCTACACAAGGAGATTTTGCCCCCACATAGAGGGTTAATCAGCTGAAGACAAATTTCAGATCTTCACAAATTGAACATCAGTAGGCACAACCTCACTCTTAATAGGTAAACATCTTGTGTATGGTGTTTCCCCTTGACACCAATAATGAACTTTGTGTTTATAACCTTTCATTGCACTCCTCTTGGGTGATATTGGAATGGCAGGAGCAGTAATGCAAGACCAACAAAACCTTTCACTCTGAGAGCCCAGTCCAAAGAACAACCTGGTATATTGCTGGTAAACAAGATGCAGTCAGTCCCAATCCACCATTAAAGCTCCTGCCTGCCAATGGCAGTAATTCTCGGCACTGGCTCTCAACCTTTGAAGGAAAAGACCAAATTAACTCAGAGGGTCGCTCTGATGGAACCCTGCGTGAAACTTTTATCAGATTGCTCTGTGGCACTAGTTCAAAGACTCTCATGGAAAATGGAACACAGCCAACTCAACGACTTGTCACAGCCATTCTCTAAAGTATTGCAAATACTCTAATGAACTCCTGTTTGTACAGATGTGTAATCAGCTATGGAACATCAACAATCATTAAGCAAGTAACGACAAACCAAAGCTGGCATAGTAGTAATTATGTGTAGGAAGGAACTACAGATGCTGGTTTACACCAAAGATAGACACAAAATGCTGGAGTAACTCAGCAGGACAAGCAGTGTCACTGGAGACAAGGAGTGGGTGGTCCGAAGAAGGGTCTCGACCCGAAATATCACCCATTCGTTCTCTCCAGAGATGCTGCCTGTCCCACTGAGTTACTCCAGCATTGTGCGTCTACATTGGTAATTATGTTCAGTACTTGCAAAAACAATTGTTTGTGAAACTAAATATGTGGTCAACAATAATCACTTACGTCCGGCAATGATCTTTTTCTTCTGGCACCACTTTGTGAATCTGTAAAAGATGTAAATCCCTTTAATTAAACATCCATTTTAAAACCTTCATGTTTCAATAATATAATATATTAAGGCACTGTTGAAATGTACATCTTTCTGCAGATCTGTATTTTGAGCAAGGAATGGGTGATGTTTCGGGTTGAGACCCTTCTTCTGAATAAGTGCCTCAAACCGAAAAATCACCCATTCCTTCTTTCCAGAGATGCCGCCTATCCCGCTGAGTTATTCCAGTATTTTGTGTCTATCTTCGATACTTCGATCTACCACCAAAGAAGTACTGAAGGTACCATCATGTAGGAAGGTAGACAAATCTCCAGGGCCTGATCAGATATATCCGAGGACATTGTGGGAAACTAGCAAGGAAATTGCGGGAGCCTTGGTTGAAATTTACGAGTCGTCCTTAAATACGGGAGAGGTGCCGGAAGACTGGAGGGTAGCAAATGTTGTGCTTTGATCCAAGAAGGGCTGCAGGGAAAATGCTGGGAACTATAGGCCAGTGAGCTTAACATCTGCAGTTGGGAAATTACTGGAAACCATTCTGACAGATGGGTTAGACAGGCATTTGGATGGGCAAGGGCTGATTAGGGATAGTCAGCATGGTTTTGTACGTGGGTGGTCATGTCTCAGGAATCTGATTGAGTTTTTTGAAGACCTGACCAAAAAGGTAGATGAGGGGAGAGCTGTAGATGTTGTATACATGGATTTCAGTAAGGCATTCGACAAGGTTCCGCATGGTATGCTGCTCTGGAAGGTTAGGTTGCATGTGATCCAAGGAGAGATAGCTGAATGGATAGCAAATTGGCTTCATGGAAGGAAGCAGAGGGTGATGGTGGAAGGTTGCTTCTCGGACTGGAGGCCTGTGACTAGTGGTGTGCCACAAGGTTCGGTGCTGGGCCTGTTACTGTTTGTCGTCTACATCAATGATTTGGATGAGAACATACAGAGCAAGATGAGCAAGTTTGCTGATGATACAACAGTGGGTGGTTTTGCAGATAGTGAAGATGGTTGTGAATGATTGTAGGAGGGTCTGAATCGATTGGCCAGACGGGCTGAGGAATGGTTGATGGAATTTAATACAGAGAAATGTGAGGTGTTCCATTTTGGGACGTCTAACAAGTGTAGGACCTACACAGTGAATGGTTGGCCTCTGGGGAGTGTTGCAGAGCAGAGTAATCTAGGAATGGAGGTGCACGGTTGCTTGAAGGTCGAGTTGTAGGTAGCTAAGGTGGTCAAAAAGGCTTTTGGCACTTTGGCCATCAGTCAGAGTATTGAGTATAGAAGTTGGGAGGTCATGTTGCAGTTGTATAAGTCGTAGGTGAGACCGTATTTAGAGTATTGAGTTCAGTTCTGGGCACCATGTTATTAGAAAGAAATTGTCAAGCTTGAAAGTGTTCAGAGAAGATTTCCAAGGATGTTACCAGGACTAGAGGGTGTGAGCTATAGGGAGAGGTTTAGTAGGTTGGGTCTCTATTCCTTGGAGCACTGGAGGATGAGGGGTGATCTTACAGAAGTGTATAAAATCATGAGAGGAATAGATCTGGTATATGCACAGAATCTCTTGCCCAGAGTAGGGGAATCGAGGACCAGGGGACATAGGTTCAAGGTGAAGAGGAAAAGATGTAATACGAATCTGAGGGGTAACGTTTTCACACGAAGGGTTGTGGGAGTATGGAACTAGCTGCCAGCGGGGTTTGTGGCTGGGACTATCCCAACATTTAAGAAACAGACAGGTACATGGATAGGATAGGTTTGGAGGGATATGGCCCAAGCGCAGGCAGGTGGGACTACTGTAGCTGGGACATGTTGGCCGGAGTGGGCAAGCTGGGCCAAAGGACCTGTTTCCACACCATATCACTCTATGACTCCATCTTCAGTGTAAACCAGCATCTGCAGTTCCTTCCTACACCTGCAGTGTCCCCATTTGCTTAACAATCAAATCTGAAAAATTAGATCTTAAACGTCAATAGTGTTCAGAAAGTCGTCGCTGTCCTTACCTTTTCCAATGCTCCTTTTGGAGAGATTATTTGTGACAATGACATGTCCAATGACATGTTGGTCAACAGATATGAAGTTCGAAGCAGTGACTGTCACAAGAAATGTGCCTGTAATCAGCAGAAGGAAAATACTGAAATGGCAACTTTAAAACAATCAGTACGTTTCACTCTGTCTTCAACATTAAATGTTGCTATTTCATTTAATTTATTTCCACCTTAATCACTTTGACTTATCATTGATGGTGAATATCAATAGATGGTATAGGGAGAGAGTTGGACCTATGTGGTAGGTCCGCTTTTTCTTAGCCCTATTCCATGTTATACCGTTGCGTGAGCCTGAACGTGGGCTACATCAGTGAATTATTCATTGTTGAAGCAGACACATTGGATACAAAAAATACTGAAGAGATTGCGGATGCTAGAATCCAGTCAGCATGGATTTACAAAGGGGAAATCATGCTTGACTAATCTTCTGGAATTTTTTGAGGATGTAACTAGAAAAATGGACAAGGGAGAGCTAATGGATGTAGTGTAACTGAACTTCCAGAAAGCATTTGGTAAGGTCCCACATACAAGATTAGTGGGCAAAATTAGGGCACATGGTATTGGGGGTAGAGTGCTGACATGGATAGAAAATTGGATCGGACAAGAAACAAAGAGTAGGGATTAACGGGTCCCTTTCAGAATGGCAGGCAGTGACTAGTCAGGTACCGCAAGGCTCGGTGCTGAGACCGCAGCTATTTACAATATACAGCAATGATTTAGATGAAGGGATTCAAAGTAACATTAGCAAATTTGCAGATGACACAAAGCTGGGTGGTAGTGTGAACTGTGAGGAGGATGCTATGAGAATGCAGGGTGACTTGGAGAGGTTGGGTGAGTGGGTAGATGCAGTTTAATGTGGATAAATGTGAGGTTATCCACTTTGGTAGCAAAAACAGGAAGGCAGATTATTATCTAAATGGTGTCGTTGGGTAAAGGGGAGGTACAATGGGATCTTGGGGTCCTTGTTCATCAGTCAATTAAAGTATGCATGCAGGTACAGCAGGCAGTGAAGAAAGCAAATGGCATGTTGGCCTTTATAAAAAGAGGAGTTGAGTATAGGAGCAAAGAGGTTCTTCTGCCTGCTGTTGTATAGAGCCCTAGTGAGACCACATCCGGAGTATTGTGTGCAGTTTTGGTCCCCTAATTTGAGGAAGGACATTCTTGCTATTGAGGGAGTGCAGGTTTACAAGGTTAATTCCCGGGATTGCGGGACTGTCATATGCTGAGAGAATGGAGCGGCTGGGCTTGTATACTCTGCAGTTTAGAAGGATGAGAGAAAATCTTGTTGAAACATATAAGATTATTAAGGGTACACAAAAGGCTGGAGAAACTCAGCGGGTGCAGCAGCATCTAAGGAGCGAAGGAGATAGGCGACGTTTCGGGTCGAGACCCTTCTTCAGACTGGTCATTTTTAAGGGTTTGGTCGCGCTAGAGGCAGTTAACATGTTCCCGATGTTGGCGGAGTCCAGAACCAGGGGCCACAGTTTAAGAATAAGGGGTAAGTCATTGAGAATCAGAGGCGAGGAAATACTTTTTCTCACAGAGAGTTGTGAGTCTGTGGAATTCTCTTCCTCAGAGGGCGGTGGAGGCAGGTTCTCTGGATGCTTTCAAGAGAGAGCTAAATAGGGCTCTCAAAGATGGCTGAGTCAGGGGATATGGGGAAAAGGCAGGAACGGGGTACTGATTGGGGATGATCAGCCATGATCACATTGGTTCGAAGGGCCGAAAGGCCTACTCCTGCACCTATTGTCTATTGGAACCAAAAAGCCGAACTGGAAGAACTCATTATGTCAAACAGCATCTATAGAGTCAAAATACATTTTGTAATTTTCTAATGCTCAGTTTTTTCTTCCTTTGGATACAAAGTGAGAGTTGAATTAGCATCAAATTTAGGAGAAGGGAAAAGCAATAACGTGTATGTATGCCACACCTTCAACAACATCATAAAACATCCCAACGCACTTCAACAAAATTTGATAGCAAACACAAAGGAACATTTTCACACAGATGCCAAAATCTTTGGTCGGATCTTAAGGGGCATCTTGAATGAAGAAACCAGGAACGGAAAAGGACAGAATATGGACAGCAATGGCATGGCTGCTGATAATGGACCAATTGTAATCAAGGATGCTCAAGGAGCCAGAGATGGACAACTGTGGACATTTCAAAGACTTCAGGGCTGAAGGACATTACAGAGAGGGAAAGGTTCAAGGCCATGATTAGCTTTAAAAATACAGTGAGCATTGTATGACCAAGACATTTCTTATAGAGAAACTAAAATAGATCAGACAGCAAGGCAGACACAATGTGTGCAAGCGACTTGGTAGACAGCAAAGTAATAGATATACTCAGGTTTGAACAAGGGAGTTCATTTATTGGGATAGTTAGCTCCAGAGGTAGCAAAGGGATGGGTGGGGGGTTTCTCATGTCTTTAATTAGAAGTGTTATGGCATAATTTGGGGGATGTAAGGCACTGCAGTTGCTGGAATTATGAGAATATACAGAGAGCTAGAGGAACTCAATGGGCCAGGCAGCATCTGTGGATGGAAATGAACCTATGTCATTTGGGGGGAACCTTCCTTCAGACTGATTAAAGTAGGTGGGAGAAAGATGTAAAAGGGAGGCAAGGATGGGACAGAACCCAGCAAGTGATAGGTGGATACAGGTGTGGGGGGGGGGGGGGAGGTGGCATGGGTAGATTAGGTAACAAAGGTTAAAGGTGAATGAGAAAGATGTCGGATATGGAGAGACGAGGAGTGATATGTAAAGCTGGAGGATGGGGTGTGGGTGGAAGGACACTAGTGACAGGAGTAGTGGATAAAAAGTAAATGTGGGACTTGGTGTTTGGAGATGGGTATACAAATGGGGAGTAAAGGAGCAGGGTGACTAGGGGATGGGAGATTTTGGGGGATGTGTACTGTTGGGATGGGGAGGGGCAGGGGGAAGAGAGAGGTGATGGGGTGGTGACTTGAAACTGGAGAATTCAATGTTCATCCCATTGGGTTAAGCACTACCCAAACGGAATACAAGTTTGTGTGTGTTCATCTGGCATTGGAGGAAGCAAAGCACAGGAAGGTTGATACGGAAATGGGGAGGGGGAGTCAAAATGGTTGACCGCGATTCCGACTGGGCATTATCATTTACATTAATATAATTAGGTGGACAGGTAATTAAAACACAGGTAAGTTCACTGTAAATTAATGCAATTCAATTTACTCTGAAGTTATACTTAGCAGATATCTGGAAAAATACAATTAAATGCAATGACAGTGGAAAATGTTACCTTCCTGGTTAATTGGAAATGTATAAACTGGAAGTATCCCAGTTGAACTCTCCACTGTATATGTTGAAATATTATAAGAATTAATAAAATCAAACTGTAGGTTTATTGGTGCACCCTCAGATACAGACACCTGTACGGTGACATTATCGCCAGGTTTCAGGACAGGTGGCTCTAACGTTGCTTGCAAGCCACTGATCTCAACAAGAAGGTAAATTGTCAGATTCTGAGATATCTCCGCAGAACTATTTGTTGCAGTTACAGTCACAGTATGTTGGCCCGGCCCGATAAGCAACTGAGAAGATTGGTCAATAGGGATAACTCCTGGTAGTAGAGTGGATGCCTGAAGAACAACATTTCCAACCGATACAGTGTAGATCATATCAAAACCTACAGGAGAAAAATATCTTCATTTAATTTATATACACAGTACATAAAACCAATACATACATTTGATTAGTACGGGTGTCAGGGGTTATGGGGAGAAGGCAGGAGAACGGGGTTAGGAGGGAGAGATAGATAAGCCATGATTGAATGGTGGAGTAGACTTGATGGGCCGAATGGCCTAATTCTGCTCCTATCACTTATAACCTTATGACCTTATAATCAGATACAGCTAATAAAATGTCCCTTTATTAATATTTATATGTTGTATGTTATGATCAAAAATGTATGGAACAGTTCAACCTAAACTATTTGAAACTCAAAAATAAAACATTTTTCCATTGTTACCCTTCTGTATTAAACTGCCTTTAGTTGGTTAATATTATTTACTACAACTTATTTTTGTGATATTTTGTGGTGATTTTGTTTAGCAAGTATTCCAGCACAATCCGTTTTAAATTACATTTGAAATACGGTTTATGCGTGGAAAAAGTAAAGAGATCAAACTACGCTCAAGATCAACATCCGTATCAGATGGATGCAACCGCAGGAAATGCTACTCCTGTCTCTTTACCTCCCCCCTTGACTCCATCCAAGGACCTAAGCAGTCTTTCCGGGTGAGGCAGAGGTTCACCTGCACCTCCTCCAACCTCATCTATTGAATCCACTGATCTAGGTGTCAGCTGCTCTACATCGGTGAGACCAGTCGCAGTCTTGGCGATCGCTTTGCCCAGCACCTCCGCACAGTCTGCATTAACCAACCTGATCTCAGCACTTCAACTCCCCCTCCCATTCCGTATCCGACCTTTCTGTCCTGGGCCTCCCCCATGGCCAGAGTGAGTCCCACCGCAAATTGGAGGAGCAGCACCTCATATTTCTCTTGGGTAGTTTACACTCCAGTGGTATGAACATTGACTTCTCCAATTTCAGGTAGTTCCTTGCTTTGTCCCTCCTTCCCAGCTCTCCCACAGCCCACTGCCTCCACCTCTTCCTTTCTTCTTCCCGCTCCCCCAACCCCACATCAGTCTGAAGAAGGGTCTCGACCCGAAACGTCACCTATTCCTTCGCTCCATAGATACTGCCTCACCCGCTGAGTTTCTCCAGCATTTTTGACTACCTTCGATTTTTCCAGCATCTGCAGTTCTTTCTTAAACTAAATATTTTTCCACATTTCTCCCAAAAATCTAAAACTTTACCACAAAAGTTCTTATTTTTAGCAAACTCACAAAGAATCTGGAAGAGGCAAATGACAAACTGATATATAACTGGGTCTAAATATTACTATCAATTAAATGTTATTTTTGAAAATGATGTACGTCATGTATATTTCTAAATAATTCATCTCATAGTGGTCTATTTCCAAACAACACAGGGAGACCAAATGTAGATTGGGTGATCCCCCTGAAGAGTCATTTATTTAGTCTGCAAGGGCGAAGCTGACCTTCCAATTGCTTGTCACATCCATTATCCATCCCACTCTTACCTCTTCATCATTGGCCTCCAAAAACAGCAGGACCTCATCTACCAGCTTGGTACAGTACAATGTTGCAGACCTAACACTGAATTCAACAATTGCCAATATTTAGCTTTTCCATCCTATATCATGTCCAGCCATTAACCTGTTCTGTTAATATTGTTTCTCTCCTCCGTATTTGTTGCACGACCCATTGAATATTTCCTGGTTTTATTTTTACCTTCCAGCATTGGCAGTTTTTCTATCTCACAGCTCCAGCATTTTTTGTTTCTTCCTCGCTCCTTATCTCTTTCATTCAGCTCCTTCTGCTTCCACTGATCAACAATTCTCGCCCTCCTGTCTCAGCCAGCACCGTTCAGTCCCTCTTGGAATTTGCCCGATCCCTGACTTTCACTTTCTTCTCTCCACCCTCCTCCTTTTCTGCAACTGTCGGTTTCTTACTTTTCCTATCACTGTACAAAAGATCACAAACTTGAAGAAGGGTCTCGACCCGAAACGTCACCTATTCCATCTCTCCATAGATGCTGCCTAACCCGCTGAGTTTCTCCAGCATTTTTGTCTACCTTCAATTTTTCCAGCAACTGCAGTTCTTTCTTAAACAAACCTGAAACATCACTTCTGTATTTTTTCGCTGCAGATGCCATTTCTCCTGCTGAACATTTCCACTATTTTAGATTCTATTTTCTAAATATAAGAAGTGTGTTTAAAAGTAATCTGCTGTTTTTTTCACTTTTTATATTTCAACACATTTTAAATTGTGGTCCATGATGATGATATAACCTTAAAATATTGTTTTAGTCTTTTGAAAGTCTAAAGAGTTGTTTTGCTACTAATTAAAATCCTAATGTAAAATCTTAAACCAAAGAGTTCTAATCTAAGAGACTGAATCGTTTAAATTTGCAATGCAGACATTAAGCATAAATGAACTATACCAGTGTCATTTTTTGTCTGAATCCACAATGTGTCTCCATAACGAACAGTGCAGTTAAGAATTGTGTCCAATTGTCTGGGGCTGAAACACTGCAAATCATCCATTTGATTAATTGGCTCAAGTGTAATGTCGCTCCTGTCAACAGCCCAATGGCCTTTGCTGCTCTGACATTCAATGGAGATAGTGTAAACACCTGCGGCTTTATATAAATGTGCAGCTGTGAATGGTCTTAATAAAACACAAGAAGGAACAAAATAGAAAATAAATGAGATCAAGATCAATATCATCAAGTTTACTTAGTCATTCGGTTCATTGAAAGGATAAGCATTTAAAGGCACATTTGTGTGAACAGCTTAATAAGCATGTGTTATTACAGCTTTATCACCCCATGTATATTTACTGCTCAGGAGGTTAATTTTATGCATCAGTAAATACACCAGTTTCATTTGTTTGCTGTCAAACATTATAGGTGGCTTTCTCAAAATTTAAAAAAGGTAAGCACAGTCTGGATCATACAAATTTCACACATTCTCCTCTTTCATTCTTCATTTGTTATTCTCCCACTCGCTAACATCTGTTTCTCTCTTCCCTTCAGAATGTTCTCACTTCTCTTTATTCCTCCCTCTCATCTCTGCCTCTCAATTTGTAGCACTCTTCCCTCGCTGCTGTCCATACTCTTCCCCTTTATCCTCAGACTTTCCACATTGTTTTTCCATCAAATCCCACGAGATTGGAGTTACCATGTGGGAAATGAAATACAAAAATTATGAAGAAAAAGATAATCTCTTAGTCCATCTAATAATAAAAACCAGCAGCATATTTCATTCTAAAGGGCCTGTCCTACAAGCATGCAACTCTATGCGATGTACGCGATCAAACTAGAAGCGGGGGCCGCGCGGAGGTCGGGTGATCCCTGTACAGGGCCGTTCCCACCAGCATGCGCCTGCATGCGGCAAGCGCTACCAAACCGGCAGTAGGGGCCGCGCGGAGGTCGGATGAGTGGCGCAACGCGGCGCAAAGTGAGGCGAACTTGGAGCGAAGTCTAAGGTAAGTTCGCCAGGACAGAGAGGGGCACACAGAGAGGGGCACACAGAGAGGGGCACAGAGGCACACACACACAGAGGACCACAGGGCCACACACATAGAGGGTCACGGAGGCACCTACAGATAGGTTCACGGAGGCACGATGTCGGGGCGGTGTGTAATGCGTCGAGGCGACTGCGAGCCGACAAGCCGTTGCCGCGCGGAATTTTTGGACATAGTCAGTTTTTCGGAGCCCCGCGCGGTGTCGGGACGAACTCCGCACAATTCCGCACGGCTCCGGCGATCGAAGTGGGACCGGCCCCGCGACGCCGGACGGCTCAAGTTAGGTCGCGCTCATCGCATGGAGTTGCATGCTTGTAGGACAGGCCCTTTAGTTATTCAATTTATTTGTTTCTTCAATACTTCATTCACAATTATCATTCCATTGAAAATAAAGATAAGCAAATGTTTTAAGAGTTACTCACTGGTCTTGTCGATCAACGTAATACATTTTACCATCTCCTGTGGAAAATGTGCATGAGAACTTTCCCAAGTATGGATTAAGTTGCCATTCCAGGGGGATAATTATGTGGAAGACCGAATAGCTATTGGCAGGGGACATCTGTAAGTCTTGACAAAGTATCACATCGCTATTAAACATTAATCACCAAAGCCAAAGTTGCCTTATTTGCACTAAAGTAATTTGTGCCAATTACTATTGTTGATAGTCACTAGATCCAACACGCATTATACGTTGGCTTTATATTTGTGAAGATACTTAAATGACAAAAAGCAGTTACAATGACTGATTTATGTTACATTTTGTAAAAGAGAAGTATTGAACTGGAATCTAGTCAGCATATTTAAGCACAGAATAAGACAATTATTACATCCCTGATCTCTCTTTGCAAAACTAAAACCCCTGACATGTACTTTCCATGTGTTCCTGACATCACCATTTGCTTCAAATATATTTGCACCATAGCAATTTAAATAATGAGCTAAAATGAGTCAAATAATGTGATAAATGTTATCTGCACATTTTATTACTCATCTATTTTTTAGTTCTAATTTTAGCAAGTTTGTGGTTTAGGAGTGGAGTGCACTATTGTGGCAGATTTATCATCAAGACCAAATGTTCTTTGATCAGGTATATCCAGAACAAGCTGCAGTAAAGCTCACTCTTTCTTTCCCCAAGCATATTTGGTAAATTTAATCTCAAATAATGGTGATGTGGCTACCACTATGTCTCATACTAGCCCATTGTCTTATTTGCAATAAAGATTGCAGATTCAGACATTCCATACTCACCACAGATTATCCGGCCCATCTCATTTGCTGTTTGCGCATCTTACTTGGTGCAAATTGACTGTTGTCTTTCCTACATCACAGTAGTGACTACATTTCAAAAGTACATTATTGCTGTATGAGAGTCATGAGATTGTAAAAAGTACTGTATAAATCTAAGTCTTCCTTTTCACAAAATGAATCAGGGTCTACTTGAATTCCAATCACATCAGGACTTAATGAGGAAACCTGACCTCAGAGTCATTTGCAAGGCACTTGTTGAATGCATACAATTCTGACACTGAGTTTCCCTCCCCAATTTATTTTCCATTAGTCTGGAATATTTAAAAATTATCATACCAAATTCACAAATGAAGGGAAGCAGGTTGTCGCAGTTGATCATGGCCCACTTTAAATAGCCAGAGTGATTGTGAACGTAGGTACAATCTGCTGGAGAAGTGGATGGCTGAGCAAATTCCCAGTTACTGTAATTTAATGCAGATCCATCCAACCAAGAAAGAGCTGAAAATAAAAATAAATAAATAAAAATGTTTAGTTTAATGTTTAGTCATTACTTGTTCTCTATGCCAGCCCTGTGGGGTCATGGGGCTTCTGGAAACCTGCGTCACTGTTTCAGTTTTTGCCAGGCACCATTTTGGTTGATGTCGATGATGATCCTGTTTGTTGGCATGAAGAAAATAAACAGATTTCCAAAAAGATTAATCTTATCCTCCATCATTTTCGTACACTAAGATTCAATATAGATAATATATGCAAGATATAAGAGAAAGAACCAGATGCTGAGGTGAGTGTCTGAATGTTGGTAGCAGGACTATGAAACAATTGTAGTTGGATATTTCATCTTTGACAATACTTTATTGCAGCAAGAAAATTTCCAACACTTACACGAATTGATAATTAATTAACGTTGAATGGCAATTAATTCATCTCACTGTTACCGAATAATTATAGATTCGCAATTAACTACAGATTCAAAATAAAGTTGATTCTAATTCAATTACATTTTCTCCAAATGCTGTATGAGTTTCAGTTTTGATTTCAATTTTCAGCAGACCTAATGTACTCTTTATCAGAGTTTGCAAAGGACGTCATTACACTCAACCTTCTGCCATGCTTCAGCAAACTTCTGCAGACTGTTACTAACAAATTCTAGCGGTGGATGACTGAGAAGGGTCTCGAACCAAAACGTCGCCCATTCCTTCTCTCCAGAGGTGTTGCCTGTCCCGCATGTTGCGTCTGTCTTTGGTCAATTAACTGTAGTGTATGGCAATTAAGGTATCCTCAGCTCACTCAGTCTGTGCCAAGCACAAAAGCTTCCACTTCATAAATATGCAGCTCAAGTACAAATACAAAAATATCTTCATATTCACGTGCCCTCGACTCCAGGACAACTCCAGCACAGCAGCCATCCTCCAGGAGTCCAATTGCTTTATTCTGTTTGTGCCTCTTAACACACATTTACCAAATGCAAAAAAACAAAGTGCTGGAGGAACTCAGCCGGGACAGACAGTATCCGTGGATGAGTAGACAATGTTTCCGGTCATTATCCTTCTTTGGATGCTGCCTAATCCATTGAGTTCCTCCAGCAGTTTGCTTTTTTTGCTCACGAATCCAGCACCTGCAGCTTCCTGTGTCTCCACGCTTATCAAATGATTGCTCAGAACCAATGGATCCTTTAAAACACGGCTGACAACAATTACGAGGACCACAACTGATGACTTTCAAACATGCTACAATGAAAACCAAGTAACAACAAAAGTATCTGAGCAATGGTAAATATGCACCACATCTCAAATCCTCCATAACTCTCTCCGTGTGATGGTGGTGTGTGGCACTATGCACAACATTGCATAGCAGTGAGGTGGACCTGCAGGATGGACAAGATGATGGTCCCAGAGTCAGTAGGTAAGAGGACCATGTTGGTGCAGGGACCACCACAGCAGCAACAGACAGTGTTGGACAAGAGGCCTAGGAGCCCACATTATTGTGAAGTTCACAAAGGCCCCAAGAGAGCAACAAGCTGAGAAAATCAATGCAAAACCTACTTCTCCTCTGACTTTTCCTCAGCAGCTTGCAAATGGACAAGCATTGTTATCGTAGCACACATAGTTACTTTAGTTAGTTTTGATTATTCCACAGCAAACAAATCAACATGTAAAAAGGGCAATTTACAAGGAACTAAAACATTTGCAATACAACACAGTGGCAGCAACTTTACCTACATGATTCAGACTTAAACTTAGCACTGTAATTGGTTCAAAGCAACCTTGGGCATATCTCTGTGAAATGACAAAAATGCAGGACCTCATCCTCTGGCCTCTGCCACACTCTCCCTTGGTGTAAACAAGCAATAGAGGTAGACAAAAATGCTGTAGAAACTCAGCTGGTGAGGCAGCATCTATGGAGCGAAGGAAATAGGCAAAGTTTTGTGTCGAAACGCTTCTTCCGTCTGATGTGAGGGTGGGGGGAGGGGGGGGGGGGGCGAGAAGAAGAAAGGAAGAGGCTGAGACAGTGGGCTGAGGGAGAGAAGAGAAGGGGAGGAGAAAGTAAGGACTACCTGAAATTAGAGAAGTCAATGTTCATACCGCTGGAGTGCAAACTGCCCAAACTAAATATGAGGTGCTGCTCCTCCAATTTACAATGGTCCTCACTCTGGCCATGGAGGAGGCCCAGGACAGTGAGGTCTGATTCAGAATGGGAGGGGGAGTTGAAGTGCTGAGCCACCGGGAGTTCAAATTGGTTATTGCGAACCGAGCGGAGGAGTGAGGACCACCGTAAATTGGAGGAGCAGCACCTCATATTTCGCTTGGGCAGTTTACACCCCAGCGGTATGCACATTGACTTCCCTAATTTCAGGTAGTCCCTACTTTCTCCTCCCCTTCTCAGCTCTCCCCCAGCCCACTGACTCCACCTCTTCCTTTCTTCTTCCTGCCCCCTCCTCCCACCCTCATATCAGTCTGAAGAACGGTTTCGACCCAAAATGTTGCCTATTTCCTTCACTGCTGCCTCATCCACTGAGTTTCTCCATCATTTTTGTCTACCTTCGATTTTCCAGCATCTGCAGTTCCTTTTTAAACAATAGAGGCTGAGGCAGGGTTTGATTCCTACTGTTCTTGGTCAATGTCCTCTGGCTTACAAGTCCACGAGGGTCTAACCATAATCTGTTTTGCCTATACCTGTGCAGCGCCGTTCTTTGGGACATACAGACATGAGGCAGCACGAGGGCGATGACACTGAGTGAGACGGGAGGTAATGCTGGTGGGCATCCAGGTAACAGTTAAAAATGAAGTACATTCATCAGATATTGATGGACAGGTACCCTTTCACCCTGCCAGCAACGAGCTGGTGCCCACCGCAACTGCTCTGTAGGACGCAGAGCAAACAAGGCCAGTGCATCATGCATCCCATTCAAGGTGGCATCCATAGTGTGCACGCCCTTGTGAAAGCCTAAACACATTGTTTGCTCCCAGCTAATGGCACTCTCTCCAAGGCAAAGACATTCATGTGAGTCACAAGATATTAGCAGCAGGAGAGGGCCACCTTGTCTCTTGTTATCCCTCCCCACCCTGGTCCATTCATGGTTGATATGCCTCAGTTTTCAACTCTTGTTCAATGCCAGTTCTATATAACCCTTAATTCCCTAATCTTTATTATCTACCTCCACAACTGTCTAGTAAAGATAGTTCCAAAGATTACACCACCCAATGCGAGAAGAAATCCTTATGCACCTCAATTTGAATAACTCCCCCATACAATTATAACCCTCGATCGAGACTCTCCCACTAGTGGCAACATCTATCCTGTCATGCCTCTTCCTGAGGATCTTATCACACTCTCATCCTCCGAAATTAGCCTCATGAATCTTTTCTGGACTGCCCAGTATATCTTTTCTTAAAATAGCAGTGCCCTTGGGGTAGCCTCATCAACACCCGGTATCATTGTAAATAACATTTCTCTATTTTAGAAATCTATTCCCTCCCACTCCCTTCCCACCACCAACATAGGCCAATGTGTAATTTACCTTCATAATTACTTCCTACATCTGAATGATAAGTTTCTGTGTTTCATGCACAAGAGCATCTAGGTTCCTCTGTACTCCTTTCATTTACAGTTTGTCTCCAATTTGAAAACAGTCGGCTTTTTGTTTGCTTTTCTACCCAAGTGTATGTCCTCACACATTCAACAATATTTGCCAATTGATTGTGGAAATTATGTCTTGGTCTTGCCTTGAAAATTAAGTTTCCATGAAATACTTGTCTGTTATTTTCTCCAGTTTTCAAGTTCTTTATGTAAACTATCCAAGAATGACATCTGATTCTAAGTCTAACTTGTGGAAACAAATAACTGCAGATGCTGGTTAATACACAAAAGGACACAAAGTGCTGGAGTAACTCAGCAGGTCAGGCAGCATCTCTGGAGCACAAAGTGCTGGAGTACTTAAGAACGGTTTTTACACGAAATGTCACCTATCCGTGTTCTCCAGAGATGCTGCCTGACCTTCTGAGTTACTCCAGTACTTTGTGTCCTTTTGTCCAATTCTAATTTGGTTCTATTTCACATGACTAATCATATCACTTTGGTAACTGAACTGGGCAATAAATCGCTATTCATTTTTATTGTTATAGTCCCTGATAACAAAATTATTAAGAACTTACACAAAATTGTGTCTGTAAAAATAGATTTGACATTTTTGTTAAATGCTGTATCCATCGTTCCTCAATCTTGTTATCATACTTCTGATATACACTAACTTTCAGATATAATGCAGAATTCAGATCCATCTCTTACCTTTAGTGTCTGATTCAGGGATTAAGTCGTATGTCGCATAAGCCAGGCCAATCCACCTGTTGTTGATATCTGTAATGTGGCTTTTCAGAAATTGGTGAACCTCCTCACTTTTAATGAAAGCAAGATGCCCACCAGCACCTTTGCACCATCCCTGTGCACTTGAGAAGTTCAGCTGCATTTTCACAAATTCATAGCATGAACTTTGAAATTGCATCTGATGTTGGAGGCAGGGGACAGCATCAACCTGATAATAAACACTGAAAGCAATGACCAAAACAATTTGGAATTCCATATTTAAAACTTCTGCAAAATCAGAGCATCTGGAGTGAGCTCACACCATTTAGTTATATAAGGTGTGAGTCTCCACCTTTTTAGCAAACAGAAATTAGCACTTCCTGAATGTCATAAATAATGCCCTCATTATATTATCTGAGATCAGGTTTCTGATATATAAATCCAGTGCATTGAGATGAGCTACTCTGGTGGTTCGAAATATATGGATCACGTCAAAGCAAATTATATCTGGGTTGTAATATTTTCTTCATTTCACACAACATGGGGGCGTGACATGGGGGAAAACTAGGGGGCGCCGTCCTGTGTGGTATGGCTGCCCAGCCTGCAGCCGTATGTCTTTTCTTCTTTTCTTTTTTTTAGTGTGTTAAGTGTTTTTGTTTGGAGCCTATTCTTTTTTATGTGGGGGGTGAGTGGGGGGGGGAAAGGGGGAAACTACTTTTCAGGGTCCCTACCTGGTTGGAGAGGCAGCTTTTCTCCGGGCTGCATCTCCGACCCGATCCTCGCGGCCTACCAGCGGGCCTGGAGCGGCGTTTCCCGTGGAGACCGTCCAGGGCCTCGGCTTCGGCAGCGGCGGAGCGCTGGAGCGCCATCGCGGGGCGAGGCGGAGCGGAGCGGGCGATGCCTTGCCTGGGTCGCCGCGCTGGAGCTCCGGTGAGCTGGATCTGCCCGAGCTAAACATCGCGGAGCCGCAGGTCTGTGGAGCGGCCAGCTGCGGGCGGCAGCGCTGAACTTTAACACCGAGAGCCAGCGGAGGTGAGCTCCATTCAGCGCGGCCTTGTCGGCTCTGGAAGCCGCGGACTCGAGCGGGAAGCGGCCGTTCCGGGTGTACCAAGCCGCAAAGAGCACCACCACCCGGCGAGAACGGCCTGGAACATCGGGCCTCCGTGAAGGCAACTGTGGAGGCCTCAATAGGCCTGACTTTGGGTGGACATGGGTTGGGGACTGGACATTGTGCCTTCCCTCATAATGTGAACCATTGTGGGGGGATGTTTTTATGTTTAAATTTCTTTATTAGTGTTGTGTCTGTATTCTTTATTTTATGTGCTGCATGGCAAGAAGCATTTCACTACACCAATTGGTTTATGTGACAAATAAACTAACCTTGAACCTTGAACCTTGAACATGCTTGAATTTAGGCTCTTACAAGAGAGATATTGTCGATCTCTTCTATTCACTTATTTACAGCTGCATTAATGGCCATTTACACTTATTCTATCATTTTCTCCATTGCAGGATTCATTAGTCCCAATGTGTTCAGACAATAAAAGCCGATTCAGAAATTCCTTCCTTTTGAAAACAAAGAAATGAAAAAGTAATGTCCCCCATTCTTCTCTGCAGATCCTCTCAAGCTCTGTCAGGTTGGATGGGGAGCGTCGATGCACAGCTATTTTCAGGTCCCTCCAGAGATGTTCGATCGCGTTCAAGTCCGGGCTCTGGCTGGGTCACTCAAGGACATTCACAGACTTGTCACTAAGCCACTCCTGCATTGTCTTGGCTGTGGCCATAGGGTCATTGTCCAGAATGCTCCGGAGCAGGTTTTCATCAAGGATCTCTCTGTACTAGTCAATCATGACTAGTCTACAGTTCCTGCCACTGAAAACCATCCCCACAGCATGATGCTGCCACCACCATGCTTCACCATAGTTATGGTATTGGCCAGGTGATCAGCGGTGTCTGGTTCCCTCCAGACGTGACGCTTGGCATTCAGGCCAAAGATTTCAATCTTGGTTTCATCAGACCAGAGAATCTTGTTTCTCATGCCTTTTGGCAAACTCCAAGTGGGCTGTCATGTGCCTTTTACTGAGGAGTGGCTTCTGTCTGGCCACTCTACCATAAAGTCCTGATTAGTGAAGTGCTGCAGATACAGTTGTCCTTCCCGAAGATTCTCCCATCTCCACAGAGGAACTCTGGAGCTCCGTCACCTCCCTGACCAAGGCCCTTCTCCCCCGATTGCTCAGTTTGGCTGGGCGGCCAACTCTATGAAGAGTTTTGCAAAAAATTCTAAACACCTGTTTTTGTTTCTTCATTCTGGGGTATTGTGATGATAAAAAATATATATAATCCATTTAAAAATAAGGCTGTAGCGTAACAAAATGTGGAAAATGTGGAAGAGCCTGAATACTTTCTGAATGTAATGTACGTTATTCAACCACACAATACACTTCCACATCCTATCCTGTAACAAAGGCTACATAATTTTATTTGTGGTTTAATTAGAAAGCTGCCCATTTAGTTTTTGAATGCGTCCGTCGGCCCTTACACAATAATTGGGCATTGTTCCATGAGTCAACAACAGGTTTTGAATTGAATTGAATTGAATGCCTTTATTGTCATTCAGACCTCTCGGTCTGAACGAAATTTCGTGCCTGCAGTCATACATATATAAAAACAACAACACCATACAATAAACACAAAATTAACATCCACCACAGTGAGTTCACCAAACACCTCCTCACTGTGGTGGAAGGCAAAAGTCTTAGGGTCTCTGTCTTTTCTCCCCTCCCCATTCTCCCTCTGCGCTGAGGGGATCCAGGCCGCCGCCACTGCTGACACCGGAACGCCGGAACACCGCCACAGGGCCCGCCGCCAGAACGTCGCTGGAGCACCGCAGCTCCCGAAAGCCAGGCCGCCGCTGGAGCACCGCAGCTCAGAGGGAGCCAGGCCGCCGCTGGAGCACCGCAGCTCCCGAAACCCAAGCCGCCGCTGGAGCACCGCAGCTCAGAGGGAGCCAGGCCGCCGCTGGAGCACCGCAGCTCCCGAATCCCCGGCCGCCGCTGGAGCACCGCAGCTCAGAGGGAGCCAGGCCGCCGCTGGAGCACCGCAGCTCAGAGGGAGCCAGGCCGCCGCTGGAGCACCGCAGCTCCCGAAACCCAGGCCGCCGCTGGAGCACCGCAGCTCAGAGGGAGCCAGGCCGCCGCTGGAGCACCGCAGCTCAGAGGGAGCCAGGCCGCCGCTGGAGCACCGCAGCTCCCGAAACCCAGGCCGCCGCTGGAGCACCGCAGCTCCCGAAAGCCAGGTCCCCGCCGGAAGCCAGGTCGCCGCTGAAGCTCTGAAGGCCGTGCTGCCGCCGCTGGAAGCTGGAAGGCCGTCACCAGGGCCTCAGCACAGACGGAGACGGTGTCGGGGGACACGACAGGAAAAGTCGCATCCCCCCAAAGGGAGAGACTAAAACCCCCGTTTCTCCCCCCCTCCCCCCCCCCCCCACACACATACACACATACACAACCCAACAAACCAAAAATAAACACCAAAAACAGGGACGAGGACAAAAATAAAATAAGACAGACGGACTGCAGGTGAGCCGCAGCTGACAAGCAGCGCCGCCACTCCGACCTGAAGTGAGGTGATGGTGTCCTGGGCTGATAAATTCATTCATAGTGCTATATCAACATTTACAAAATGATACCCGACCCGCGTGATAATTCCAGCAAATTGCTGTTTCGGTTTTCTCGTATCAACAGACTTACAAGTTTATGTTTTAAATTCAGTCATATTCAGCTTGATTTCCCTGCCATTCGTTATAGAAACATAGAAACATAGAAATTAGGTGCAGGAGTAGGCCATTCGGCCCTTCGAGCCTGCACCGCCATTCAATATGATCATGGCTGATCATCCAACTCAGTATCCCGTACCTGCCTTCTCTCCATACCCTCTGATCCCCTTAGCCACAAGGGCCACATCTAACTCCCTCTTAAATATAGCCAATGAACTGGCCTCAACTACCCTCTGTGGTAGAGAGTTCCAGAGACCCACCACTCTCTGTGTGAAAAAAGTCCTTCTCATCTTGGTCCTAAAGGATTTCCCCGTTATCCTTAAGCCGTGACCCCTTGTCCTGGACCTCCCCAACATCGGGAACAATCTCCCATTTGCTTCTCTTGGCTCGTCACCAAATATTGAATTTATCACCAATTTCCTTCCCAAAAATTTGGAACGTGTAATCTGATAACTTTAAGATATGTTAAATGAAAACATCATCATTTCATATTGCACTACCAGCTATATTGACATTAACGCCTGAAGGTTACGTGAATTGAGCACTTCTGCCCAATGCAATTTTGGATCAGACTAAAAATATCCCTACTCGGGTCAATTCACTAGAAATAACAAACCAACCAAAGGTGGATTGCTGCTAGATTTATTAAAATTCCATATTCATTGATGGATTTCACAATGCAGAATCCCAACAAAATTGTGAATTTTCACTTATGATTATTTTTGTCATTTGGAAAATTTGCAATTTACATTGTTAATGGATTAACCTGTACAATCATAATTCAGTATCAATTCTGTGCTGGTGGAATGAAAGGTTTCCTCCTGATTTTTTGCTTGTTTACTTGAAAATAAAACAATTCTAAGCTATTTCATATATTTTCCTCGTACATCAAAATGTTATGTGCATAATTGCATTTTACAAAGAAGATGAGTACAGAACAAATTTAAATAATCAATTCTAAGCCACTTTGTTTAAAATTTCAAACAATTAGAGAGAACATTCATAAAGTACAATAAGATAAATTAACTTTAATGTTATGCAATAAAGCCTAAAGAAAGATTATTATGCAGAGAATATCAAGTGGCTTAGACATGAGATATGGGGCTCAAAACTGCTTACATTGCGTTCCAACCAGCGCCTTATAAGGATATAAGCCTTAGCATTATATCCTAGTCCTCTCGAAATAAATGTTAGCATCGCATTTGCCTTCCTTATTACCAAAGGCAATGCTGCAGACGGACTTCAGCAAGGCCTTTGATAAGTTCCCAGCGGTAGGCCACACTGGATGGTTAGACAGGGACTAACTGAACAATTACAACCAACTGGAGTTTTTTTTTAAATTATATACAATGGCTTGCAAAAGATTTCATACCTCTTGAACTTTTCCACATTTTGTCACGTTACAACCACAAACGTAAATGTATTTTATTGGGATTTTATGTGATAGACCAACACAAAGTGGTGCATAATTGTGAAGTGGAAGGAAAATTATAGTGTTAGTTTTCCGCCACACACAATGTTTTGCATTTAGGCCAAAAACTTCAAAATTGGTCTCATCAGGCCAGAGCACCTTCCTCCACATGTTTGCTGTGTCCCCCACATGGCTTGTGGCAAACTGCAAACGGGACTTCTTATGGCTTTGTTTCAACAATGGCTTTATTCTTGCCACTCTTCCATAACTCTTGCCACTCCGATTTGTGGAGTGCACAACTAATAGTTGTCCTGTGGACAGAGTCGCCTACCTGAGCTGTGGATCTCTGCAGCTCCTCCAGCGTTACCATGGGCCTCTTGGCTGCTTCTTTGATCAATGCTCTCCTTGACCGGCCTGTCAGTTTAGGTGGACGCCCATGTCTTGGTAGGTTTGCAGTTGTGCCATACTCTTTCCATTTTCGAATGATGGATTGAACAGTGCTCCGTGAGATGTTCAAAGCTTGGGATATTTTTTTATAACCTAACCCTGCTTTAAACTTCTCCACAACTTTATCCCTGACCTGTCTGGTGTGTTCCTTGGTGATGTTGGTTGTTCACTAATGTTCTCTAACAAACCTCTGAGGCCTTCACAGAACAGCTGAATTTATACTGAGATTAGATTACATACAAGTGGACTCTATTTACTCATTAGGTGACTTCTGAAGGCAATTGGTTGCACTGGATTTTATTTAAGGGTATCAGAGTAAAGGGGATTGAATACCTTTGCACGCCACACTTTTCAGTTTTTTTAAATTGTAAAAAAATTTGAAAACCATGTATAATTTTCTTTCCACTTCACAACTATGCGCCATTTTGTGTTGGTCTATCACATAAAATCCCAATAAAATACATTTACGTTTGTGGTTGTAACGTGACAAAATGTGGAAAAGTTCAAGGGGTATGAAAACTTTTGCAGGCCTCTGTATATCAACTTAACAATTCAAACCAAAAGGGGGCTTTTTTTTTCAAATACAACTTAATAATTACAACCAGCTGGAGCTTTTTAAAGTAGTTTTATTTAGTACTGTTGAAACATATAATAAACAGAATAAATCATATTTCTGGTTAAAGATGAATAAGGCCTTTAAAACATTGTTTACCATGAATAATAAGGATTTAGAAAATCATTTTTATCAACACATCATGAAGTGAAAATTATGAGCAATCTTATTAACAGAGCTGTTACATTGATTTTTTTTTTAAGATCTATTCAGCACTTCCAATGAACAGTAATGAACAGATAGTCAATAAGTTAGTCTGCCACCTGGTTGGTCACACTGTTTGAAGGCTATATTACAGCGTCCAGGCCCTATACACATTATGTCATCAATCACTGTTGCATGCATGCACAAATTAACTCTGGAAAATAAGAATTTGTTAATATTGCTGCTCCATCCAATTCTATTTCAATTCATGAAAAAACATTCCAGTTGGAAGAGAAAATGAACAAGTTAAAGAATCACTATTTCAAACTGTTGTAATGAGCTTGGAAGGATTTTGATAACCGATTAAAAGAATATGAATGGCTGTGCAAGAATTGTGAAACTCAAGACACTTTAATTTGCTTGCCCATCACCTGATACAGACACCATCTCAGCCCCCATATGGTTTATCTGGCTGTGCGCTAGCGTCTAATGACACCCACCTATGACCAGTGTAATAGTGACAAATATAGCAAGCAACAGAGGGTCAAAAGCCAGTCTTGAGTTTATGGAAGGCAAAGCATTTCCTTCATTTTGTCTTTAGTAATCTTGCTGTATTTACATATTTCTCAATAAATCAAAAAACACCACTCTCAGGCACAGATTCCATTGAAAGGGCACTCCATGAAGATGGAGAAACCTATAGTAAAACATAGTGAACCTTTAATTTTTAGGCACATCTTGCAGGGATATGCACAGTATGTTTTCCAGACTATTAGCTTGCCATGGCCACAAAAGACTATTAGCATGTTGTGTCCTCAGAGCATTAATTGATGAACTCATATCATTAAGGAATAAAATCAATAAAACCATTAAATCAATAAAACCATCATTATCGGATGATTTGGTATATTTGTATTCTACAGATGCATAAAAAGAGCATAAGATGTGAATAACTGCAGGTAAGACAGGTTGAGCAAGTTATTAGATTTCAGTGCTCACCCAAAATTAGTATATATTTCTGACATGACAAAAATTCTTCACACTACCCAAGTCATAATTTAAAAATGGCTGGAAAAATACATAACCCATGCAATCCAAATCTGAACACATTTTAGATTTCTTTTGTTGTGGAAATGTTACATTCAACAAACGCAATTACTATCTATCAAAGTAGTTTCATAGAAATTGTTTAATAATTTCAAGTGCAGAAAATCCAGTTAATTTTAAAAAGCTGATGTGTTATTAGTGTTTTATTACAGATTAAGTTTACATCAGACTAGATAATACAAGGGAGTTACCCACCCATATATAGAAACCCCAATTTCTTTGCATACACAAGTTACTGCATAAATAACAAGATCAAAACTATATACACTTTTACCAAGTTTATTGACAGCTTATCTTGTCAAGTTAACTAGTTTGCTCTCTCTTATACAAGTCTGACATTACAGGTAATCTCAGTTGGCAGCTGTCAACCCAATGTATGGTCGCGTCTCCAAGTGCACCCACAGTCCTGATCACTGGAGGGAGTGCGGAAGGGATTAGCATTTAACCAAGTATACACTAATGAAGATGTGAAGTCATGGCCAAATTTAATTTCAATCATTGCACCCATTTAGTTCAGCAAGTCCCCCCCTAAATACAAACATAACCTGATAGAATAATATCTGAAAGTACAGCATAACATCCACTGAAAGAAAGTCAAAAATATTTTCAAGGAGTGTTAATATTCCAGTATACACAGCATCTGGTTCCATTGTAAAGCTTTCAGGTTAAAGCAGAGATGCACTGGTGATTTTAGGATACTCTGGAAATTAAAGGATAATGTAACCAAGAAAGTTAAGTTTTTTTCTTCAAGTCCTCAAATCGGCGTGAGAGATCATCAAAATCGATATCTTCTGAAGCTGTAGAAGTGCCACCCACAGATGTTGCTGGTAAGGTGTCGGGTACAGAGGGCAACTCTGGTAGTGTAAAGTTATCATAAATAAAGTCGCTTGGGCCAGGAGCAGCAGGAGGAGCCGGTCCAAACGTCTTCCGAGGTGCGGCAGTTGGAGCTGAAGGACCTAAACAAGAGTGACAAAAATTAATGTAGAATGTTGGTGTACATCTGCTGATATTAATCACAAATTCCATTACTAAAGCTATTAAACCAAATATATCTATATTAAACCAAATATATCTATACTTACCAGGTAACTTGGAAGAAGGCAAAGGAGTGTCAGTACCACTAATATCATCAATCTATGAAACAAAATCAATCATCAGAAACGCAGTCAATTTTAACAGCACAAATGTTACTGCCAATTGCTTGCTGTGAAGTGATAACAGGGAAGCAAATGCAAGCAGCTGTGGTTTGCATCAACATCTCTAGAAGGAGAGATCAATTTTACAAAGCATGCTTTGTTAAAGACTCTTGCTCAAGAGCCTGTATTAAGCAGTTGGTGATATGTTGAGCCAAGAGAGATGTTTGACTGCGAAAGAAGCAGAGATCCAAATTATCTCTGTAGGACCTAATCTACTATTCCAGTTCAATAGTCCAAAGCATCTCACATTAAACAAATAATTCAGCCTGATTTGTGAATGCATTCTTTAATGGCTCTTCTCAGTCCCTCAAAATGCCTTTACAATGGCCCTACAAAGTGCAAGGGGTGTCAAGAAGAGGTGCAAGTTACAAACCAGGTAAACTTCGCAGCTGCAGATGAGTAAAGTTCCAATAAATAACCTGGTAATAAATAGGGTCTAATGCCAGCCTTTCCCCAAGCACACATCTTCCCAACTCATACACACTTTACCATGTTCCTAACAAACATCTGATCAGTGAAACACCAATAAAGAACAAAGTTTTCACTGGCATAGTCACTCCTTCAACATAAGAAATAGAAAAGGTTAGTACCATTTATTTTTCAAAAGAGATGAGACACCAATAAATTCTGTTTGGCAGAGTGATTTGTGTCCAAGACTCCAAGCATAGATAGATGGCTTGCTGTTGTTCACATAATCCAGGCATCATATTCTGTTGAGGCAACGTCTAGAACCCTTGCAATACATTTTCCATTAGTCTACTCCATCCCCAAATGTATTTGCTCCTATATTTTTTCTAGACCTGCTTCCTGTCCACTGCTTACCACTGCTCTGATTTTTGCACATTTACTCCCAGCCGACTCCCAATTCCAACTTAATGCAATCAACCCTTTATCCGTATTCACCTTCCTCCTTAAACCCCTGTCCGACGGTACGAGTTCATTCCAAGAGTGCTCCCAAGTTTGCCCTGATTCGAACTCGGAGATTTACGGTAATGGCCACTCGTCGGTACTCGGGGCTCTCGTGGACATTTTTCATCATGTTGAAAAATCTTCACAAGTCTTCCCGTGCTTACCTGCCGTTAGCGAGTCTTCCCGAGTACCTGCCGTTAGCGCTAAGAGACATCCCCAAGCTCCGACGTACCCACTACATTCATTCTCTGTGCTGACCACGAGTTTAATTTTTTTTAAACTCGGGAGAGCTCTTGGAATGAACTCGTATCGTGGGACAGGGCTATTAAATCCTGCTTCTGCATTATCAATTTCTCAAAAGAGTGGATTGCAATCAGAATCTGATTCGAAAATCAAAATCTGAAATCAGAGTCCAAAGACAGAAGGCATGGGGTTCAGCGGTAGAGTTGCTGCCTCACAGCGGCAGAGATACGGGATCCATCCTACCTACGTGTGTTGTCTGTACGGAGTTTGAACGTTTTTCCGTGACCGCGGAGCTTTCTCCGAGATCTTTGGTTTCCTCACACCTCCAAAGACTTACAGGTTTGGAGGATAATTGGCTTGGTATAAATTGTCCCTAGGGGTGTCGGATAGTGTTAATGTGCAGGGATTGCTGGTCAGTGCGCACTCGGTAGACCGAAGGGCCTGTTTCCGTGCTGTATCTCTAAACTAAGCTAAAAAGAGTCTCAATCCAAAACGTCACCTGTCCACTTTCACCAGGGATGCTGCCTGACCCACTGAGTTATTCCAGCATTCTTTGTCTCTCCTTGGATTTCAATCACACTTTCACTTCCCTATTCCACCTAGCAGATTTTTCAACTTTGAAACACCCCAGGAAATATTTTCCACATTAAGGGCCATGAATCAGTTTGATTTATCAAACACATTAACTCAACAAATTGGCAAACACCAGGCATGATTTTCATTTATGAAGGCTCTTTAAACTGACTGGTCAACTTTTTTCTTCAACAGCATTCACGTAGGCTATATGAAATCTACATCACCAAAATAGACAATTCACCTACACTAGCGCATGAGTGCAAAAAAACATATGCAAGTTCAAGTCAGCAGGTCAAACAGCATCTGGGATTTGCAGACGTTACTTGATCCGCTGAATTCTCCCAGGAGTTTGATATTGCTCCGGATCCCAGCATCCGCACTCCCGTATCTCCAAGATGCCTGACCGTGCTTGTATTCCAAGCCTGTTCCAACCTCATTTCATTTAGCTGCTCCGTCTTCAGTTTCAATCCTCCTGCCACGTTATGATGTCCCAAAACATCCTACTGCAGAAAGTTGACACTCATATGACCACCTATCTCCTGAAGTGTTAAGGAATTTCGCTTTTTGAATGTTATTGTTAAGAGTTGTAAATACATAAATGTATCCATTTAGATCTAAATGACAAATTGAGCAACATTTTGAAAAGTTTCTTTCAAAATATAACGTCTATCTTCGTCTTAAGTATAAGTTCACACAAAATCTAGATGCCAAGCATTACGTAAACAGGGTTGCTAAAGATTTTCTGAAGTCACAAATCGAAACTTTGAAATTATATATTCAATTATATATGCAATATTCAAACTTGAAGCATTTGTGAACCCATTTGATATTAAAACATCAGAGGCTTAAGTGTGCATTTAAAGCCATGCTAATCATCATTTGGATCTCTCTCTCTCTCTCGAGCACAATGGACTCCATAACATCATGCAAGCTTGATGGTTAATGACATGGATGAGGGGCAATGACATTAACAATGTTAATGGTTGAAAGCACAAGTACAAGTAAAACAACATCTTTCCTGAATATCCATTCTCCCTTTGTCCAGACTTGAGGCTGCTCTTGCAAATGAATCTCAGCAACTTACAGATTCATATGTTGGAGGTTGCGATGGAATTGGAGGTGGATTTCCTCCAATGTTTGGAGGCTGGAAGTTGTTGAATGGCTGATAAGTGTCCACTGTGAAACCATTAAAATTATCCTAGGAGAAACAAAAAGAGATTCAAGATTCAAGAGAGTTTATTGTCATGTGTCCCAGATAGGACAATGAAATTCTTGTTTTGCTTCAGCACAACAGAATATAGAAGGCATGAATACAGAACAGATCAGTGTGTCCATATACCATTGTATAAATATATACACACATGAATAAATAAAACAGATAAAAGTACAAATAAACAGATAATGGGCTATTAATATTCAGAGTTTTGTTTGAGTTGAGTTCAAAAGACTGATGGCTGTGGGGAAGAAGCTGTTTCTGAACCTGGACGTTGCAGTCTTCAGGCTCCTGTACCTTCTACCTGAAGGTAGCGGGGAGATGAGTGTGTGGCCAAGATGATGCTGCCAGCCTTTTTGAGGCAGCGACTACGGCAGATCACCTCGATGGTAGGGAGGTCAGAGCCGATGATGGACTGGGCAGTGTTTACTACTTTTTGTAGTCTTTTTCGCTCCTGGGCGCTCAAGTTGCCGAACCAAGCCACGATGCAACCGGTCAGCAAGCTCTGTACTGTGCACCTGTAGAAGTTAAAGAGAGTCCTCCTTGACAGACCAAACTCTCCGTAATCCTCTCAGGAAAATGAGGTACTGATGTGCTTTCTTTATAATAGCATCAGTGTTCTCGGACCAGGAGAGATCTTCAGAGATAAGCACGTCCAGGAATTTGAAGCACTTGACCCTTTCCACCATCGACCCGGTGATATAAACTGGACTGATATAAACGGGAGATAACTCAACCAAATGTTAAGCAACCATTGCCATCCCAACTTATCGCTAGTGTCCCGCATAACACCAACATCTCATGTAATCATCGTCGAAAAATATTAAAAAAAACAAACCAAGCAACATTGCAGGCAGTGGATCAGATCAATGCTCTGTAGTTTTGTGTAACAACTAGTCATTAATAATGGTGGACAAGTAAACAAATTAGAGAAAAAGGAGATCTTTTTCAACTATAACAGACCCCAGGATGCAAGTGCTGAAGAAAAGCTAAGGTATTTGATCAATCGCCGTTTTCTCCCAAGATTCCCACCATCACTGATGCTAGAATCCAGAAAAATTGGTTCACTTCATAGGACATCAAGAAATGGCTAAAAGCACTGAATACATCGAATCAATGAAGAACAAAGAAACTGGATATATGGTTCAGATGTCCCCACACCTCTAAACAGGCTGGCAATTACATAATGGCCAACCAATGGTGAAAGTTGCTCAGATATGTCATGTTCACAAAGAGCGCAGGGCACATCTAGCTAATTATTAACCAGTTACTCTCTGTTTAACATCAGCATATTGACGGAAGTTGTCAATAATGGTGCTGCTGGGGGAAAATAAAAGGTCGGCACGGACTGGAAGGGCCGAGAGGGTCTGTTTCCGTGCTGTAATTGGTATATGGTTTATATGGTTAAGCACTACTTATTCACAGATGCTCAGCATGCATTTCACCAGGATCTTTTCACATCAGATCTAACCTTAACCTGGATCCAAATATACAGCCAAACTGAATTCCTCAGGCAAGATGAGTGCGACTGCCTTTTACACCAAAGGCTCAGTGGTAATAAGATTAAAGTGAAGTCAATGAGCAAAGCGAAAGCTCTCCAGTAGTTGAAATCATACTTTGCACAATGAAATGTGAATATGTTGATTGAAGGTCAATCATACCAGCCTTGCACATTGGTGCAGGAATTCCTCAGGACAGTGTCCTAGACCAATGGATTACAGGTCCACCGCCGATTTTCCAGCACCCTGGATTTCAGAGCCTTGCTGTATTAGCAAGGGGAGGGGGTATAATTAGTGGGTCAGATGTGTATTGTACCATGATTACATCTGTTGGTCCGGCCAATGGCTAATAGAAACATAGAAAAATAGGTGCAGGAGTAGGCCATTCGGCCGTTCGAGCCTGCACCGCCATTCAATATGATCATGGCTGATCATCTTCAAGAATTGAAGATGCACCTCCAATTTTCTTGTGGTGTGTAAAAAAATAATGCCCTCACCGAGCTAGTTTTGGAGTGCATAAGAAGGAACTGCAGATGCCTGTTTGCACTGACGATACCCACAAAATGCTGGAGTAACTCAGCGGTCAGTCAGGCTGCATCTTTGGAGAAAAGGAATAGGTGATGTTTCTGGTCGAGAAGTTAATTTTAAAATTATTATTAAAGCCATATTATTCTGTTCATTTTGGGGATTGTGGCATCGCTGGCAAGCACAACATTTATTAGCCTGGAGAAAGTGGTGAGCTGCCTTCTTGAACTTCTGCAGTCCTTTTGCTGAAGGCACTCCCACAGTACGATTGGAAGTTACAGGATTTGGATCCGTGACAATGGAGGATCAGTGATATATTTCAAATTGAAGGTGATGTTTGTCTTTGAGAGGAACATGTATGATTGATATTTCCCATGCACCTTCTGCTCTCATCTTTGCACTGCAGTTGTTTACTCATGGTATACACCTGAGCCCACTGCGTACTGGCAGTGGAGGGATTGAATGTTCAGGGTGTTAACCAAGTGGGCTACTTTTTCCTGGATGATGCCAAGCTTCCTGGGAGGAATTGCTGCTGCACTCATCCAGGCAAGTGGAGCGTATTCCATGACATTATTGGTGTGCTGTGTAGATGGTGAAATACCTTGGAATGTATGGAGGTGACCTTCTGTGTGCAGGATATGGCTATGGGAACAGGATGGGAATTGGCTATGGGAACGGATCCACTGACTCCGGCTGGGCTGATGCTCCAGAGCCCCGGCGAAGGGGGCAAAGCGGAACGTCAATCGGAGGTCGGTTAAGGGAATGGATCCACAGTCGCTTGCCAGGCCGGTGTTCCAGAGCCCCGGCTGCAAAGGGCCCCGGCTGCAAACCACAATTTCGGCAGGACTTCCGGAGGGGATTTCAAGTGG